>CM060950.1:81535386-81905340 GCA_030765055.1 Mantis religiosa | reverse complement strand
CACAATTGCTGGTTTTTTCTCATTCTTCTCTTGTTCATTATAAAATAATTTCGTTCTTTCTACCATTTCTGTAGTATACATACTTTATTCAGAGACAACCTATATTAATTATCAAGTAGAAATTAGCAACCCTTTGGTATATTTTGCTAAGGAAATTACTTACGTATATTTACACGTAATCGTGTAAAACACGCGCTGTAGAAAACTGTTTTATACACGAGGTGAAAAGCTTGACTTATTGATTTTCACAGCTGAAACATCAATTACTTCATTCCTTTTTGACTTTATTTAATGCTCTGACAAAAATTAACGCTTCACAACTCTTTGATGAGTGGGCAGTTGCCGAATAAAACCTGAAACATTATCATATTTAATGTGTAATAATAATAATAATAATAATAATAATAATAATAATAATAATAATAATAATAATAATAATAATAATAATAATAATAATAATAATAATAATAATAATAATAATAATAATAATAATAATAATAATAATAATAATAATAATAATAATAATAATAATAATAATAATAATAATAATAATAATAATAATAATAATAATAATAATAATAATAATAATAATAATAATAATAATAATAATGATAATGATAATGGTAATGATAATGATAATGATAATGATCATGATCATGATGATGACGATGACGATGACGATGACGATGACGATGACGATGATGATGATGATAATAATAATAATAATAATAATAATAATAATAATAATAATAATAATAATAATAATAATAATAATAATAATAATCATAATGATGATGATGATGATGATGATGATGATGATGATGATGATGATGATGATGACGATGACGATGACGATGACGATGACGATGACGATGACGATGACGATGACGATGACGATGACGATGACGATGACGATGACGATGACGATGACGATGACGATGAGGATGACGATGACGATGACGATGACGATGACGATGACGATGACGATGACGATGACGATGACGATGACGATGACGATAACGATAACAATAATAATAATAATAATAATAATAATAATAATAATAATAATAATAATAATAATAATAATAATAATAATAATAATAATAATAATAATAATAATAATAATAATAATAATAATAATAATAATAATAATAATAATAATAATAATAATAACAACAATAACAATAACAACAATAACAATAATAATAATAATAATAATAATAATAATAATAATAATAATAATAATAATAATAATAATAATAATAATAATAATAATAATAATAATAATAATAATAATAATAATAATAATAATAATAATAATAATAATAATAATAATAATAATAATAATAATAATAATAATAATAATAATAATAATAATAATAATAATAATAATAATAATAATAATAATAATAATAATAATAATAATAATAATAATAATAATAATAATAAACAAAACGCTGCACATTCAAGTGATGCAGTAAATCACCACACATATGTACTTCCATTTACTATAAAACAAAAAAAAAAAATGTCCTAGCGTCTTCAGATTTTAAAATGAAAAACCACTTCTGTTAACATGTTTAAGAAGACCAGTTGCACAATACCTTTTTGGGTTGCGCAATTAATGGTTCTTTCACACTGGCCGTGTGTAGGACGCACTATGAAATGAGCAGCCAGACGGAGACTGGAAGATCATTGGTTCAAATCCCGGCTATCGCATTTAATTTTTCAGTCTGACTCTACCCTTTCTTTGAAACTGAAATGTTCAGTAATTTACTAGCCATATCTGCTCTTAAAATCGTATGTCACCATTGAGCGAATTTGTCAACAAGGAAAGAATTATATTGACTCTTTCACAAATATACTAATTCCTTTAGTAAATTGCGTTAATGCATCTTGTCAGAAAGAAAGGTATTAACTGTTCTCTTCTCTGAAACTTGAATGTACAAGCTTCTTGGAAAGAGAAACTCTATTAAAGAAGGTTTTGAATTATTTAGAAATCCGCTTGGGTTTCTCCTTATTGATCTGAAGAGAGGAGCTGCTCAATCGCTGCAATGTGACCATGAATTCATAACTCAATTTCTGTTTACAGCATCATGCATCAAGGGTCACCCCTCTTCCTTACATTTAGGTTCATAGCACTACAGCTGATATAGTATTTCAAGATCCCCAACATATGCTAGCAGTAGCTAAAATTCTATATCAATAGGCTCCAATTTTTGAATGTAAGATATGAATTGTATAAAGACTAAAAGCAGGATGATTTTACGTATTTTACATTCATTATGTCAATTACGCAATATTTACGTATATGCTGCTGTAATGTAGATAGCGTTTCACAATGGGTTAAGTTCTAACCCTACCTTCCACAACAGAAGAGATTAATTTTACGCTACTCTTCTGTTTTTAAGGTACTTACTCCAACAGAAAATGTGCATGGCATTCAAGTAATCACTCATTTTTACAGCAATACTAGATTTTGATTCGGATACAACGATTATTTTTGGTCTTGAATTACTTTTTGAGAAGGGCCTCCTTTGCATAGCAATTCAACGTACCCAATATGTATTTTCTGCAAAACGTTTTTCCCAGCTTATTCTTTGGTTCTCATAGTTAAATAATTCCAATCATATGTTGGAGTTACCGCGAAATTATATTTTTAGGCGAGTAGATAACCTGTCTAAAGCGGAATATTCTAACCGGGCGTTTCGTTTAATGGGTTACCTTCACCGCCGCTAGAAGGAAGGTACACCTTACCGTAACTCTGCGAAGGAACTCTTTGTGCGAGTACTCCCCCGTGCACCAGAGAAATGTGGATGCAAATTCCTGAAGTGAGTGACGTTGGCCTCAACTACCCTGAAGATTTTCAAACACAATAACTTATTCTACATAAATTTTATGAATGGTCTTACTGTCGCAAAGATGAGCATAAAATCCTGTCGTTAGGCACAATATAAAAAGTAATTCGCCGTATCTGCATCCTCTGCCACATCACATCATGAGATAAACCTTCTTCTTATGACCTGGATCCACTGATTTGTATTTTTTCCGCACTGCTTCTCCTTCCTCTTTCCCTGATTGGCTAATTTATTCTTCGCAACGGTGACAAACAAGCCGTGTGCAGTGTAAGGATGAGGATAAAAGTGATACAAACTCTGTCATGATAAATCCATGTGCCTATGTCATCCTGAGGTGTGGTTCTCTGATGGATGGATTCTCTGATCTATTATTGATATACATTTCAAATACGTTAGTTCCTTTGCGTAATGTATTCAATGACAATCTAATTTTGACAATTCTCTTCGAATACATTCAGATAACAATTATTGATCATGTTATAAGAAAGAACCACTTTCACCGCAAAACAAGATACTCCACGACTTGGTTGGCATGCTTCCGCCATCGTTAATGTATTAACTTTCCTCTGTCTCTCTTCGTCTCCCTTCCCATATGTTTACAACAGGATCATTCAAGTTGGAGACAGATTATAGAACCGCTTAAGTAACTCTGCAATGTATTAAAGGAGCCTGACAAAGTTTGGTTTAGTCCGTATCAAACCTATCAGCAGCAGAAAAATTCTCTTTTGCTATCGCGGATCGAAAATATGTTCCATTAAACTGCAGGAAGCAACCTTAACATTTAACATGACCGAAACAAATAGAGAACACAAAGGCAGTTTTAAAACATAAACAGTATACTACATCACAGAGACATCATGACAAGGTTAGTCTCACAGAATGCTTCCAAAGAAATTGACAAACAAATTCAAAACCCACAAGCTCCAGTACTGAGCCTTATTTGAAATTTGTAACAAATTCGTGGCAGTTTTTCTGCTTATAGTTCACAAAGGCCTTTATGTGACGGAAAAAATGGGACAGATGAACGATACTAACATGATTTTGAAAACACGATCTAAACAAAAGAATTCAGGCTTCTATTAAAACAGAACAAAAGACTTAACAATAGGGATGGAATTTAAATACAAATAAATCTACATGAGTTACAAGATTTCATTTTCTCAGCACCATCACCACCAGCTTATAGCAAATTATTGCTGATAATAAAAGGGTTTTAGTTTCCTTAAATTAGAAACTTGTCTTAAGCGCAGCATAAGTAAAACTAAATAATGTTATAGTAATATTGGCGTTCACTGCGCATTTCTAGTGTAAATGTAATTTGTAAGAGTAAAAACTAAAAGTTCATAATAAATCGCCAATATACATCACAACATTTCATATAAACTTGTTGAGCATGTGCATTTCATGTTTTAACAGGTTGACTTCATCATCACAACAAGACGCTAGAGTTCAAAATATGTTCAAATTATTGATTACAGATTGATTACATCGGCAGTGCATGTTGAAATGTGTGCGCTCAGTGTTTAGTGGGTCCATACGATAAGGGCTTCCTCTAGGGCTGTGGAATCTCCTGTACTAGTGTTTCCCATTTCTTTGCAAGCGAAATAAACTTATTGTAACATTATTTGAGGAACGTTTTTAAAAACTGAACATGTCCATCACTTGACAATAATCAGGAAATTAAGAAAAAAACGTATATCCATGCTAATAATTTTTCTTTTTCTTTGGTGTACGGCTGTACATGGAGCTTTAGGAATTCTTAATCACATACTTAAAAACCACATATACAGTACTTTTAGTTTTCAAAATAATGGTTAAAAATATTTGGACATATCCAGTTTTGTTAAAAAAGTGTCTTGCTAGTGAAAACTAAAATGCTCTTTTCTTTACTATGCATTGATTGCTTTACTGTTCTATACATTAAAGTAAGTGAAGGGAGGAGGTGCAGGTAATAGTATTATACTTACTTAAGGAATTTATCAAGAAAACAACATATTAGGGTTCTGAGATCATGGCCTATGCAAACAGCTGAGCTTGGTTATTCTAGGGTCCGGATCAGTATATATATGGCTTCTCAATTTGATTTTCGATTTCGGTCTTCCTCTCTTCCTAGTACCACAATTAATTTTATCGATTGTTACTTCCATTGCACTGTTTAAAATTCACTTTCTTTCACCTCAATGAGCACATGAAGTATAAAGAATATCTGCACTGCTACTAAAAGCTAATGCGTACACGAGAACTAACTGCCCGCCTCGGTAGCGTGGTGGTAGCATGTCTGCCTCACGTACAAGAGGTCTCGAGTTCGAATCTCGGTCAGGGTGAGTTACCTGGATAAGGTTTTTTTCCGGGGTTTCCCCTTATCCTATAAGACGAATGTCGGGTAACTCTAAGCTCCATGCACCCCGCACTCATTTGAGCATCATTTCATCCATTCCATTCATCGTCCGATATGACTTAACGTTGGAGGACGTAAATCACAAAAAAAAAAAAAGAAATAAAAAAGAACTAACTGCCCCAAACTGACCGAGTAAGAACACATTAAACCCTCATTATTTAGGGGGTAGAATGTCATTATGTAAGTTCCAAAAACTTCTGGGAAAGGAAGCATATGTCAAAGAGAAAACGTCTGAAAGTGGACATGTTCAGTTATGAAAACGAAACATTGACTGTATGGTAAATTATACTGGACATGTTCACTTTTGTTAACAAAATGAACATCGGGCTACAATATAATGGACATATTACGTTTTGATGTAAAAATAGAACTTTAAATACACATTTATGCCTGACATGTTCAGTTTTGGTAGAAAATAAAAGTATCATCATATTACAAACAAATATCTTAACGGAACCCCATTCCTAATCATTTTCGGTTATCGGTGGACATGTTCAGTTTTGAAAGAAAAAAAATCTCCTCATTTGCATCTCATAAATTATAATGCAATCAGTTTTTTAAAACTATCACTCTATAACTCTTCGGTGCTACTGGCAAAGGACATGTTGATCTAAATGGAAACATTTCTGTAGTATCAACAAGCCTTGTTCACAAAATGATGGCATAATCATTAAAGAATGTACATGATGAGGTAGTTAACATTATACATTTTATCAAGCGTTATTCCTCTCAGTCATATGAACATTATGTGAAGAATATACGCAGTTCTTTGTATACAGGAGTAAATTGTTTATCCAGAGGAACAACGTTCCTGCGACTCGTTTAGTTACTTGATGAAGTACGCCTATTTATAAGTGATACTAAATTTACATTTGATTAACCTTGTTGTCTATAACAGTCTGTATTTTTACAAACTTGAACACACTCAAAATGAGTTTTCAAGAACTCGTGAATATTTTTGACGGAAAATAGCTTGAGACCGCAGTTATAAAAAAACGACAGTTGTCAAATCGATCGCGTTCAGTTTCTGTGACTGCACCTCGATTAAAAGCAAAAAAGCACAAGGTGTCAATGTTCTTTGTTGTCCACTTGACACTACATTTTACTGAAGTGAAAAGAACAAAGAGTATATAAGCATACAAAAACTAAACACACTATTTTTAGGACACATAATTCTCTATCGAGTAACATAAAAACACATTGCCAAAACATTTTATTTTGAATGCAAAATTTTCCCTTAAAATAGCGCCAAGACTTATAGGCAAAACCATTATTGCTCTATGAATTAGTCCGTCCATTTTGCGCTAATGTCTAACGGGCTGCATAACTATTAGGACTTCCTACAGTGCACAAATCAGACACTTCGGGAAATGAGCCCCTTTTGAAGAATTGCTATCTTGTGTCTCGTAAATACCACTAAACTTTGTAGATGTTGTTTTGAATCATACAGTAGAGATAAAAATCGATTGTGTAACCAAGGTTACCTCAAAATACCATATCACCATCAACGTTAACGGACGGGTTGATCACAGACGAGGTAGCACAATACTCCAGCTGTGGTGCGCCATCAAATATAGCTTACGGCCATTTTCATTATTACCCGCCCTCTGAAATGCCTATAGGGGTTTCGAATTACAGAGCTTTGAATGAACCGACTGTTCATTCTCTCGATGCCTGAAAGGAGTGCATTTTAACATTACCGAACAAGAATGTGCCCTTGGATTTCTGGCTGCAGTGGTCCCACTCGGAATACTGCAGACATTTTGCACACAAACATAACGTGGTCTTTATAGAGCGTTGTTTTATTCTGCTAAATATATATTGAGATGGAATGAACTAATATATATTTGTCATCACATAGTCTATAGGGAGATTTGGGTTTTATATTCGGTAAAAATAGGGAGGGTTTCTAATCCTGGGAGATCTGGTAAGCTTCGTGGGGTTTTCCAGAGCCACTGAGCTCAAGTTTTATATTCCTTTACGAACTTTATATTTGAGAAGATTCGAAAGAAAACGAAATTAACAAAAAACGATCAAATCAAAAGGAAGTTACATTTCAACATACATGTGTCAATATTTAATGTATTAGAGTTCATCCTCGTCGACCACGCACTCCTGAGTGTTCGTGGTTTCTCTTTGTCACTTAGGTAAATACTGACATGCTTAGTTTCATATCAGATTTCCTTTCCATAATTTCCCTTCATTCCATTTCCTTATCACATTTCAGATGTCCTTACAGCCTCGTGGTGTCCGACAGATGGATCGGATGTTTGCGCATTGTAAATGCTGTTCTGGCACTGGTTGGCGTTATGTTGTCGCTCTCCTCACGTGGTGGAGAACCTTGTCGACACCGCATTCGGAGTTTTGACTGCGCAGCGGCTCCTAGCACCAGGATGATATACTCTCAGCACTTGTTAGGGACTTCCGTGCGTCTTTGTGACCTGTGGCTTTCTTCATCTCTTCCTCCTAGGGGCGTTTGCTGCAATAGACCTATGTAGAGGTCGTACTACGCGAGGTGTCCTCCTCCAGGTCTACCCTTTACCCTTTTGCCTTTAATATCATCCGTGTTCATAGTTCTTGTAGGGATATGCAGAGAACTTGTGCATCATTCGTGTATGTATCTAGGTCTGTATGACACAGTTCTTTAGTTGCTGTACTAGTGGTCTCAAGTCGGGGGTTCAAAGCTTACCCAGACCGATGTTCCATGCCAATAGATATGTTGGCATGTAATCGGCAGCGCTGATATACTCTTTTTTTTTAATTTACGTCCTCCAACGTTAAGTCATATCGGACGATGAATGGAATGAATGAAATGATGCTCAAACCAGTCCGGGGTCCATGGAGCTTAGAGTTACCCGACATTCATCTTAAAGGATAAGGGAAACCCCCGGAAAAACCTTATCCAGGTAACTCACCCTGACCGAGATTCGAACTCGGGACCTCTTGAACGTGAGGCAGACATTTTACCACCACGCTACCAAGGCGGGCTGATATGCTGGTGATTGACAGCTACATTAACCAAAGCAATAGCTATTTTATTTGCGTGTGTGGGTGTGAACAGCATAACTCAAAAACGAAATTTGAATGAACACCAAATTCAGTATTTGAATTCAGTATTTTCTAAAACTGTGACACGAAAGTTTCTAAGAAAAAATCCCAACTCCAAATTGCTCTTTACAGTGAAAAATATTCGATTATTGTTATTTTCTAAATTATTGGTCCAAATATTTCGAATAAAATGCTATATTTTAAGATATTTATGTGACAAATAAAATGTACATCTCGAATTTTCTGGGAATAGCCATGAAATCATCTTCATCCGGAAGGAATTTTGAATGATAACGGATAACTGGTAAACCATAAGAAACAGACAAAAACCTACTGAACAAAAAATGTTTATCTCTTTGAAGCACACAGTTTATTTCTATGGAGGTTCGTCGTCTTTCACGGTGGAAGTTGGCATTAGTTAAATGGTTTGCAACTATAATAAAATGTACAGCGCAGCTTTTATGCAAATGTTTTTCTCAATGAACTTGATATAGACAGAAGAATATGCCACAGGAACAGCCTGTAAACTCTATAAAAATAATTTATAGCACATCAAGTAATAGGAATGTGACGGAACACTTCAGATTGTGTTTGTGGGTGCGTTTCTGGTTTGTTTGTTTAGGATTTAGGTGTGGTGAATTTAGAAGGCGATCCCTCCCTCTCGCATCTCCCCCAGCATCTCCCTCTTTAACGTTAGACATGTCGAGTTGGCTGTTCTAGAGATCCCTCATTTATTGATCGTAGCAGACACAATCCGATGTTATACATACATATTTGGAGACACAAAGGGGAACGTTTTCAGTGATGCTCGTCATTAAAATGTACAATACCTTGGTTTCACATTTGTGATCATAACAACAGAAACCCCTGGCAAAATAACAAGCAGTGTGTACGCTTTGTAATTTTTCACTACAAGGGTTTTCAAGTCGTCTGATATGGTTTTCTAGTTTGTTATTTGCAAATCAAGTTCAATAGGACTGAAATTAATATGAAAGTAACACCAAAAATGTTTAAAATACCATGTTTATAAAAACAAATGAAATTTGTTAATATTGAGACCTGCTTTCTAATATATTGCAAGTTAATTACAGTTTAGTTTGTTCGATCTGCTCTAATAGACTGTCAGTTATCATCACTTAAGGATTTTGTGTTCACTCAAAAATAAATTTGACTAGAGAACGTTTCCAAGCTATGGTTGTTTCGGATTTTAAACCCTTAGTAACGCCTAATCAATGTAAATTTCGGATTATAAACTTATTTGCCGAAGAAATCCCATTTAGGTACATACATGTAATTGGTACAGAAAATTCAAGTGATCGGTTTTCTCTTAGTGGTGGATTTTGTGAAGAACTGCTGTTACAATGAAAATATTGCCACTGCTCGAGCAATACTTCAACATCAAAAGACGTGTTATGAATTTATTCGGGTGACATTGGCCATTAAACATAACATAACCCAGGGTACTACAGCCCATGTAGGGCCAGGACCTGGCAACCCGACTGCCTACCTCACGCCCACATACGCAAGGTAGAGGTAGGCGATCATCCAACCGATACGGGGAGGAGATGTAGTCAGCATCACGGCATCCCCCAGTCGGAATGTTGGATTCTATGACCAGGGCCACTTACCTATCGTAAGCTCCTCAATTTCCTCACGATGCTGAGTGGGCACCGGTCCTATACCCGGGACTTAAAATCCGCACCCTTTGGATGGGATCGATCCCGGGCCGCTTTCCGTGGCAGGGAACCAAGGCATGCTGTTTAAGCCGGCTACGCCACGGCACAGGATGACATTGGCCATTGGTATAAGTAAAATCCAATGTATTTTACATCAATGATTAAAGGTGAGGAAACTTTATTATCGATCGATTCCACATAAACTGTCTCCCGATTAAGAACAAACACATTGTTGTGGGAAAACTCTGGAAAAATTCTAAAGCGGCAGTTCAAATTTAGTTTGGAATATGGTATTGGTGATGAATCTTGGATTTGTTGTTATGTATCTAAAAAGAAAGGTCAACGAGCTCAATGGGACTTTTGAACTTATTACCAAACAGTTTGGCACGTGAAACATTCTTTGGAACTAGTGAATAATACCAATAAAGGTTGTAAATATTGTGTTGGACCTCAACCTTCTCACCCTCCATTAAGCACCGGAAACAAGTCATTAGTGCCAATTTGTGAGGTGGATTGGAAGCATCATAAAAGAGTAAATGACTCGCTCCTTATTTGTTATTTGAAAACTCCAGATGCCAATTTGTTTGGCAATACCTATAGCACGTGGAGAGGAACGGTAAAGTGGCAACGGTGTTATCCCCTCTCCTTCCCCACTCCTTCAACTGTCAATCACCAACTTATAATGCACCCATAACAGTCGTTTTTTTTTTCCTTTCTAAAACGGCCCTTATTGCTACTATAGCATTAGAAGATAGAAGATAACATTAGAAGATAGCTATAGTGGCAATAGTATGGTTATAAATGTATTACACCTACATTGCGGATATACCAATATTACCGATTGGTACACAAATGCCTGTTTACCATAAAGTTATGAAAAACTTCCTGAATAACGTCCAAAAGGAAAAATAATTTTTCATCATTGCATACAGAAAAACTGAAAACTGAGTATATGAATAATAATAATAATAATAATAATAATAATAATAATAATAATAATAATAATAATAATAATAATAATAATAATAATAATAATAATAATAATAATAATAATAATAATAATAATAATAATAATAATAATAATAATAATAATAATAATAATAATAATAATAATAATAATAATAATAATAATAATAATAATAATAATAATAATAATAATAATAATAATAATAATAATAATAATAATAATAATAATAATAATAATAATAATAATAATAATAATAATAATAATAATAATAATAATAATAATAATAATAATAATAATAATAATAATAATAATAATAATAATAATAATAATAATAATAATAATAATAATAATAATAATAATAATAATAATAATAATAATAATAATAATAATAATAATAATAATAATAATAATAATAATAATAATAATAATAATAATAATAATAATAATAATAATTTACTCAATAATAATTTATTCACCATTTGGTAATTACAATGCCCTAAAGACCAGCACCAAGGACCATCCACCATACAGCCGTGACATAGAACCTTTTGATTGTTTTTTGCTTCCAAAAATTAAAGAAAAACATTAATTTGTTCATCAGATGAAGCAATATAATAAAACCTGATTTGTGAACTGTGTCAGGAGTGGTATCATTGTTCTAAGCACTGGTTTCATCGATTGCAATCAATGAGTTAAGTGGCAATATTTTGAAAAGTAATAACATAATTGGAATTTTTAAAAGCTAATCCTTGTAGATTTGCTAAATCTTTTCATTGTCAACCTCACATATGTTTCAAACATTTGGAACGAAATAAATATGAATTCGAAGCTCCTTCGGCAGAGCACCTGCCTGTCGTGCGAGGGGTCCTGGAGTCGATTCAAGGCTGGGGATGGGGATTTTCCTCCAACCAAGATGATTCCCATGTTCCCCAGAGTCTGGAAGTATGAATGAGAGTATGAATGTGTGCCTGATCTAATGATTAAAAAACAAAGTACCAGCAACCCAACGTATACAGTTAACACAAGAGGCGATGTTCCAAAGAAAAACGGCCGCCGATATGACCACTGCAGTTAAAGGCACATTTAAAAAAATATATGAATTGAAATAATTTGGACAATACCATGTTGCACTAGACAAAACTGATGTGTTACTTTCACAAGAGTTTCTCTTTCCGCTATCTTTATTTTTATATAGCTACCAAAAACCGTTCTTGCAAATGCTTATTCTGCTACCTACTTGATCTTAATTAACATGTCCGCCTGAGTTCAATTTGTTAGACGCTGACTTGCTGTTCCTGAAGTCGCGAGTTCAAATCAGGCCCAGACCATGGATTTTAAATGTGTTTAAAAGCGACAGCTCCATATCAATAGATGTTTTCAGATGTAAACGCGCCAGCGCGACTAAATTTGGGCACACCGGTGGAGGTGATATGAATCCCGGCAATTGACAGCACCGTTACTTAACTAACAAATTATTTATTTGTTTAGTTCAGATAAACATTTACATAAATGGTTTCACTGCAATTTTCATTACAGCAAAAAGGGGACAAAGAAAGTTAAATGTTTAAAAACGGGCCGCTATACACTGACCTTAAAATTCCATACTTTTTCTGCGACATCGTCAGAAACAATTGAAAATTATTGTACTTCAGAAAAAATAAAATGAAAGTACTGGTAAATTTAAACCTATAACAATGGATACCTCGGAAATAGCTAATTTCCCGAAAATGTTTGAAACAAATTGTGAGGTTTAAAGACTTTGTATTTTTGTGTACTCATCACATTGTTGCCTAGCTCTTATGACCTAGAACTTAAAAAATTATGCAAAATTCCTTCCTAATGAGGAGAAGTTTATAGATTATCTCCATTTAATTGTAGACATGCATTTTATTTGGCAGTAACATCTCATAAATCAACATCACCATTTTGGAGAGAATAAAAAAATATGGAGAACTTTGCCCATGTAAAGGATAGTTTGGAGTACGGAAATTTTCTTGGAAATCATCATTTCGAATATATGGAGGGGCTGAACTAAATTTAAAAGTTTTATCTAATGGATTTTCTGTGTATGAGTTATGTTGTTGAAGGCTGCAGACGTACACACATGAAACGTATTCTAAAATCACTTTTATTCGGAGTTCTCAAACTATGCACTTCCATTGAAATTTTGACAAAGATTTGTAACACTTCCTCTACCTACCAGGCACATACCGAGCGGGATGGCTCAGGCAATTTTGTCTGTGGCCCGCATTCGGGAGGCACGGGTTCGATCTCCGTAGGCTGCCTATCTGACCCATGGGTTTTTTCGGGGTTTTCCCGGATCATCAGGCGTATGCTGGGTAAGTTAATTACATCCTCCTAATTTCTTGCCCCTCCATCTCATTTCCGTTATCATTTTATATCGTCTCTCATCTGGTGGTCTATTTCAGGGTAGAAATGTCGGCGAATGTCTCGGCGATGCATGGCAGGATGATATACTCTGATTGTACCACTTCTTCTCCAGTAGGTCGATTGTTGGTCTCCGAACCGGCTGCTGGGACCGCTTGCGAACCACAGTAGGGCGGATGTCCGTTGTCCTGGCCTACCGGGTGAGGTTTCCATCTAAGTAAAATGCAGGGACCCTTCCCCATGCACTGTCGTGACTCCACGGAAGGAGGCCTTTGGGGCATAGGTACAATAGGTCAAGACTCGTCGCAGTGCCGAATCCACTCCGTAATAATCTTAATCCTATCAGGCATATGGTGGAGAAAACAGAAAATAAAATAATTCCACTCGTCCTTAGAATTTCCTTTGTTCACTAATATTACAATATTTTTATTTCACTGTATTTGTTTTCCAGGCTATTAATAATTAATACTTTAATAATAATAATAATAATAATAATAATAATAATAATAATAATAATAATAATAATAATAATAATAATAATAATAATAATAATAATAATAATAATAATAATAATAATAATAATAATAATAATAATAATAATAATAATAATAATAATAATAATAATAATAATAATAATAATAATAATAATAATGATAATAATGATAATGATAATGATAATGACAATGATAATGATAATGTTAATGATAATGATGATGATAATGATGATGATAATGATGATGATAATGATGATGATGATAATAATGATAATAATGATGATAATGATAATAATGATAATGATAATAATGATAATGATAATAATGATAATGATAATAATAATAATGATAATGATAATAATAATGATAATAATAATAATAATAATAATAATAATAATAATAATAATCATAATAATAATAATAATAATAATAATAATAATAATAATAATAATAATAATAATAATAATAATAATAATAATAATAATAATAATAATAATAATAATAATAATAATAATAATAATAATAATAATAATAATAATAATAATAATAATAATAATAATAATAATAATAATAATAATAATAATAATAATAATAATAATAATAATAATAATAATAATAATAATAATAATAATAATAATAATAATAATAATAATAATAATAATAATAATAATAATAATAATAATAATAATAATAATAATAATAATAATAATAATAATAATAATAATAATAATAATAATAATAATAATAATAATAATAATAATAATAATAATAATAATAATAATAATAATAATAATAATAATAATAATAATAATAATAATAACGTACACTAATACTATAACGACAGCAAATTTGTATGTAAGTGGGGAGGTGTGTGTGCATTTTTCCAAATAATCACAGCCTACGCACTGTTTATAAAAATTGAAGTATAAGTATTATGGGTTTCTTTTTCATATTTAAGTCACCAAATGTCAATCCTGGTCGTTCGATATGGATATCAGAGGTAGTTTATTGCAAATATGGCACATACTTCAATCCCAAACGCGTAAATGGGGAGGCATAAGATATATAAAAATTGAGGTATTTAAAGGGGGGGTTAAGGAGTTGTTTATCGCCCATATCACATTTTCATTTATTTTTAGCTGAAGTTTCATAAAGTAATATTTCTCATGATTTTGACAAAACCGGGTGCACTTGTATTCTATAAATTAAAAAGGCGATAAGCTGTCCTTACATTCAACCCCTAACATGAAGATTACATTCTTTGGCCTATCTAATGGAACTTCGTACGCGTATGCTGTCGGACCAAATAACAATTATAAGCAACTTTACATCTCTATACAGCTACAACTACCACATTTTCAACATCTTATGCAGAAATCTGTACTTTGTAAATCATATGGTGAAAACGTTGCACAAATAGAGAGTTGACAACAATCATAGATTACGTTCAAACTTCCAAATGGCTCCTAATCCTTATTTTGAAACATATGGCATTGGGCATTTTAAAAGCTTCTCTTTGTTTATCTTTCAAATTTTATATTAATACATAAAACTATAATACATAATACAAACAAAGGCCAAATTTGTGCACTTAGCGAAAAATTATAGAATGGAAGTTTGGAGTGGAGGTGCATTTACTTGTAGTTTCTGTCTATAAAGTGCAGGGATTTGACAGAAAGTATTGTTTCAAAAAGTAGAAAGTTTGCATCATTAGTCTCGCAAATCATGTAAGAGAAGTGACGAAGGATGATATATAGTAACTACAGAAGTGATAGGAGAAACGTATGTTTCTCCTGAAGTAAGCTCTTTAACTTTCTCAGTGTATATTGCAGCACCTAATCTTTAATAACTATTGTTACTTAACCCGTTAGACAAATATCCTAATTTGAGTATTAGATGATTTTCCTTAGACTGATACTGAACGATAGCAGCATGTGGCAAACTTGCAGATTCTTGTAATATGTGTCTGCGGTTCTGCGCTATATAAACAATTAATATTACTTCCTCCAAGACATATATACTACTAGCCTGGGGAAGACAAAGTTTTACGAGGGCTGCAAAGGAAAATTGTTCTAAAAGGGGTAAAAAGCTCTAAAATGCACTCTGTCAGCTGCTGCTTAATTAATATTCAATTACCATTATTCGAATGTTAGAAGCTGACAAAAGAATTGAAGGGAAATGTGAATGCAAAAATGTAATTATTTGCTAGACAGACGATAGTTCATTGCCATCAAGAGAAGTGTAAATGTAAGAATTAAATTACTTTGAAACATTATATGATACAGATTGTGTGACATTGAATTTAGCCTTCAGACCTTTAGGTAGAGGAGCAGTCTTATTTCGAAAACAACGTCTGCATTAATGAGATAGGTCACTTTAAATTTCTGCAGCCGCTTGCAGACAAGCGGAATGTGCAAAACGGTTTCATAGAACTAAAGTTAGAAGAGAACAGTTTCATAGCCTGTTAGTTCATTGTTAACAGATCTGCAAATTACAGAGGCGTTGGATTAAAAAGTACACACTATGGGCAAGAGTTGAAAACAGTATTTTGAAGGAAAAAAGTAAATAAAACGCCACGGTGCTAAAGTATCTTGAATCTATAATAATCTTTCCTTTTTAGCTTTCCATTGGGAAACGAATAAAAGATAATATCTGGAAATTTATTATTAAATCCAACAACATAGCAATCTTTGTTCTCTTTTTTGTGATATCTGCGTTTTCAGGAACTTCGATATTCGACATCCTAGCATACGCTTTTACTTTTATTCAGTTGTTTCTGCTATCCACCAAATAATAACTAAATTTACCGCCAGAGTGATGTGCACGATTCCAATAATTGTAATTTCAAAACAGAACAGCGACGGGTAGATTATTTTAATTAAATTTATATTGGAATTTAAAAAGTCATCCGCGTAACGCCGCACAGCCAATAATAATAATAATAATAATAATAATAATAATAATAATAATAATAATAATAATAATAATAATAATAATAATAATAATAATAATAATAATAATAATAATAATAATAATAATAATAATAATAATAATAATAATAATAATAATAATAATAATAATAATAATAATAATAATAATAATAATAATAATAATAATAATAATAATAATAATAATAATAATAATAATAATAATAATAATAATAATAATAATAATAATAATAATAATAATAATAATAATAATAATAATAATAATAATAATAATAATAATAATAATAATAATAATAATAATAATAATAATAATAATAATAATAATAATAATAATAATAATAATAATAATAATAATAATAATAATAATAATAATAATAATAATAATAATAATAATAATAATAATAATAATAATAATAATAATAATAATAATAATAATAATAATAATAATAATAATAATAATAATAATAATAATAATAATAATAATAATAATAATAATAATAATAATAATAATAATAATAATAATAATAATAATAATAATAATAATAATAATAATAATAATAATAATAATAATAATAATAATAATAATAATAATAATAATAATAATAATAATAATAATAATAATAATAATAATAATAATAATAATAATAATAATAATAATAATAATAATAATAATAATAATAATAATAATAATAATAATAATAATAATAATAATAATAATAATAATAATAATAATAATAATAATAATAATAATAATAATAATAATAATAATAATAATAATAATAATAATAATAATAATAATAATAATAATAATAATAATAATAATAATAATAATAATAATAATAATGATAATGATAATGAATGAACAATGTATTTTGTGTTGGTATTTAAAAGCATAGCATAGGGCGTATCAAGAGGGAACTTAGTTTAAGGAAACCTATACCTGCATAAATCTGTATTAATATTACTAAAACAGAAATTTCTTGTGTATGTGTGCGAGCGCGCACATGTGTGTATGTCTGTGTGTGTGTGTGTGTGCGTGTGTGTGTGTGCGTGTGCGTGTGTGTAGGAGTGTATTTTCAAAATAATCTCAACCAATTTTTCTAATCGTTTCACTATTAAAATTCTTATTCTTCCAGATGTTTCCGAAAGTTTAAAACTGAGGGTTTGGAATTTGTTTTCCATATTTCGTCACCCAATTCCAACCCGGTTTCATTATGGATAATGAAAATAGTACTTTTAGTATTTCATTGAAAATATGGCTTCGTGTTCTTAGGGTTAAATAGAAGGCCAAAGTGTTTTAAAATTTGTTTATTTTAGGGGTTTAGGGGACTTCATCGTTGATTTTCCACATTTCTATCATATTTCACTAAAACGTTATCAAGTAATTCTGACTTTGATGAAGCCTCTTACAGCTGGATTCCATAAACTTAAAAAAGCGCTAAGTAACCCTTACATTCAACCCCTATTTTGATCCCCTAACATATTGTGACTTTGTGGGTTCGTGAAATGAAAAGTCCATTGCACCACTCAAAAATGTTCTTTATTTCCACCGAATTACAGTTGGAACACTTGCCGATTACATAAAATTACGTAGCGCACACAATTACAATTCACCAGTTCGTCCGTTACAGTACCACTTGCACTTACAATTACGTACACTCCCCCGATGCACGTACGCAGTCCGTCCCCTCACTGGGCGCTCCTCACAGCTGCTCGCCAAGAACTAACTGAACTCGCCAACTACAGCCCCTTTTATAGGGATATCGCTGTTTCTCGAAGTCTCTCGTTTCAGTGAATCACCGCGAAGGTTCCAGACGGCAGGGGGAGTGGGAAGAGACGGCCAGCGACCAGTGACACTTCCCTAATCATCCCCTCAGTTAGTGACGGAGATAAATGGGTAGGCGTGGTCCTCCTACTGCAAGCCGGTTCTATAGGGAGTTCCGACGTTTGGGTGACAATATCAATAAACATTTTAGCCTATTTAAATAAAATTGCGTGGGCTTATATCAGGGACAATTACAAGCTCCTTACAACTCCAAACTTCCGTTCCTGCCATATTTTCAACCCTTTATGTCTATATCTACACAGTTAAAACCATATGGTTAAAATATTGCACAACTGTACAGCATTAATTGTCAAAAATCATAGGTTATTTATGTTACTTGACCAACTAATCCTGATTTTGAGTGCTATAGTATTCGAAACTTTTATAAGCCACTCTTACTTTATTTTCAACTTCTTGTAAATAAAAATATACTGCTTAGTCAACCATGGTACAAATTAATGCACTTAGAATACGTGACTTGGCCAAATTATAGAATGACATACAAATTCAAATACCTCCACATAGCCACGCTTTTCAACTCTGGTACAAATTATCACTATTGTTCAATCTACACAAAACTTTGGACTCTCCCACTTTAGGCGCAAGTACAAATTACAGATTATTTACGACATTCAAAAACACATCGTCAATACTTCAAGACGTACCAGTGGAATGCAGGGTAAGAAAACTATAAGGTGTAAAGGGGAGCTATCACCATAAAAAAGAGGAAATAAATAAAGTTAATTAATATGACATTGGATTTCAAAAAGCTACACGTGCAACGTGGTACAGAAATTTAATATTATACAAAATCCCATGTATCTGTTTATGCGTGTATGTGTTTTGTTATAAGTTCCTACAATCTCGCACAGAATCCCACTAAATTTATACACTTTTAGCAAAAAATTCTGTAATAGTATTACAAAAAATCCAACAATAACGACGAGGAAGTGGAACATTTTGGACAGATATTGTTCTCTGTATTCTTTTAGGGTTGTCAATACAGAAAAAAGAGCCACTAAATGAAAATGAGGCTGACAAATGTAAGAGGTTTTGCAGGATGAATAAGGAGTTCGGCAAACGGGTTCTTTAGGACATGATAAAAATATTGTATTGGTGCTATAGATACGTTCAGAGCGAGCAACATTAGAGAATTTTCAGCCTGAATGGACTAATTGCTTAATAAAACTGCAAAATATTGTTATCCTCATTCTTTCAGCGAAGTTCGATAAAACAACACCCCTAATGGAAGAAGAGATCTTTCGAGGAAGGCAATTTTGAAGCCTTTCAGCTCCAATGTACTTGATGTCTCAATATTTGTAATATAAATATTATAATTCCTTTCATTTATAACTGTAAATAACAAAATATTTGGAAACTTAAGAATATGTTTTACCAACACCTTCAAGACTCCGAGCAACGTAGGTACATCAGCTCGTGTTGATAAAGAATTGGTTTTTGAGAAATCTGTAGAGTTAGAGAGAGTCATTAGATCTGTGTGACATGCACGAGGAATTTTTCAGATACTGTGTTGAACTATGTAACAAAGCAGGAGAAGAAAGCCTAGTATAGGGCAATAACTGGTAAAGTGTTAAGTATTAACAGCAAGCAGGAATGCAGATAAGTGTCCATATAGTAACTAAATGACATTTAACTGTACATTTTGAGATTTAGGCAGAGATTAGAACTAAAGAATTTGCCCACTGCACCAAAATAATTTATAATGTAGAAAACAAAGCCAGCAAAATTATAATGGAAGTAGACAAGAAATTATTTGGGCAAAGTAAAAACTAAATGGTTGAGGAAACCCAATTTGAACTTAGTTTTCACACACTTTAAAAACAGAGGATTAAAATAGTTTATTAGGAATCAGAGTTAATGAAATGTGTAGTGTTTAACGCCCGCTTTTACTACATACGGCACCGCAGGCGATGACACTGATGATACATGAGATGAAGATGGAGCACCGGTGGAATGAGATGGTGGGGGAAACCGGAGATCCCCGAGAAAACCCGCCCCAGCGCCGTGTTGTGCACCACAAATCTCACTTTGCGGTCGCCTGGGATCGAACCCCGGCCGCCTTGGTGAGAGCCAAGCGGTCTAACCACTGAGCCACGGCGTGGCCAATCAGAGTTAGAAGTATTAATAGAGACCAATGGTTCGATTTTTTTTCCCTGTAATTTACGTCCTCCAACGTCAAGTCATATCGGACGATGCTCAAATGAGTCCGGGGTCCATGGAGCTTAGACTTACCCGACATTATTCTCTCAGGATAAGGGAAAACCCCGGAAAAAACCCTTATCCAGGTAACTCACGCTGACCGAGATTCGAACTCGGGACCTCTTGAACGTGAGGCAGACACGCTACCATCTACGCTACCGAGGCGGGCAATGACTCGATGATCACAGAAATTTGAACATATTGGTCACATAGGGACGTCAGCAACTTAGTACAGTGATATGTAAATTAAAGCAAAACTTTGATTTGTACTGGAATGATGCTGATGATGATGCTGCTGCTGCTGAGGATGATGATGGTGATGATGATGATGATGATGATGATGACGACGACGACGACGACGATGAATGCCGTATACAATGTCTGCTGTAGGTCAATGATTTCGTTTATACAGAGTGTATCAAAAAGATGTACCAAAACTTCGGGAAAACATTTCTTGCAAATAGAGGATAAAAGATGTTGTATGGACATAGGTCCAGAAACTGTTTATTTCCATGGTAGAGCACTTTTTCTGAAACTCTGCTTACACAGTGAGATGTGTAATACGTAGCTGTCCTGTGGTCATAACCACGACAGGACAATGGTTTAATTGTACAATAGTAAACATTCGCTTTTACATCTGATTAAATTGGGTGGAGATGATGCGTTTCACCGTTGTTGTCATTGTGCTACAATACAGTACGTAGAACGCTTGTTAGGCAATTCATGCACGATGGACTTCCTCTTCTTTTCAGGCTTTCTGTCTGTTGATTTCTGAATAGCAGGTTTCCTGCTAGATGGATAGGAATAGGTGGACCAATTCCGTGGCCTCCACGTTCACCTGACTTAAACCCACTAGATTTTTATTTGTGGGGACATTTGAAATCACTTGTTTATGGAATTTCAGTTCCAAATGTAGAGACTCTTCGTGCTCGTATTTTGGAATTCCGCCAGAAAATACGAAGTTCCCTAGCCCTAACTCAGTGCATTAGAGATTCCGTGCGACAGCGTGTTGACGGATGCATTGCAGTTAATGGAGCCCATTTTGAACATGTGCTGTAATTTTCTGTTTGCCCACCGTTCTGTCATTGAGTGTTGTTGTATGGCGTTCAAATGTAGAAAAAGTGCTCTAAAAATAAATAAACAATTTCTGGATCTATGTTCACATAATATTTTTATCCTCTATCCGCAAGAAATATTTTATCAAATGTTTGATATACCTTTTTGTTATCTGCTGTATACTTTAACGTTCAGAATAATTTATGAAATAGACAGTAATTGTCGTGTATCTGCTATCCTTGTCTCCTTTGCCTGTATTATGCTTGTCAGCGATATAAGCCAACTGAGTTATTTCTCTTCATAATCCCATATTACAGGGAAAGAGGAATTTTATCCCAGAAAATGAATAAAAAATATACTTACCTCTACAAAAAGGTAAAGAAAGCGTTCGATTTACACATCGAGCAGATAGTGTTCTTCTAAAAACATATTTGCTTAGTGTGATCTCTTTGGTGTAATCAGTACATAGAATGGTTTCAAAATGCTTCTGCTCACTTAACGCAAGGCTACACTGAAAATTCGCCGAAAATGTTGAAAATAATGGAATTTTCTTTATTGGCATTTTTGGTAGCTTAGGGTGTGTAGTAATAGATGACATGCTATTTTTATCATTTGCACCATTTTAGGCCATCACGTAACAATTTAAAGGGACCTTTAGCAATCGTTAAAAGTAACAATAATGACTTTGAAATTCATTTTCTGAGAAGCTTTTTTTCTAACACTTTTCAGTATACGAAATGCCCCACGCGTCAAAGTTTTCCATTTAACTTGGCGAAACTTCCAGGATAGGTCCATAATATGTTAATAAGAAACTTCACATTCCCCTTTTTTGTTAATGCTCATGTTTTGAAAATTATATGGTGTTAAGTAATAAAATAAGTTAATATTTTCAAAATTTTGAGAACTAACACGTGTAAAATATTTTAGAATAAATGCTACAAGAGTATTCCAAAAAATAAGAATGTGGGTCTTTTAAAATTGCTTTGTACTAGCCAAAACAAAGATTCAACTTAAAATCTTAAATTTGTTGACGCGTAGAACAATTTTAATTTTTACAATATTTTCACAAAAAATAATTAATAATCAATGAACTATTCGGTGTAGCAACATAAAAATTTGCATGCAAGTTTAAAATGATACTCTAATTATGTGACTAAACTTTCATGATAGGTTTATTATTATAGAATTTGGAATTTTCAGTGTAGCCTTGCCTTAAGTTCTGTGGAAAAGAGAAACCCTAGCACCTAATCATTTTCTTAGATTTCCTCTCGAAATGCCTGACATCTGTTTATGTGCCACCCGGACTCTTAGATAAGTACCAGATTTTAAACACAAACACTAACCACTTTCTGGTAAATAATGCAGATGCAGGCAGATCCAGCATGCTATGAAAGAGTCTTGATCTTTCATAGAAATCCCTCTTTTATTATTTGTATCTATTTATAATTAGATACTTAATCATAAAAGCAGAAGATTTATGGGGTACCTTTATAATTTTAAACATTAATAATGAATCGAAGGAGTCGTGTTTCAAAGGGCTATATTATCTAGTTACCGCTATAATTTCATGTAATTATAGAATTATATATAAAATGTTTGAATACAAAATGTTAATCCGCGCATATATGTATATTATGCTGATTGTAGACGTTGATTTGACTTATTATAAAGGATGAGCCGGGTTCTATACCCTTAACACTGAAACATGATGGCTTATTGTATTATCTCCTCACTTTTAGTTAAATAGCTCTGTACCTTTAATGAGAGACAGCAAGTTATTAACTAAATTAATTTTATAAAGATCATCTTCTGGGCTTATTAAGCCCAGCAAGTCAAATATTTTCCTAAATTTGGCTCGGGACGTAGGGATAGCCAATTCCGTACCTACCGTAGCAGGCCCCTGGGGGGTAATGTAGATGTTACATACCACAATCGGAAGGATGCTCTAAAATTCAAAGTGATATTTCAAAAATATCGCAGTGACGCATAAGCGATAAAAAAACAAGCATATATGTAAAGTAACTATAAATGATAAGAATAAAATATCATTAACTGTAATTGTAGATACGAGCGGAAAGAGTATTGGTGCATTAATTTTAAGTGATGAATCTAATGTTGCAATGTAGTCTTTACGAAGTCTTTACATTTCGTGTGCCGAAAGAAAAGCAAACATTTCCACGAAATTATATATAGAAATCAAACACAATTGGTTAATTCAGCTAAGGTAATCAAAGTCGTGAAGAAGGTGAAGTGAGCGTGTGCTAAAACGCTAAAATGGAAAAATGTATTGCACAGGAACAATAGATATGAAACAATTGAAAGATTGTTGGTGTACTGTCGGGTAAGATGTATTCCACGATGAAGAAAAGAGCAGCTGGATACCCGCAATAAGTGTTGCTCTGAACATGCCCCTGTATCTTACGTTGAAAGAAGCTTCTCTGTGTACGTGTAAGTCCAACAGTCCTTCAAATATGAACACTTCCAGAAGGTGTTTGTAACGTCTTGTAATTCAGTATTCAGTGATAATGTATAAGTGAACATGTGCAAGGAGATCAACAAACGAAGGTAATTTTTGTTATTCTTAGTACCTTTAGGTCATTTTTAATTAATGTTGAAACCATAAGGTTATTTTAAGATCATTTTCTTTTTAACTGGGGCTCTAGTCATGAATATTTTTATATTGGTGTACGTAATCAACTGCAGATTTGCCTGCCTCACATACAAGAGGTACCAAGTTCAAATCTTGGCGAGGGTGAGTTATCTGGATTCGCTTTTCTGAGGGCTTTCCCTTATCTTGAAAGATGAATGTCTAATAACTATAATCTCTATGGATCCTGGGCTCATTTGAGCACAATTTTGCTCATTTTATTCATCGTCCGATACTACTTATGTTGGAGGACGCTAATTAATAAAATTTTGCGTTAGTTGTCCGCATGCATCTAATATTTACATGTGTTTTAATATGCCCCATGTTCAGAGTTCACTAAGATCCCACCAGATTCAAGTATGTTATTTACTCTAATTAGCAGCCTTATGTTGTGTTAGGAGACTTGATTGTCTCCCGCCCCAGTATAAAAGGTTTAGCTAACATAGCATTCACTTGAGCTGCGACTGTCAGGGTGTAATTTCGAGGCCTCCCATTTTCTGTGGAGGAAGATAAACCCTAACTGCCCAAGCGTTAGATAACTCCATAAAATAAATGTCTTATCTTTGAATGAAAGCTCTGAAGTAGTGTTAGGTAAAGCCCTCGATGGATACTCACTGTTCAGGAGAAATAGAAGATATGGAGGTTAAGTCTGGCCTACCGAGCAAGGCGGCACAAGCGGTAGCATTTGGGAGGTTCCGAATTTGCCGGCCCTGTAGCCATGTCTCTGGCGTTCCACCGCGTAGAGGGTCGCGGGTTTGAGTCCCGCCTTGGGCATGGGTGTTTGTGTGTATAGTGTATATGTGTGAAACTATAGGAAACGGATAATAAATTAAACGGAAACAATAAAAATACGGTTAAATAAGAAAAATAAAAATATACATCTATAGGTATACATAGATGTATATTTTTCATAATAAAAAAAATTCCATCTCCGGCGACCGATCAATCTGACCAAAATCTTTCTCTGGTTACGGCAGAGTTGGTTACTCTCCTTTTGACGGCTTCCCTTCACTCCATTTCATTTCACCGATATTTTATCCGATCCTTCCAAGATCGAAGTGTCAGCGAAAAGCGAGTGTGATGCTGCTATGTGGTAAAATTGCGCTGTGTAATTGTTGCTCTCGGCATAGGGGCGGCGTTGTGGAAGCTTTTCCCCTGGAGGACGGCATGGAAACCTATGGGGCTGGCTACTGCAGGAAGAAACCAGGCGCTGAGATGAATCTTCGTCACACGTTAGGGACCCCACTCTGGCTTACGCCCCTTGCCCAGATTTCGGCATTCCTGCGGGCAGTCCCATTTACTCCCTCCCTGTGTCTGACGTACAATAGCCTGACTATAGGTTCAGTGTGGAATCCCCTCCTATTGCTCTCTACCTACCTACCTACCTACCTACATACCTATTCACCGACCGACACATCAGCCCATTTACCTACCTATCTACCTACCTACCTACCTACCTATCTACCTACCCATGATTTCAGCAATAAGTCTCTTACGGCAGGGGTTTTATAGTTGTGAGAATCTAGCTCACGCAAAGGATGTCTTTGTAAGATTTCCCCTCTACCTTAAAAATAATATAAAAAGCCATACTTACCTACTTAAGTCTACTTTTCGTTTCCGGCTCTAGCTCCACTGGCAGACATTTACTACTTGTATAAGGCAATACTGTATTGCATATGTTCTGCAGTAAAACAAAGTAGCTACATTTACTGCTTTAAAACCACCGCTTTGACTAGGTCCAGACACCACAGGGGTACCAGGTGGAGAACGATGAGAAATTTATGTACATTGGAAGACGATTATCGCCTTTTATGGTTGGTTTATGCCCTATTATAAACAAGGATAACAAGATTATCACATTTTCTAAAAGATGTTTGGGCAAGCTTAGTTATTTTTATTTCGGTTCAACTGCCAGAAAATGGAATCCGGACTCTTCTCGGCAATATGACTTTGAACCACACACTGGCGTTCATACTTTTACAGTAAAATAATGCCCATGTAACATCGTCCAAATATACTTCTGATTTGTATGTATTATACTGCTGTGCATAAAAGCAGTAATGCACTGCCAGAGGAGACTTAACCTACATTTATCTGTTATTCTGTCTATAGTACACCTAAGTTCAGGGGTAATTTTCTATGAAGCCCTTTCCTTGTATAGGTTCGGAGCACCACAAAACGTGGATTTACCGTGAAAATATAATTATAAGTTTTAGATTGAAACGGATCTGTCTTTAAATTAGATGAGGGGTGGGGGAAATGCAAATGGAGGCACAGCTTTATGCTTCAAATTGCGAATCACGCACTAAACCAAACAGCTCCAAGGAAATCAGTGATTCATTCGATTCACTGTTAGATATGACCTACTCAGTTAAAGAATGTAAAAAGAAAATCTCGTATATAATGGAAAACGAGTTTAAAGAATATAAAGTTGTTTTAAACCGATAACCTCTTACAGTATATCAGCAGTTTGTTGAAACATTAAATCATACTGCCACACTCACTCAACAATAAAATTCAGAACTAAGCTTTATTTCTCCAAATAGATCGAAAAGGGTTCTTAAATCTATATCTTCCTTACTACCTAATAAGGAAGTAGAAAACGATTGTGTATAATGCGTTGGATTTATTTACTGGAAGTGCAGTACTGGTTGGCTCGAATAGATACTGAACAGTAGGTTGGGTGGACTACCCCTGGTCGCTACAGAGTTGTATTAGAAGTTCAAAGGGATGTTCAAAATAAGCTCTATTCAGCTCTGTACAGAATTCGAACCTCCTCATTAGTTCTCTCTACTCCTTGCACCACATTATGGATGTTTTAGTTCACTTCTGCGCGAATGTGTAGCTCATGTAGCTCCAGAGAAATTATTCTGTGGTAGAAGGATCCACGGTTCTTGGAACGGACTATACAATCCAATCCATCGAACTGGATATTTACTATAGTACGCATCTTCTATCTAGAAATAGTTGCCAACAGGATGTATCACAAATACCTTTACAAACATAGGGTATACGTTCCTTACACCAGAAGAAGGTAAAAAGTTCATATGAACATATGCCCCATAATCCTTTGTTTTCTCGTTATTTATGTCTTAATGAAAGTGTGCGTTAAACGTCCTTCGGGCTCCATCCTCATCTTCATTTCTCTATGCATTCGTAGAAGGCTAACAGCCATTATACTACATACGGTAGATGGCGATGTGCTGCCATAGAGACTTGATTACGTTTGTCATCTGTTTTCAACGTTTCAACTGTGTACATATAGTGAGTTAACTTCACGTGTTTCGTTCAACCATGGCTTCATTTCAATAGGCAGACATGATCTTTACGTGTGGTCGCGCGAATGGCAATGGACGCGAGGCTACAAGCCTCTACCAGATGGAGCTTCCAGATCGACATGGTCTTCAACAGGAAGGCGATGTGCTGTTTTTAACAGGATAGCGCACGTTTCCATACACGTGCTGCAATGAAACACTTTATGGTGTACGACAACTGCCGCTTGGTGGTACGGTCCACTGACCTCTCTCACATTGAGGATGCATGGGACATGATGGGAAGGTACTGGTTGGTTCTCCACGGCCGGCCACAAACCATTACTGAACTACGACAAAAGGTGCAGGATGTTTGGGACAGTGTATTGCAGGATGCCGTTCGTCACCTATGCTATTGTCTGCCTGCACGAATACATGCCTGTAATTTTGCCCGAAATACTGATGCAACTGTTTGGTATTGTACTCGTAACTACTTGTGTCATTTCCATTTCATTTGTGCCGATTTTGTTACCATATGGTGCTATCATGATGTACTATCTTTCACTTAATTCTCCATTAGCAATCCTTGATAGTGTTGCATTTTTCCCGCCAGTGTATATATACAAACTGCATTGTGAAGGAACCCTTTGAAAATGGATGCATGGAAAATTAGAATGTAAGCGAAGTGGGTCTCGTATCGATGCTAAATTAAAATAAGGCAAAGGGTTGGATTATTGTCGGCCAATCCTTATCTTACTTCTGCACTTCAAGATAATTATGTGGTGCACACCCTGGATGTTTCGCCCTACTTTACTGGAGATAATTGGAATCCTGTCAACTTTTAATAGAGCTAACATGCTTATCGGTAATATGGAAAATGCATGAATTCCATTTAAACTTGGACATTTTATGTGATAACAGAGAAATCCACAATCAAATCCATATCCAAAATAAAATTAAAAAAAAACTGAGAAAATTATAAATATCGGTTATTCAGAGCAAAGAAGCACATTCTAGAACACACGAGAGAAATTTTATGAGGGAAAAATGAAAGAACCTTAATTGCTGATGACAACCTTGAAAGAAAAGAGTGCTCCAACGCTAATTTCATTAAGAGTGAAACAGTTGAACACACTTTCTACATTATGGCCGAAAATTCATGGACACCATTTTGCAATCGAAATGGACTGCAAACTTGTAGCTAAATCCACTGCATATGGATCAACTGCATTAATATTTGATGACCATTGCTGAATACTCCAAAACTCCATCTAAATGTTAATGCAGTTGTGAGAACTTCAATTAACAGACTGAAAAACTCCCTCTATATATTCATGACCTTCCTCTGCTGCTTCGACTGCAATGGAGCTTGTGCACTTAACCTTATTTGTGACAAGTACGCGTTATAAATTAAAGATTTAAAGATCGCTCGGTGGATATTGCTGTGACTTCCGAGATGACTTGGAAGTCTTAACATTGGGTTTGCATTTCAAAGTGTGCCATTACATCTTGTAATACTTCACTTGACTAGCCTCAACGCACCTAGTACATCTCAGAGGCGTACGACTCGTGTATTGGAGAGGTTCCCAAGCAAGCAAAGCGTTGAATCTGAAAAAGAGAACCTTCTACGTCGACATGTGAGGTATTACAAAACCTACTTGCGCACTGTTTTGTTGATATCGAAGATCCATAGAAGCTGTAATAGAGGTACCTACTTGTAATGATTGCTATCGTAAGGCAATATGAATTTGTCTGCCAAGTATGTTGCGGCTCCCTTCTGCAAATGTAAGACATTATCTATACAGAATGAATGGACACTGGAAGGCTGACTTTATATTTTATTTTACGCTTTTGAGTGTGAAATTGCGAGGCATGTTATTTGGTCAATTTATGACTTTACCGGTTATTAGTACTCTACGCCCTACTTGCTAGGCAATACCTCCGCTACACGCTTTCCGCTTAGAACGGAAACTTGATTAAAACATTGGCACAAAAATTGACGTCACGACACACTTTGAAATGATTCCTGAATACACAAATACCTAGAAAAACACTGTCAATGACGGAAATGACTACTATCTAAAGCCAGCATATGTAACAGGTATTTAGTATGGCTAAATAACACAATCTGAATGTGCGTACGCTTTCTCATGTTCAAAGCTAGATGTCACTGTGACCTTAAGAGAAAGACTATCACAGCTTTTATCTTTAAATTATCATTAGACTCACTAGTGCAGCTGTAGCAATTACGTCCAGCTCCTAATAGTTATAGAAACCCGATAGGTATTAATATTACTAATGTGGTATTATTATTATTATTATTATTATTATTATTATTATTATTATTATTATTATTATTATTATTATTATTATTATTATTATTATTATTATTATTATTATTATTATTATTATTATTATTATTATTATTATTATTATTATTATTATTATTATTATTATTATTATTATTATTATTATTATTATTATTATTATTATTATTATTATTATTATTATTATTATTATTATTATTATTATTATTATTATTATTATTATTATTATTATTATTATTATTATTATTATTATTATTATTATTATTATTATTATTATTATTATTATTATTATTATTATTATTATTATTATTATTATTATTATTATTATTATTATTATTATTATTATTATTATTATTATTATTATTATTATTATTATTATTATTATTATTACTACTACTACTACTACTACTACTACTACTACTACTACTACTACTACTACTACTACTACTACTACTATTATTATTATTATTATTATTATTATTATTATTATTATTATTATTATTATTATTATTATTATTATTATTATTATTATTATTATTATTATTATTATTATTATTATTATTATTGTTATTGTTATTGTTATTGTTGTTGTTGTTATTGCCATTGCCATTGCCACTGTCACTGTCACTGTCACTGTCACTGTCACTGTCACTGTCACTGTCACTGTCACTGTCACTGTCACTATCACTATCACTATCACTATCACTATCACTATCACTATCACTATCACTATCACTATCACTATCACTATCACTATCACTATCACTATCACTATCACTATCACTATCACTATCACTATCACTATCACTATCACTATCACTATCACTATCACTATCACTATCACTATCACTATCACTATCACTATCACTATCACTATCACTATCACTATCACTATCACTATCACTATCACTATCACTATCACTATCACTATCACTATCACTATCACTATCACTATCATTATCATTATCATTATCATTATCATTATCATTATCATTATCATTATCATTATCATTATCATTATCATTATCATTATCATTATCATTATTATTATTATTATTATTATTATTATTATTATTATTATTATTATTATTATTATTATTATTATTATTATTATTATTATAGCTTCAAGGGGTACACTAAGACTGCATCTAAATTATAAATAAAGTCTTCAATATACTCCTAATGTATTAAGATGATTAAATATTACTTTAATATGAAGAATACAAGACAGTAATTTATTTCAGTATTAATTTTCACGCTGAATTCTTTGTTTTATTAGCAAAGATACTCGCACATCCTGTAGAGAACGGCTGTCTGCGTAATGCTCTACTATTTAAAAACATAACATTTTTCCTACCTACCCATGCGCTTTTCTGCAAAATATATCTTAGTTTAGTTCTTAAGATCTGCAAGTAATTAATAATTTATTGACTTTCTCTCTTAAACTTCGATTGTTTTAATGAAATACTCTTAAGGAAAGACGCATATGTTTTGGTAACCTTCAGTTTTTGTGTTTTTTTTAATTATGTTTAATATCGTTTCATGGTTGGGGTTTATTCTTAAATGGAGAGACATTGTTCGTAATTATTTCAGAAAAATGACTGTAACACACCATCAAAGTGCCGTTCTAAATACTCTCTTTCTTTCTAAGAGAGCAACAATGGCAAAATTAGTATGATAGGAGTTAATATCATCCTTTAAATGACGCACTACAAAACAGTTTCAGACGACTAAATGTAGTCTCTTGTTTTTAACAACAGTGTAAGGAAACTAGATAAACCTGATTCATGATGATTTAATCATTTTGATTTATGACTGCAGAATTCCAAGAATCCTATATTTAAATCCTCAACCAATATTATGCTTTTGTTTAAATTTTGAAAGTTGTCTGATAGGTCAAACCTACCGATTAATATGGTTGAATCACTTTTTAGGATTTCTATAAATACTGAAAATAACAAGTTAGTTTCCAATTTCAATCAAGTCATTTTCAAAGTTCCTTTTAATTTTAGGAATTCAAAAAGTAAAATTAGTTTACCTTAAACACGATCTTTTGTCATCATTTCTTACAATTTCTGATCTAATTACGCCTCTACTGTACGTAAGCCTATTGCGTAGCTTTAAAATATTTTAAAAATATATATTCAAGTACGTCATTGTAGGTTAGCCAATACATAGTAGGATTATATATTTTAAATCTTCCTCAAGTAACTATATAACAGGTAACTTGTTCCGCATACACTGAATAGTCTGTTGAAACATGTTCAACAAATTTTCTTTACACTGAATTATCTGTTAGCTTAATTTCTTTTAGAAGAACTTTCAGTTATGTATATTATAGCGTGTCTAAGTTATATTATCTATTGTTTAATGAGAGTATCGATAGTTTACAATTGTTTATACCGCTTATTACCGCACTGCACATTTTCTTTCTCGATGTGGTCGAATTCGCTTCCCAGCCAACTGAACATCGTCGCCCTCATTCGATTTAGATTAGATTAGATTGATTTGCGTTCAGTAGGTTCACTTGTAGCCAGAAAAGGCTGTGAACATTGAACATGTCTAGAGGTATAAAGTTTAATAGCGTATATATGTACAAAAGTTAACATAAGACACATGTTATAGTACACAGGCAATATGAACAACAATATGGAAAACAAAGCAGGGATAATTATATTTGATACAAAATGAAACACTTTTTAAACCAGCTTTCACTTGGCTTATGCCAGTACGTCTCAACCTTTTTGCAATGGATACCATTCTTGTTATTTATTAAATACATATAGATTAAAAATAAACTTTCAGCTTGCATCAATTATTTATAAGTAATGATTTGTCATTGGAATAGTTAAATACTACTTATAGAGCTACAGAAGCATTATCAGGATAATTTGTCATTCAGATAATCTTGTACAGAATAAAAAGATTTTGAGGAAAGGTACTCTCTAACAGCTTTTTTAAAAGCACCGAAATTATCAACTTTTTCTTTAAGAACATTAGGAAGTGCGCCAAATATATTGATAGTTTCATAATACACACCTTTCTGGAAGCAAGAAAGTTGAGCACTGGGATAATGGATATTATACTTTTGTCTAGTGTTTATTTTGTGAATTACATTATTTGTTGCAAATAAGGCACGATTGCATACAAAGAATTTTAGGATCGAGAATATATACATGCAAGGAAGCGTTAATATTTTCAATCTTGTAAAAAGATCTTTACAGGAGCATCTGGTGTGGGTGTTAGTAATGATTCTTATAACCCTCTTTTGCATAAGGAATATTTTTTTACTTTCTACTGAGTTGCCCCAAAATAATATTCCATACTCCACAATAGAGTTAAAGTATGCATAATATACCAATTTAAGTGTGTCAATAGAACTCACATTAACCAGCTCTCGGATAGCATAACAGGCAGAGCTAAGTTTAGGTAAGATATAATTTATGTGAGCTTTCCAATCTAAACATCTGTCCACTTGAAGGCCCAGAAATTTTATGCTGTCAATTTCTTCTAATAACATATCATTAATCCCGATTTCTATTTAAGTATGTGATGTACGACAGGTTATAAATTTGACCACTTTTGTTTTGTCTAGATTCACAGATAATTTGTTTGCTTTAAACCAGCATGACATACAGTTCAAAACATAATTCATTTTAATTGTACACTCGTTTAAATTTGTACTGGTCACCAGGACACTAGTGTCATCAGCAAAAAGAACTGTACTTGCAATGTCCTTTATATAAAGTGAGAGGTCATTTATATAGATGAGAAATAATAAAGGCCCTAACACGGAACCTTGGGGTACTCCATGAGTTACTATTTTCCAGTTCGAAGTTTGTTTTTCATAACCAATATCACTGACAGCTACTTCAACACTCTGTTTTCTTTCATTTAGATATGATACAAACCATCTTAAATGTTCATTTTTTATCCCATAGAATTCCAGTTTTGCTATAAGAATGTCATGATTAACACAATCAAAAGCCTTTGCTAGATCACAAAAAATTCCACCTACATGTCTTTTATCATTTAAGGCAGTCAACACTTCATGTGTAAGCTTGTAAGTTGCATTATTAGTCGATATTCCTTTTCTGAATCCAAACTGATCACTGACAAGTATGTTGTTACATTCAAGGTGTTTATACAGTCTGGTGAACATTACTTTTTCAAGAACTTTTGAAAATATTGGCAAGAGAGATATTGGTCTATAATTTGAAACATTATTGCGTTCGACTGTTTTAAAAGAGGTTTAACAACTGAGTATTTCATTCTGTCAGGGAAAATACCAGTCTTTAGAGACTCATTACATAAATAACTAAGGGGAATGCTAATTTGTGAGGAGCAAGATTTTAGGATTTTTGTAGTTATTTCATCATAACCGGAAGAATTCTTCATTTTTAAAGAGTCAATAATTTTATTTATTTCGGAAGGTGTAGTTAAACTGATTTTGAATGTAGGTACATTGTTTGTGAAACTTGAACTTAGAAATTCTAGTGCTGCACCTTTACTTCCATAATTAATATTTAATTTTTTTGTTACATCCAAAAAGAATCTGTTAAACAATTCTGCAACTACAAGAGGTTTGGCAATTTCATGATTGTCAACATTGAGTGTTATTGGGCAATTTTCTGATGAGTGTTTACGTGTCACATTTTTTATTATATTCCAAGTGGTTTTTATTTTATTGTCTGAGTTTTGAATTAGTTTATTATAATGCAATACTTTAGCTGCTATTATTACCTTCTTTAGAAGTTTACAATATTTTTTGTAGTACTTTTTTAAATACAAATTGTTACTAATTCTAACTTGCTGATATAGTTCTCTTTTGTGCCTGCATGAGGTTTTAATTCCTAAAGTGAGCCAGGAATTGTCTTTTTTAAAGTTAAATGTTTTTTTATACTTGGATGGGAAGCAGAATTCAAACTTAGTTTTAAAGCATTGAAGAAAGCTATTATACTTGTTGTTGGTTCCATTAACCTCATAAGTTTGTTTCCAAGATTCAAGTTTAAGGTTCTTACTAAATTCATTCAGAGTATTTTCGTTTATTTCCCTATATTTAATATATGTGTATTTAGGTTTGAGTTTTAAATTTATCTTATCAATCCTTAGAATTTGTGCATCATGATCTGATAGTCCATTAGTTTTTGATGAGACAGAGCAAAATTTAGTTATATCTAAATTTACAAATATGTTATCAATAGCTGTGGATGAATTATTTTGGATTCTTGTTGGAAAGTTAACTGTATGTGTCATGTGGTATGTGGTAAATAAAGAGCTAAGCTGTTCCCTACATTTATGTCACCACAAATGATTATTTCTCTTTTTGTTTTAAATAGAAAGTTCAGAGCATATTCTAATTGATTTTTAAAAATTTGAAAACTTCCTAAGGGAGATCGATAAATGGCAACTATGACTAAGTTCAAATTACTTCCAATTAACTGAACTGCACAGAGTTCGAGGTCTTTTTCATAGCAAAATCTGGATAAATCTAAAGCTTTAAAGATCAGATCATTTCTAACATATATACAAACTCCTCCTTTATGTAATTTTTTTCTACTATATTCTGCTCCTAAAGAGTACCCTTGCAATGAAATTGGCTTAAATTCCTGCTGTGTCAAGTGATGTTCAGAAATGCATAAAACATGTGGTAGTTGAATTTCAGTATGCAGATTAATAGCTAGTTCATCTAATTTGTTTCTTATGCCTCTTATGTTTTGATGAAATACAGATAGACAGTGGTTATTATTAATATTATTGATATTATTATCATTACTATTGTTCTTGAGAGGAGTATTTTTAATTGAATTTATTGTCATTAAGCTATTAGGGATGATTGATTTAATTTGCCTAGAGTTACTGGGCTTATATTGGTTTAACCTAAAAAAAGACCTTCTACTTGCAACAACAGGAATTTTGCCTTTAATTCTGTCAGCAATCAGAAGTGACAACTTCTCTTTGCCTCTAGAATTTAGGTGTAGACCATGAAGAGTGTAATTATCCCTGCTGATACTGTCAACATCTATCATACACATGTGAGAGGCTGCAGGCCCTAACAAGGCACGATCAAGTCTAAGATGAAGACCATCTACTGAGATCCTTGTACCCTATTGTGACTTTGTGGGTTCGTGAAATTAAAAGTCCAGTTTACAAACACCAAAAATTGCACTTTATTTCCGTAGAAACGCACGTAATTGTGTCCAGAATTACGTCACATACACAATACAACTTGCAAGGTCATCGACATCAAACAAACAGCTGTTCACGCACGCGAGTTCAACCACCGACTGACTCACTTTGGCGGGTGGGCTCTCTTTTTATAGATTACTCACATTCCGAAATATTCTCAAACAATCAAGAATAAAGGCGAACTCTCGAGAAATCCGTCTTCTGCAACCCCCCTCCCCGCCGTTACGGCGAGCTTTTATCTTCACACTACACTGCCCGTCCCTTTGAACTAGTCATCGGCGCCGCCTCGATCAACAATGGGCTCGCGACACTATCAAGGAATTGCGTTAACAAAAGTGCAGACATTCAGTTGACATTCCCCATCTAGAGTCGAATTAATAGCCTGGATATAACGCATATCTGCATATCTTCATTGCAGACCAACACTCACGCACTAATTCGCACGCGGCCTTTGGGTGATTACTAAATTGTTCATCTAGTAAAGATCTTCGTATGTATATAACAAATATATGTAGATAGGTAATTAATATCCAGCATGAAATGTTACATGTCTGGATCGTCGGTATTCTCACGGAGTCTTACTACGTGATGAATTTGGAAACCAGAGCAGAAATATACTGGTTGATATTTCTTCTTAATATAAAATTGCACCACTGCATAAACCATCGAACTTCCAGTATTAAGGCGAGTTTCTTGCCGTATATTTTAGTGTAATTACTGGCTGTTTCTGTGGTTAAACTGGCTTCTTGTCGTCATCATCAGTAGCAGCAGTAGCCTCATCACCACAACTACTACCACTATTGTACTCTAGCCATTTGCCACGAAAGCAAAATCCGCCGTGGTAGTGGTGGTAACGTGAACTTAGGTCACCTAACACTCCAGATTTGTTTAACTAATCTGCTCAACATTTTAAGCCTGTGCCTGATAATTTACGTTCTATTTCGACATTGCTGTTCCTGTCTTGCAGGCCATTACTCCTCGTGGCTTTCGCTTCGCATACATCTAGGATGCCGCACCCAAAATTGTTGTTTATGTTCAGCACATTTGACTTTTCTATTTATTTACCTAGTTATTTGTTTTATAAACCTTCTTCAATTACTTATGGAGAGACATTCTAATTTTCTGTAATCATGCGACCAGTTCTTTCAATTTGCTGCAACATGACTTACGTAGATGGAACTTATAATCGCCGATAGAGAAGTGTTTTTCTGCCTGCTATTGTCGCTTTTACTTACCCAAGTAAAAGAACCTTTGTGGTAACCAATTACAGAGTAATAAAACATAGAAATGCATTATTATATGAGTTACTTGGATAATTTCATACAAGGGCAGATCAAATATAAACGGGATTTTTTTTTAATTTATTGTATCAACAAACAAAAATACTCATATACAGATTACTTTTCTACATAGTGTTCTGTCTTCGATACGCATTTTCTCCATAAGATTGGCAAGTTTTTTGATGCCATCCTTATTGAAAGAAGAAGGACGCGCATGGAGCCTGCTGCGCACGAACTCTTCTACAATTGCGTCATCATCAAACCGTTATCCTCCTAGGTGTTGTTTGAATGGATCAAACAAATGGTAGTCGCAGGACAATAAATCTGGACTGTGAGGAATATGTTCCAGAGCTGTCCAATGCATTTTCTCCAGTTTTTCTCACGTTAAAGTGGCAGTATGTGGCCTCGCATTGTCATTGAGAAGAACGGAGTTTCGAATCGGTTGCCGGCGGCGCTTGTTGCGATATGCAGCTTTTGCTTCATGAAAAATGCGACAGTAATAGGCTGCAATAACTGTCCTCGGTCCGTGAAGAAAATCCACTAGCAAAACGCCCGCGGAGTCCCAGAAAACGGTTGCAAGCCCCTTTCCAGCATATGGGTGTATTCTGACCTTGACCGGATCTGCTTCGTCTTCACGCCGCCACTCCATGCTTGCTTGCTTTTGATTCTGGGGTGTAATGATGCACCCACGTTTCATCACCAAGTCACAATGCGATTCAAAAGATCTTCTCCTTCCTCCTCGTAGCGATGCAGGTGTCTGACAAACTTCCTGGCGTAAAGTTTTTTGTTACTTGTTGAAGAGACTAGGAACCCACCTGGCAGACAATTTTCTACAATGAAGTTCATCTCGGATGAACACTTCCGTAACTTATTCCCAGGAAAAAAGTTCGGACATTTTTATGCGTCGATCTTCTTGAATAATGACACGAATGGTTACGATGTTATCTGCAGTAATGCTTGTCAGCGGTCTTCTCCTATGATGCTCATTTTACACAGCTTCTCTTCCCACCACAAGATATTTAGCCCACTCATACACTCGAGTCTTCAAAATTGTTTCTTCCTCAACTGTGCGCCGAGCCGTCTCAAAATTTCCGAAGGTTTGGTGCCCTGTTTTGCAAGAAATATGATGATGCGTTGCGCAACAGACATGTGGTGTACCTCTTGCGCACTCACGGCGTACTGTCGCAGCCCCGTTCTCCGTGGTGCGTGCGCGCGTAATACCCCATCTCCAGATACCCCCCCCCCCCCACCAGCATACTGACAAAGTCTCTCCTCAACAGCAGCGTTATATCAAAATTCCCGTTTATATTTGATCTGCCCTCGTCAGAATGTCGCAAGGCACGAGTGTAGCATCCGCCATCATGATATCACACCATACGAAGAAGCAGTTCAAACACAGGATGCCAAAAAGGAAGAGTATGAAAGTGCAACAAAGAAATCAAAACACGATACCATCTACAACAAAAGCCGTGCCTCCAGTTTTCTGGTATTCTGGAATTCTCCTGATGTGGTGCTTATCAACTACCTCCAGAAGCAAAACTATCGCTAGGGAATATTGCGCATAACTTTAGACCAACTGAAGGAATACATACGGGATTTTTTTTTCACCGTAATGCACATTCACTCAAGTCTGGAATAATTTGTTACTGCAAAACTATGTATGACCTTCGCTTCCAAGTGCTTCCACCCACCCCATTCGTTGGATTTCGCTTCAGTGATTACCCACTTTTTGTTTCTAAACATTAAGATATGGCTGGGTGGAAGAACAACCACATCAAATGATGAAACTGATGCACAGATAGACGCTAATTTGATATGGAAACCACACCATTTTGCTGTGATAAGTAATCATACATCTGTTTACCTATACCATGTGATTTAAGACCCAAGAATGTCTGCGTTCAATACTTCTTCGCCAGGAAAGCTTCAATTAGTATTTCATATTATGTACCTGCCTCAGCATTGTGCTTATTAGGGCCTTGTAGTAAACCTGGGAAAAGGCAGCCTATAAAGATAACTTGTTAGGGACATAGATGTAACCAACTTGGGAAAAGGGAGCCTATCAATGTAATTTGCTAGAGACGCCGATACAACCACTTGGGAAATATTGTCTATTATTTGAACATGATATGGAAAACAGATGTGATCACTTGAGAAAAGATAGCCTACCAGAGGCGGCTCCAGTATTAGTGCCTCCGTACCATGGAACACCTTTGAAAAGAGAAAGATAAACAATTTAAATTATGTGTACACTCCTAACGTGGCTATGCTTAGGATTGTTCAAGATGCAGTGAAATGTCTTGCCTGTCAACAGAAAACCACAGAAGCTCTACAGGATCTTAGTTGGCAACAAACACTCTTATTTTACTATTTCATGAATCAGTACCATTTCGAGTCAGGCACAAAATGACATCATTCTCCACAATGATCTAGGACCTTAGCGGGGAATGATGAAGCGAAGGAATAGAATACATCGGTTAGTTTATGGGCATGCCTATCTTGGCAGCATGTTCACTTACAAAATATATGAATTCTAAATACAGAACACAGGTGACCTGAATAGAAGTGAATCACGTTATAAATTGATTTGTTTACAGCAAAAACAATGATCAGCTCTTCCCCTTCCTTCGTTTGACCAGAAAGACATTCCAATGTTCAAATCAACAATTATTTCAGTTCTTTATACAAGCCTTACTGTACACATACACATTCCTTTGTTGACAAATTCATTATTGTCAGAGTTTGCTATAATACTGAAGGTTAAAATACGCAGGGTTTAAAAAGGGTCCGAGCAGCTTGAGAAGTATGTCAAACTAAAGCTCTAAAGGCAATTTTTTTCTGTTAAAATGAACACAAATGAGACAGATGATGTCAGCGAAGAGAATTTCTTTATAATGAAAATTATGGACAATCAAAATTCCTTGTGGATTAGAGTATATCTTATACACCTTATAAAGGCTAACACAATGTACACATCGTGTGAAGTTTCTTTTTTTTTCCGGAGGGGATTTGGTACTATGACCAGTCTTGGTCTATTGTAACTTATGCCCCCATGTAGGGTATCCCCATGAGGAAGGATGAGGCGAGAGGAGACAGAGGGCGGTCGTCCCAAGGAACCACAACAGTGCAGAGGGCAGAGATGAAAACCTTAGATGAAAACCTCTTACTTAGATGAAAACCTCCCTTGGCAGGCAGGACAACGGACATTCCCCCGTACTGTGTTTCAAAGACGGTCCCAGCAGTCGGTCCGGAGACTGGGAACCGATCTACCAGAGGAGGAAGTGGTTCACTCAGAGTATATCATCTTGCCGTGCACCGCCAAGACTCCTGCCAACACTTCTACCCTGAAAGAGACCACCAGATGAGAGATGATATGAAATGGAGTGACAGGAAATTTGGGGGATGTAATTAACCTACCCAGCATTCACCTAGCAACCCAGGAAAACCCCCGAATATACCTATGGATCAGGTAGGTCAGCCACCGGAATCCAACCGGCCACAGACGAAACCGCCTGGGCCATCCCGCTCATTGAAGTTAAGGTCTGAGGGAATGACTAAAATCTGATTTCTAGAGCCACACACTTGCCGGCTTGGTACATCTCAATTAGAATAGCTACAAAATAAGAATGAACATGGGTTATATATACAGTTATCCTACCGTCTTGGTGTTGCCAGCTCCACGGCAAGCCGGCGACAGAGATGGAAGATATGTATATCTGTCTTTGTCTAAAACTAGCAAGTATCACACAGATGCTGAGATATACAGTAATACAATGCTGAGAGAGAAGTTCGCTTAATATTTCAACATATGTGTGAGAACATACACAAAGATCATAGCACTATCTGAACCTTAAAACCTTGAAATGAAGAACAGTTCGCTTACATAGCTATTGTTCATATGCACACAAAACAAAATGATTCATATTACTACACACAGACTAGTAGTCAACATACCCATGGAAAAAGAAGAATATTTCAAAGAACAAAAAGCAATACTACACATAGCAAAAGAAAATGCATACAACAAAAGTTTGGTGTTGAAGAAAATTAGAAAAGCTAAACTAAAGAAAACCATTAAGGAAGCAACCACATTTACCAAAGAAAAAGAAAGCAACAGCATTGTCAGTTCATTGACATATCACCCAAAAACATTTAATAAATTTAAAAAGATCTTCAAGGAACAAAATATCACCTTGGCACCTACTAATAGACACTCAATTTTAAAATTTCTAAATTCAAAAACAAAAGATGAAATCCCATCAGTTAACAGATCTGGAATATACCAGATAAGTTGTAAGAATTGTGAAAAATGCTACATAGGTCAAACTAAAAGAAATCTAAAAGCCAGAGTCAAAGAGCACTTTAGAAACAAGAAAGATAAGTCAGCAGTAGCATTTCAGTTTTGGAATGAAAATCATGACATTGATCCAAATTCAAAATTATTAAAAGGAGTGATAAACCAAAATAAATTGACAACATGGGAGAACATATTCATATGGAAAAATAAGGATCGCATAATGAACTTTGAAATCCCACCAGTAGATAATTTGACAAAATAGTTCATAGTTCCACCACCAGAGAGAGAGCATACAACAACAAATGCCAGTTGGAAAGAGATTGAAAATGGAGGCGATTGCCTTTGAAACTAGTCTCTTATTAATATAAAAAAGTAAGTGACGAGTATCAATAAACCAACTACAAATAGTTTTTGAGAAAACTGATCATGATCAACGTGGACTTAAATGCTTACATAATCAATACCTATATATCTGACCATTTTGCACAGTATGTGGTTTATGTCCAATGGACTCAATACACAAAATGTCGATTTCATTAAAAAGCAAAAACAGCTAAAAACAGACTGCTTGGAATGGCCTCTATATTTATTAAATGAGGAGTCGTAGAATAGTGTGTATCAAAACACATATAAATGACAGGTGGAATGAGTTTTATAAAATGTTTGATTTTTACTATGACCTCTGATAAATCAATTTAATCTAATCAAATCAAATCATACCCAATGGCAATTTAAAATTTGTAAGTACTTCAGTCCTGGGCTTTTTACAGTTTTTATTGTAGTTTCCATTTATATTTAAATCACAACTAAAAATTCAATGCCATAGCCAGGATTTGAACTAAGGATCTTCCGCTCTACGTACAGCTGCTCTTCTATTGAGCTATCATGGAAACAATAATAATACAGTATTCACTTCTTCTGAAACTAGTCCCTCAAAAATATAAAAACACAAGTGACCAAGTGTCAAAAAGCTGACTACAAATATAGTGGAATCCCTATAAACCTGAACCATTTTAATATTCCATAACTTTTTAACCAATAATAGGACACATGTGCAACTTTGGGAGAATATAATAAACAATTGGGAGATAACATTATACTATTTACATCTCTGAGAAAATGTTGGAAGTGTACTCCACCAGCATCTATACATGTTTGCACTCATATCACCATATTCTCTGAAGTTTTATGGAGATGATATTGCATTGAGAGAAGTTCATTTCCATCAAGATGGAGCAACATCTAATAACACCATGAAACTTGTAAGCACTTTCTTTGATAATCAAATAATCTCAAAAGGTCTGTGGCCCCCCCAGACCTCCTGACCTAACCTCACCGGATTTCTTCTTGTGGGGGTATTTAAAAAATAGAGTATACAACAATAGGTTACGGACAATTGAGTTTCTCAAGGAATCCATTCGAACCAAAATAAGTAACACTGGTGAGGATACTCTCTGAGGATACTCTCAGAGAACATGGTGAGACGAATGCAAACATGTATAGAAATTGGTGGAGGACACTTCCAACATTTTCTCAGAGATGTAAATGGTATAATGTAATATCCCAATTATGTATTATATTCTCACAAAGTTGCACATGTGTCCTATTACTGGTTCAAAAGTTATGGCATATTGAAATGGTTCAGGTTTATATGGATCACACTATAGTTCTTTCTATTAATTTTTACGACACTGTTACTAAATTCCTCCAATCATGCATAATCACAAAATATTATTGCCACAAGTAGAACATCGCAAAGCCAAAGAAATTGACAGTAACATTGTGCAAGAAAATAGTCATGTGTCAAACTCAGTGCCAGTTATCACTTCCCACGAAGAACTCACTACATATCTCAATGACAATTTCTTAGCTCCTCTTTCTAGTGCACTGGATTACTGGAAAGCAAATTAAAAATTTCCAGAACTAAAAAGGCTGCTAAATATTTGTGTATTCTCCCTGTAACAATTTTCTTTGAAAGTCTATACAGCAAAGCAGGACTCATAAGTTACAGAAAAGAAGTAGAATTGACCCCGAAAGAGTGAAAATGCTTGCATTTTTGAACAAAGATTTACAAAAGTGGACTGCTTTGCTTTTAAATATCTAATGTAAAGTTTAAAAGTAATAACACTGATGGTTTTAAGTTTTGTCTCATAAAATATGTGCACCTATTTAAATTTATTGGCATTAAACATTTCTCTCAACATTCTATTTTGCATTGAAACTAGAAATAGAAATGACGGTATTAAGTATCAAAGTATTGGGTATTGTGGAAAATATCATGTATCAGTATCGAGAAAAACTGGTATAGTAATTTAATTTGTTGTTTTAAGGAAAAGGACAGTGATTTTTTTAACATATCAGGTTCTTAAAAATTAATGTTTAATCACTCCTGCTTTACTTTTACCAAACACATACAAAATATGCCTCCTTTCCAGCCTAGCCTCATTACGATGCTTCCTGGCTGGAGTTAATTTTCAAAGAGCACATCAAAATTTAACAAATTATATTTGTTTTTTAGTATAAAGAGTTTCTCCCAAAAGAAATTTTTGCTGATTTTAAAATGACTTGGGGTGATTAGGAGAACTTTATGAAATTTAAGAGGAAATAAGAATTGGTTAGTGGATAAAAGCAGTGATTGATTTTATATAACTTATTTGTTACTGAAAGTAGAATATAATAATATAATTTTAATTTCTGAATGTTATTTCCTTCTTTATTTTACATATGGACAACTGCAGAGTAAGTGGCCAGGGGCAAATTTTGTAGATTATATTATATCATTTATTTAACACATGATAAATAAGCAAAATATTTTGTTTTAAAAACATTGATTGGTAGGACTATATACAATTTTAAAAAATTAGAAGAAAAAGGTATTGCCTAATTAAAACTAATGTATAATTTAGAGGACTTTGCACACTTAAAAGCAATATATTTTAAATAAAGTAAACTTAAACTCTAAATACCGTTTGATTCTCACTTTCTTTTGGCTTCTGACATATCTAAGGGTTATGGTTTTAACATCACAGTTTTTGAAAATAATTACTGCAATGAACTATTTTAAAAACAAAATACCTACTCACTTAAAAAATTAATACTGTTCATAATAAATACTTGTTTTCAGCATCAAATGTATATTGTTTAACTTTAAGAAAATATTTTCTGACTTAGGGAACATGTTGCAATTTGGCTCTATTCTTTCTTCAGAATATACCACATTGTCAAATGAGAAGGCAGTAGCATGTATTTCAATAATTTTAATTCATCTTTTTGTATGTGATAGAGTACACAGCTGATATAATTACCTTACAGGTACTGCTGTACCCTGAAGAAGGCTGGGCTCGAAGTGCATCCACATCCTACTTAACATTAACCCCAGCTTGGTGGAGCCGCAGTCGTTGTAAGGTGGTTGAAGTTGCTGGCACTAGAAGGTATTTAATCAACCATTTCATGGCATTGCTTTCTTATTCCCTAATCATTACAAATTTATCAGTTGCTGACAGAACCCTATTTAGTTAAAATGTGTCTATAGACCCTAAAGAATATAGTTTTCCCCTACCCCAACAAATCAAATCTGGGGGTTTGCAATAATACTTCACTTTCCTTTTTCTTCTTTTCTTCAGCTAGTTTGCCTTATTTTGTATTTCCTGCCATCCATTTTCTTTATGGAAAAGGCTTAAACACAAAAAGAAATACACAAGCTTTTTAGCAAACAGTGACAGAAAATGTGCACTCATAAAGAATATGCTCACAATTGCTCACAAGCAAAAAAAGTAAACAATTAGCCAACAGTGATTGGACTACAAGTTGAAACTTCTCTAACCACATCTAAAAATAATGAGCATATTTTTGCTGTTAAAGGTTTACAAACTCCTGTTTTCCTCAAAATTATATTTAAAAGAACTGGTTTCAGTTCTGGTATTTTACTAACCTGGTCCAGGGCCCTTTGGTCTTTGCCTAAATATGGCTCTGGCTGTTTCCTTTCTTTCATGCACTTTAACTCTGATTTAATTCGTATCTATTTCTGTATGCTTTATTTGTTGATCATAAGCCAGAATTTCAAGTATTGTTCATGTACGGCTATGATGACGTGTCTGATATCAGTGTATGATCAAAAGGACAAAATAAATTGAATTGAATTGAATTAAATATTTGTCTTCCTGATAAAAACATGGCCAAGGCATTTTCTTCCACCCTTCCAATAAGTAATTGGCTACATGAATGTACCAATTAATGTTATTTATATTAATTACAATTTCCTTTAATAACATGTTTGTAAGCTTCTTGTTGTTACTGCTTAATTCTGGTTTAGTTAAACAATATTCATGAGATTTGTGTTATTCATATTCTTTTTTGACTGTGGCGTCATATGTTCTTTCTTTCTTTATAGATACAGTACACAAGCAAAACTGGTGGACACGGGTACTGGGAGTTTGTACATAATTGGCTCCTTCAAGAGAATGACTTCAGATCCAGACTTCAAAGTATGGTACTCATGCATTAATGTCATTTCTGATTATTAATATTGCTTTAGATTAATGAAAATAGGGACTTAAATACAGGGGTGAAATGTGGTATGACGTTTATGGAACTGTATATTGGCAACAAGTTTCAAACCTAAGCCCATGAGTTGTAGATATACAGCAGCCGCTTCTCTAACAGTCATGCCACGCTTAGCCACTGCTTAAACAGCAAATAAAAATAATCTTTTTCTTACTCTTTTGCCTCCATGTTCATCACAAGATAGGCAAACAAATAAACTTTGTAAATTTATGATTAAATTTTATAACTTAAAAGAAAACTTATAAACAAGTAACAACCCTCTAGAAATGTTTGATATAAAATACTATCTACACTTAGCTGTAGAAATTACAAAATCTGAAACCTCATGTGTCCTGAAACAAATGACACTAGAAATAATAAATTTAAGATATCCTGCTAATGAATGGCTAAATGTTTACACTGATGGTTCCAGCTTACTAAATAATGCTGGCACTGGTCTGGTGCACTTTTCTCTTTCTACAAACGATTAAGTTTAAATGCTACAAATTTTGATGGAAAAATTTCAGCAATCCTTCAGAGTTTACAAAATCTTCTGTATCATATAAATAAATTTGAAAAAGTTGTATTATTATCTGACTCTAAAGCAGCTATAATATCCATAACATTGATATAACACCTAAAATCCTAAATACTGCAGAACACTATACAATCATAAAACAGTTAATTAATTTAAATAAAAGATTAATAATTTATTGGATACCAGTGCATTGAAGAATTCATGGTAATGAAACAGCTGTCTTTCTAGCCAAAAACGGCAGTAAAATTAGTTCAAATTAATTTGAGTCACTATGTTATCACTCTATCAAAAGAATAATTATATCAACATATAATCAAAAAATTAAATATATTACAAACAAAAGGAAAACTCAAGAAAATTGATAAATTCAAAAGACAACAAAGATGCAAACAAGTAACTACTCTTTCCCCAATCAGCAATGAAACTTCATACAGAAAATTTACATATCATCCCAGAGCTACACACCTTTTCCAAAGTCTTCAAAGAACACAATATTACTTTGGCCCCACAGAAAAAAAATTAGTGTACAACACCTTTAGAAATCACATAATACAAAGGAGATACCCACAGACAAAAAAATCAGGTGTGTACCGGATAAATTGCAAGGGCTGCGACAACTTTTACATTGGAAAAACACTTGAACATTAGGCTTAAAGAGCATTTTAGGAACATCAGGAACAAAGAAATAGATAAATCAGTAGTAGCGTACCATTTTTGGAAGGAGAATCATGATATAGAACGAGAAATTCACTTATTAAAAAGTGTCCAAGGTCCAGCTGCATTAACCACGTGGGAAAAAATCTTCATAAAGAAACATGAAAGAAAATTGTTTAATTTCGACACTACCTTTGAAGAAAACCCAAATTTCAAGTTCATCAAGATACCAACAGAGACGCACCTATCACCTCCAAGGAGTTCACTGAACTGATGTCCATTAGTCGACAACAGCTGATGATGTTAGGAAGATCCTAACAAAATGCGTTCTAGGTAAATACTAGCAATAAGTGGAGCCCTGAGTATTAGTTCGACTCAAAATTATATTAAAAGGAAAACTATTGGAAAATTTATGTAACAGCATGTCTAGAATCAATAGACCACCAAGAAACAACTTCTAGACTCCTAAACAGGCTATGACTGTCTCAGTAAACATTTATTCAGGATTGGTTTAGTGAGAATTTCTCTGTGTCCTTACTGTAGACTTAAAGAAGATATGGGTGGAAACCAACTACTCTGCTGCCCAATCTTTAGTCAATGTACCAGCATAAAATCAGAATACTGGAGTGCAAGAGAGTGAATGGCTTTATTGCCAACTGTTTACATTAGATACCAACCAACCATTTATGATTAAATTGAGTCAGATTACTGTAACACTTTCATCACTTACACTTAATGATAAAAGTTTTCCCACAATCTGATTCAAATTAGCCATAACTTTAAATTTCCATCACTGTTACAAGCTTATTGGAATATCACATCAAAATGGAAATAATGATACATTCTGCCTTTTCTGGAATGCATAAACTACTAATGGTGTTTCTTCAAATTATAATTTACCAAAAGCTCAAAACATCTATGAAAGCTTGTTGTCTACAATATAATCATAATCATAATCCTTTATTCACCATTAAGCTTACATGAAGCAATAGGTTTCGTCAGTTATAAAATGTATTTACAATGTATTTACAAGTACAGAAGGTTTACAAATTAATGCATATAAAATTCTAGGTGAAATCAGATTATTTGCATGGCTTAAGCTGGTAATTATTGTAAGTTAATAACTTTACTATAGTAATAATAAAATTAAACAATTAGGTACCTACTAATATAATTTACAATAGTTTTACATAAATTCACTATCATGTATGTTATATTCTAAGTATTCTTGTACAGTATAAAATGCTTTTTGTTTAAACCAGATTTTTAATACTTTAACAAATCCGTTTTGTGGCAGTTCTTTTATTTCCAGAGGAAGCTTATTGAATAATTTTAACTGTTGATAACAGTGGCTATTTATGGTCTTGCTCAATCAGTTGTGAGGTGTATCTAAATTATGTTTGCATCGAGTGTCATAACTGTGTACTGAGGAATGATTTATAAATAAGTTTTGATTTCCTTTAACGTGTATGATATTGGTGTATATATACATTGACGGTAAAGTCATTATCTTAAGGTCCATAAAGCTAGGTTTACATGTATCCTGTTGTCCTAATCCTAGAATTAGTCTGAGAGATTTCTTTTGCCATATGAATGCATTTTTCGAGGTAGCACAATTACCCCAAAGCCTAACTCCATACAGTATATGTGGATGAAAGAAGGCATAGTAAGATGTTATTAACATATCTCGACTAATACATTTCTTTAGTTTCCCTAGAAGATACCAGATTCTAGCAAGCTTTTTACAAAGGTAAAGTATGTGTGTTTCCCATGTTAGTCTGTTGTCTAAATGTAATCCTAAGAAATTTACTGAATTACTGTGGATGTCATTATGTTGCAATGTAAATAATATATTTTCAGTTTTAGACATATTTAGACTTAGATTGTTTAAGGAGAACCAGACTTTTGCACTTTCTAGGGATAGTTGCATTTGTTGCTTTACTGTATTGATATTATTGCTTTTGCTCAGTAAGGTAGTATCATCTGCATATAACATAGTAGTGCAAGGTAAGTTATGGCATAAGTCATTTATATAAATTAAAAATAAGAAAGGCCCCAGCACTGATTCTTGGGGTACTCCTGCTATCACTGGAGCTAGCTCTGAGTTTTTCTTGTTCACAACTACTATCTGCTGTCTTTGGCTAAGATAGGATGCTAGCAAATTTAGTTCATGTCCATTTATTCCATAATAATTTAGCTAATCAAAATATTATGTGAAATACAATCAAAAGCTTTGGTTAAATCTATCAAGGTAGCACCAGTTGTCTCTTTTTTTTCAAAGTTATTTATAATTACACTGATCACATATTCAACTGCTTTTTCAGTAGACAGTCCCTTTCTAAATCCGAATTGTTTGGTATATAATAGGTTGTTGACTGTAAAATAGTTATCAAGTTGGCTGAGAATACAGGATTCTACCACTTTGCTTATTATGGGTACTATTGTTATAGGACGATAGTTTGATGGTGATAGTTTGCTTTATATTTATATTTATAAATATAAATATTTATGTAAGGGGTGAGAGCAAAGAGTTTAGAGAGGGACCACCATTTCCAAAATGAATTTTCTGTTACCCAGATTTCTTCAAAGCTAGTCAGGTTCTAATAGTCTGAACACACAGGTAAAATGTAAACTATTTTATGGCCTTTGAGACATTCAGTAGTATTAGTATAATAACTGAATGTAAAGAGTTCTGTATCTTTAAGGTAATCACTAATATTAGCTTAATGTTTAAAATGGGTCTAAATCCTGTGAGGTAATCTGTAGTATTAGCATAATGTCTGAATGTAAAGCCTCCTTCGGTACAATGTTGACATGTAAATGACTTCGGTCTACATCTGTGGTGTGGCCTGTATCTGCTCTCATATTCTGGAGCAGCTTCAGACTGAGCAGGAAATTTGCTTCCTTTTAGACTTAATTATCACCTTTTTACATTGCAATTTTCATTCCCAACCAGTGTGTGTGTAGTGTTTAACGCCCGCTTTTACTACATACGGCACCGCAGGCGATGACACTGATGATACATGAGATGAAGATGGAGCACCGGTGGAATGAGATGGCAGGGGAAACCGGAGATCCCGGAGAAAACCCTCCCCAGCGCCGTGTTGTCCACCACAAATCTCACTTTCGGTCACCTGGCATTCCCAACCAGCAATGGAAGTTTTTCCATTTTGAATGTTTTACAATCTGATAATATTACTAAAAGGTCCATGTACTTTATGTTGTTATATGTTTGATAGAAAAAGAAAGAATACTCTCTGCTCTAGCTATTTCTTTTTTACTTTTATCTTTAGGCAACCACTGGGTGATCCCCTCTAAAGAGCAAGTAAAGCCAACTCCCTTAATTTTCTAATTGATGTTCTTTGTGTTCTTCAATATCAGCTATTTCAAAATATTCCTAGATGTTATCTTCTAAACTGTGCTTGCAATAACTGTTTCAGTATTTGGATATGATTGCAAGAATTTCTACAGTTTTCTTCTATCACTTTTTCTCTAAAATATCAAATAACTCTTTCATGTGACTTCTCTTAATAAAGTGTATAGGTTAATTGATGGAAATAAATAATTCCTTGACACTAGCCATATATAGGCTAAGGTTTTGGATAGATAGGGTCAAACTAAAAAATTAAAACAATTTATCCAGTAAACCTGGGAAAATATATGAGTCAATTGGAGAATTTAATGTCATGATGACACATTGGCCATCGTAGCTCAATGGGTAACAGCGAATGGACGGAAACCAGGAGATCCGTGGTTCAAGTCCTGGCCATGGCATTGACTTTTTCAGTTTGACCCTATTTATCCAAAGTGTATAGGGTTTTGAACCATCATATTTGTTCAGAATCATAATCGGCTTGCAATTAATTTACAATTATATGTAGTAAATGGTACAATGGTACAAACCATGCATTTGCACTTAATGATCCATTTAATTAATACATTATAAGTAGAGCTCAGATTTATATGCACTATAAAGTATAAATATATGCTGCATCTATACAATAAATACCTGCTAAACATGCTCTAAAAACTTTTTAATATGCATTTAAAATACAGTACATCATTTCAGCTTTCTCATATTTATTAATCTTGAAGTAATCAAATAGTAAATTCTTAAACACATGTACTAATCAATTAATATTTATTAGTCTCTCTTTCAGACTATTTTAGCATTAGTCCTCTTTATTGTAATAAACGATTAAATATTTTTCACTGTTTTCTCGAAGAATCAATTTTCTTCTGTCGCTTAAAATGCTTTTATATTTCTATGAGTAGATGTTACAGAATCTATAATCTTTTGTTGCAGATCACCTATGACAATGGAATAAAATAATATGGCTTTATTTTAATTAAATAAAACCAACAATCACTAACTCGAACATTGCATTGATTTTTAAAATATTCAGCAAATACAAAGATAAAACTTAATGTTTTAACACACTTGCACAGTACTATAATTCCATTGTTGTTAAGAGTAGGATTTCCATCAATCCATTATTCAATTTCCATCAAAACAAACAAGCTTTATCTTCTCCTTTGCCATTGTAATATTCCATTTCCTACTGCTCACACTTCTGAATTTATGTTTGGCAGCACATTAGTACAAGTTTAAAAACTAAGTAAAAATGACACTTTTTATTTCTTGGATATGTTATTATTGTGTCAGATGGCTTTGTTTGCAATATTAATACAAATCATATCAAGTTTTATGATGAAATGGCCACACTGAACTTAAAGGAATTACCGCACAATTGTTGATCACTATTTATTTCAAGTTGCTGAGCAGCACATTTTTATATCAGGAAGTGTTAATTGTTGATAACTACATTCTCATTTTTTGGCAACCTTTTATGGATTTAGAAACATGATACCTAAAGCACAAAGTGAATCGAGAAGATATTGACACATTGCTTCACTCACACTGTTTATTCACAGGACGTGTTTCAAGAACTCTTGCTCCTATCATCAGCTGATACTCGATTAGTGCAAGTTGTAGTGGTTTCCTCTTTCTCCCTATCGTCGATAGATGGCATGATGTACTTGTCAAAGATGTCTGGTGGTGGAGTTTCAAAATTCATGACTTTATGACGATTTTTGTTAATGAAGAATTTTTTCCCATACGGAAAGGTCTATGGGGTGATTAACATATTTTATTAGAGATGTTTCCAAGTTGATGTCATGTCTAGTATTCAAAAAATGAAAAGCCACTGCTGATTTTTCTGTTTCACCATTTTTAATGTTTCTTATATGTTCTTTAGTTCTGATGTCAATATTTCTTTTTGTTTTTCCTATATAAATTTTAGGGCAAGTTTCACATTTGATCTCATAGATTCCTGGTTTTTCTTTGGTAGTGATGGAATTTTTGGGAGGGCCTTTTAACAAATTTCTGATATTAAACCTATTTTGAGGTGCAAGAGTTATGTTGTGTTTTGAGAAGATTTTTTGGAATTTGTTATAGGCTGATGGACGGAAAGTGAATCTTTTAAAAGGTTTTTTCTCTTTTTCTCCTGTAGGTTCTAGGGTGGTGGTTTCTTTTATTTTCTTCGCTTTGTTGAGTCTGTTAACTGTTTTGTCTACTAAATTTGGGTTGAAACCGTTGGATATAGCTACTTTTTTTGTGTAGGTATTCTTCTTGATAATCTTCTCTGTTTAGTGGAAAGTTGATCATCCGAAAGATTAAACTGTTGAAAATGGCATGTTGGTGTTGTTTTGGGTTGAAACTGTTGTTCTTAATATAATTATCTGTGTGTGTCGGTTTCCTGTAAATACCAAAAGTGAGTTTGTTGTTAATTCTTTTGATCTTGATGTCCAAATAGGGAAGCACACCATCCTCTTCTGTTTCCAATGTAAATTTACAGCTGGATTTTGTATATTCAAAAGTCTAAGACATTCTTGTATGAGTTTTTTAGTTACTATTGCAAAAATGTCATCAACATAGCGATACCACACTTTGAAATAATTTGGAAAAGTTTTTGTGATATGTGTTTCAAAAGAACTCATAAATAAATCTGCCAAGAAGGGAGACAGTGGGTTGCCCATAGCTAGGCCCGTTTTTTGTTTATAAATCTGTCCATTAAAGCTGAAAAAAATTTTATTTACACAAATTTCTGTAAGTTGTGAAAGTTTTTCTATTTCTTCAGAAGTTATTTGTATTGTAACTTTAGGCCTTGTTAACGGTATGAATTAAACCAAGTTTTATAAAAGGAAATATTTCAGTAATTAGTATAGCATAGTATAAACAACTTCCTTCTCCAACTCCTTAGAATAGGTAGCTCATATCTTGCTAACTACCAATTTTGCTCAAAATAAATACGTCTACCTCTGTGGTGTAGTTGTAGTACAACTACCTCACATTCAAGAAGTTCTGAGCTTAACTCCTGGTTAGCATGAGTTAGATGGATACAATTTTTGAGGGGTTTTTTACTTATCCAGAGAAGATAAATGCTGAGAAGCTCTAACGAACAAAAACTTGTATTTCATTCATTTCAATTGTTCATCTTATGGTCACAATATATCCTATAAAGCTAAAGGATGCTAAACTTTAAGGAAAAACTGGAAATTATAGTTAGGACATTCAGTGGGGAAGTGGCAGAGGGAGTGCAAATGTACCCACAAGGCAGTTATCATTAACTCTGTATTAGTAGATACAATTCCTTCCTATCCCTCTTGATGCTCAAATCTCAGTCACATAAAATCCAAGCGGTTTCATGAAGAAATTAATTCAAACCAATAAGATTTTAGATTCATTCCAACACTATTAAAGATGAGGGTCACTCTGAAAGTTTTGAGAATCAGCAACAGTGAGTTGTGGTATGGCAAAGCAATTTTTTCTAACTTTAAGGTAGATTGATGTTTAGACAGTAACGTGTGTGAGCCTGGGTACTATCCAACAGCATGTAGGATCAGCGTTGCTGTATATTAGATTGTCTCATAGGCAATGATGGTTTTAAATTGGGTTTATATTGTATGTATATATGCTTTTATTTTTGTCAGTACTATTTATAGTGCTATGATTATTGTCCCATATTATTAACATGTTGCAGCCAGAGTTAGTGATACAAGATTTTAAAATGGAGCAACAAAGTTAGAGTCCCTCTGAAGTATTACTGAAAACAAAATTATACATCTGCTATGGTAGCTTGAAGAGTATGAAAAGTTGAAAGTAAAGGTATTGTTACTGAGCGAGTAGCATAACAAATAGATCCAGCATTTTAATAATGGAGACCAAAACATTTAAGATTCACAACATTCTGGAAGATCCAAATGACAAAGTATTGAAAATACATGCAGAATTTTAGAACAAAATCCACAGACAAGCACTCGGAGATTGTCAGAAGATCTTGATGCTTCAAAATATACTATACATCGCAATATTAAGACACTTACAAATTGTTCAGAAGCTGTAATTCTGTACCACATGAATTGACACCAGAGTAAAGTGGATATCTATCAACAGCTTATCTCTAATGCATGGGATGATACATTATTTATATTTAAAATTATCACCTCTGATGAAAAGTAAGTGTATTACTGCAACCCTGACGCTCTGAAGCAGTGGGTTGACATCAATTAGCCTGCAAATGTTCTCCAAAAATTTATTCAGCTCCGAAATGAAGATATGTTTCTGGTGGAATTTTGAAGGTTTGATTCACTGACAATTTATTCCATAAGGTTGTGAAGTCAATGCATATCTTTATTCTCAACAACTGGAATGAGTTCATAAGTTTTGAGGCAAAGTTACCAGCATTAATTAATAAAAACAAAGTTACTTTGCAGCAGAACTATGCAAGAGCTCATACAACTCAAAGACCAATGGACCAAATTCAGGATTTGGAAGGAATCAAATCGCTACCACTTCTAGCATACAGCCCTAATTTTGTAAAAGGCTGAAGATACTGACAGTGAAGCAATCCAAATTTATAAATAAACTACATCGTAAACCATAAATAAACACTTAGTAAAACCAACTTCTTAGTTAACTTCTCAGATAAGTGAAATTGGTTACCAAGCGTTGTAATTTATTTATAATACAGCCATCTGGTACCATCTGATTACCTTCTGTTTGGATCCACAATCCATTTCCTATATGGAAGAAATTTTGGAAACATTGAAGCAGTTAAAATGGTTACCAACGAATTCTTTGCATCAAAAACAAAAAACTAGTATCATTGCGCAATAGAAAATCTTGCTGAAAGGTAGCTCAGGACTACAGAATATAATGGTCCTTCTTTGAATATTAGAATCATTTTCTGAATTGATACATTTGAAATGAAGTTTTGCTTAAAAACCGACATTACTTGTGAGATGTCATCTATATGTACATATACCTGTTGCTATGCCAGATGCTAATATGGATTTCAAGTAAGAGCATTCCCGTGTTATGCTTTTCTGTAGCTTTTACATTGGTTTAAGGGAGAGAGAGTGCCTTAAAAGACTTCATCAAGCATTTGGAGATCTTTGTCCTTCACATCCACCATTTATTGAGGTTTGCAAAGTTTATATGAGCAAGAGATTCCTTTAAGATGAGGAGTGAACAATGCCAGCTTCAGCAACAATGTATAAAAATGTGGTGAAAGTGGACAGTATGCTTCAGGAAGATGATCACTGCATATATTATGAGATTCAAGAAGCTCTGAATTTTGGATCTGCAGCAGAGGGTAATCCTTAAATTAAAACCTCACATTAAGAAGCTCTGCAGCCATTGGTTTCCTCACCTCCTCACAAACAGGACACATGTGTCTGAGGACAAACAGACACATGTGTAATAATGCCAGGAAATGATAGAAAAAATTTATGGAAGAAAACCCAAAAACATATTTAACACTGTAACAAGCGACGAAAGCTGGATATACAAATGATCCAGAAACTAAGCACAGTCATTGGTCTGGGTTTTCCCAGGAGACAACCCCCCGAGTGTGACACAAGCAAAAAGAGTTAGCAAGAAGATATTATGTTTGTCTTTCTCAGTTAGTGGCCATATTGTGGCAATTCCACTTGAGGAACAAAAGACACAAGTTTTTAATGAAGTGAGAACAAAATGTCCTAAGATTGGTCTTTGTGAAATTTTGCTAAACCATCACAATCCCTCTGCCCAAATTGTATGAGAAACAACTGAATTTCTGAACGAGTGATGAGTCAAATGCTTGTTGCAACCTTCCTACACTCCAGATGTGATCCTGTGTAAATTTTACGAGAAACAACTGAATTTCTGCACGAGTGATGAGTCAAATACTTGTTGCAACGTTCCTACACTCCAGATGTGATCCTGTGTAAATTTTTTCTATTTCTCAAAATAAAGAAAGATTGAGGTCAATGATCTGAATCACCTGACACTGCATTAAGTGTTTATAAAGAATGTATTTACACTCTCTTCAAAGAAGAATTCAGCATCTCAACATGGTTTTGAAAGGATGAGATGTATAGAATGCAACGATCAGATCACAATTTTTGAAATTTTTGTTGCATTCATTCTCACAATCTGCAGAATGACCCTTCTATGGAGATCTGAACTTCCATTTCCATCAGTTTAATCTGACGACAAAAAAAGGACATCTTTGAAATGTCTGTTTCAAACCATTTATTTGTTAAAAGTACAAAAGAAAATTAGAGTTATGATGTCAGGAATGTTGCAGTTCTCATTTACTTTTATCAGTTCTTCTGCAGAAATAAATACCTCTCTGCCATTATTTAAACATTAATACACATAATTAGGTAAAATAAATTCTACCATAAACACAAAGGAACATGAATTACTAGCAATAATTACTATTTTCAGCTATGAAGTCACAATGACACTTATTGTAACCATGAATGCTCATTTTTATTCATAAATTGTCAACCAAAACTAACTCATTAATATTTATATTATTACATTTTTATGCAGATAGAATGTCTGATAAACCTGTCTTTACTGGATTTTTCAGAAATCAGAAGAAGACCTCTTTTTCTTGCTGTTAGTACAATTTATGGCACTACAAGTCTTCTCTTTTAATCCCACCTTTATTCTATGAACATTTCTCATAGCATGTCTTCCTCTCTCAACAACAGATTAACAATCTAGTAGTTAAAACCATTCTACAACTAGCGCTATAATTACTTCAGCTGAAAAAAGCAGAAAAAAAAAAAAACACTTCAAGCTTGACTCTGTCATATTGGACTGTGTATTACTTCACTGTTTATTTCCAGTATGCAACAAGAATTCCAATTAGCATGTTAATGAATAATTTCATCAATGGTTCAATTTAAGCCATGAGATGAATATATCAAATGCTGACAAAATCTTTCAACTTATATGAAGAAAGACTTAGATATTTTTGTTTTAAAGGAACACTGCAAATTAACAAACTGACTAACAAATAAGGCCCAGTATTTGAAAAAAATAAAGAAAGTTATCATAACATATTAATAGTGATGGCGTTATATGCTGTGTATCTCTTAAACATAAGGGAGGATTTGGAGGTTCTTTCAACTGCACTAATACATGCAATTAAGGACAAGGTCAACTGCAACCTACCTAGCCTAGTGAAATGATGCACATGGCCTCATTTAGTATACTGTACATTTATTTATAAATTATACAAACAAAATATACTTTCCAGTAATATCTATACGTATACAAGATAAGCACTAATATTAACAATGTGCAAAATAAAGGAAAAGAAAATTAGTACAAAAGTGAATCGAGAATATATTGACACATTGCTTCACTCACACTGAAGCAATGTGTCAATATATTCTCGATTCACTTTTGTACTAATTTGTGCTTCACTGTCCCTACGCTTCTTTCAAGTTTATACTTTGAAAAGAAAATTAATTACATGATATCTATACACATGCTTTCTTACACGAATAACAACATACTTTGAAATTTGTAAATGAAAACAATTGTCTATTTGTATTAGGAAAGGTTTTTCTGTACATGCATGATACAATGGGGTGAAAATTTTAACCACCATGAGGTGCTACTATTTCCTATATGTGAGTTAACATTTTCTCTAGAACCTTCTAGTTCAAATTGGATGTCTTCGTAACATAACTTCAGATACTCTTTACATACTCTCTTAGATGGTAAGATTTATTTTTCTACAAACTGCCTGAAACAGTGATATTCACACTTCCAGAAGAGAATGTTTGTACCCATCTTCATGTTGCACAGATCAGGGTAAAAGGTATTGTATCTGTCTGAATTAAGGTTAGGTGTTGACAACATATATTCCTCCCCTGTCTGGTTATATAATGCAAAATGTTTTTTGTGCTTCTTAAATGCTCAATGTTGGTCTATCTATTTATGGTATTCACTGCCTATCTTTATTGCACACAACTTACTAATATTCTGGCCATCAAAGAAAAGATACTGCCATTGTTGTGACTGTTTTTTGCACATCCTTGCTTATGCACAATTTGTTTTCACTTGGTGCATTCCCTATCTGCTAACTGCGGCCAACATAGTATGACCTACCTCAGCAACATGTTCACTAACTCAAAGAACAATATATGCTTTGTCTACAACTAACCTGACAAAGTGACAGTTTTACTCTTGGGCCTTAGTAATAAAATATTAATACCTAAACCTATGACATACACAACAAATTATGTTAAATGCAGAATATCACAATAGGTAAATCCTTACAAACAGTATGTTTTGCAATCTACAGAACTTATTATAGCAACAAAACTTACCTATTTGGTGTATGTTAAACTAAATTTAGAATTATTAAATTATAGATGAGTCATTTTTATTTCAATAAATTTAGAATGTTAATACCTTATGACAACATTTACAAATATTTTATCTTCCACAGCTGTACCTGACATCCAATGTATCTGTACCAGACTTCAACATGGGATACAGCATGACAGGAACATTGGAAAGAGGAAATAAAAAAAATAACTTCTTTCAAATAACACATTTTGCTGTGATTCGGCGACATGACCATGAAAAGACTTAGCTGCTCAGGTGGAGTTTGTTGCTGCAGTGAAGTTCAAACATTTTAGAGATGCTCAACAGTATTTAACTGTATGATCTTCAAACAACTTTGAAAGTTTAGGACAGCTCACTGTCATTTGCTCTTGTTGAAGAATATTTTGTAAACAACTTATCTTTTCTGCCTACATTTACAGAAATGTTGTGAACAAATGTTCCTTCAAAATATGTGTTCTTTCTGTATCACATTATCAGATAATTATATTTCACTTTTGTGAAATATATGAACTTTTATAAAAACATTATAAGCATAAGTAATTCATTAATTTGGTGTGCACTGGTTGTTTTGAATGTTTACTATTTTCTGAACATAACCATCAATGCCACATCATTCCTACTGTTTTTCTTTTGTTGTATAATAAACATTTTAAATCATTTTGTGTGTGTGCGTTCAAATATTTAAATCACTTAAATTAAGCATAAAAAATTCTTGGTTAGAAATGTTATTGGTAAAATAATGATATATAAGTAGCCCTTTAATGTTTATTGCAGAGCATTCAAGCAGATACAATTTTAGAAGCAGCTTGCAAATATTCAACTGTAAGTACACAAGAAAATGAAGAAACATATTACTGTATATACAACACAAACTTACATTTGTGAATTTTAGATTCATCACTCTGCAAAATTTGTCTTCATAACTAAGGTTTGGAAACACAATTACTAATTTACAGAATTTTGATATAAGAAAAGTCTATCTGGGTCAGGGTAGTGTACTGTAGCTTTTGGATAAAAAGTGCAGATATATAGTTGTTTTGGAAGTCAATGCCATAGTAAGATATGCTTTCTGAAAGCAAAAGTTTTGGTGCAAAACTACTATTTGTGAAATAAATGTTCAATTAATTGGTTTTCTTACATTTATGATGTAGCACACTTATTAACTTCATCAAGCAAAGGAAACAAATAGCTTAATTACTATTATCTGTAAGAAATTTATTTACCTTATTACATGGAACAAATTTATACAATGAAATCAAACAAGTGATTAACCAATGAACATGTCAATTCATACATTATTTAGCACTGTGGATGGTAAAAATTAAAATAATTAAAGTTTAATGCTCTCAATAACAAAGCATCTGAGGGAAAGAGCAGAAGTGGAACTTAGTTGAAGGAATTACTTTCTTGGAAGTGTTGAAAACAGTGTTGTTATGATAAATTAACTTTAAAGAGAGTCGATTAAAGACACTAGACAACACTTACTTTTAAATTTTTCCGGAACTAGTTTCAGAGGCTTTGCCTCTATCATCGGCCGGCTCTCGACTGATTCTCGTTGGTGTAGCTGACGATACCTTGTCACAGGTCTCCTCTGGTGGCGGCTCAAGGAACTTGCTGAACAAATCCTTCTGGGGGATGTCGAAATTGAATACTTTGTTCCTATTTTTTGAAATGAAGATTTGTTCCCATGTGGATAGTTCTTGTTTTCCTGATGTATGTTTCAGTAGTTTTGGTTCTGGATTTATGTTGTGGTTTTTTTCCCAAAAATGTGTGGCAACTGCTGATTTTTCTAATTGTTTATATTTTATGTTTCTAAAGTGTTCCTTTGCTCTTGTTTCTAAATTTCTTTTTGTTTTTCCAATATAAATTTGACTACAGCATTCAATTTGATATATACCAGATTTTTTGTTTGATGGAATAGCATCTTTGATGTTTGAGCAAATTAGGTTGTTTTGTTTTGTGTTATTAATCGACTCCCAATTAACTTAATTTATACAACAACACTGTTTTCAACACTTCCATGAAAGGATTTATGTATTTGGTCTTATTACAACATATCAAGTTTGGGAATTAGTTTTGAAAAGTTTTATGATGTTACTTTGATCTGTAGAATTTAAACTATCAGAACAAATACAAACTCCCCCCCCCCCCCCTGCAAAAAAAAAAAAAAATAAATTAGTTTTTCACAATCACCAGCACATCAAAGGGGTCTTGCCAGAACTATACTGACTTATACTTTATTTATTCTGTCATATTCTATGATACAACAAATTTTTCACAATGCAGTAATGCAGTTGTTCTAGAGCTGTTCCAACAACTTAATGAAGGAGAGGTTAATATAGTTATAGTAAAATGTTTAAGACATTTTCACAAAATAAATAATTGTTTTTGTGCTGAAATATTTTAGAACTTAACATGTATACAATCTTCCTTCTAAAATGTACCTAGCCAATGTAACAAATCTGCTTTTAAAACTGCAGGGCCCAAGTAATATTTTCAGTTGAGTTACTCTGCCCAGGATTTTCTGTCATCCTCACCAGACAAACTCTCAGCTCAGAGTTCTGGGTTCATTTGAGCAAAACCACATTGATCTCATTCGTTATCTCTGCAAGCTTAGGTTGTTAAAAGCTATTTAAAAGAAAATGATCATTTATCATATGTGATAAATTTACAGATAAATTTACTGTACTTTAAATACTTCAAGAGCAATTTATCTAAGAGCATTTTAAGAATGAAATATTGCCACTTTATTCAGTTTTTCGTCATTTTGTTTTACTAGTGTGACTATATCAGTTCATCACTTCACTTTACTGCCTTGCTCTATAGCGTGGGGGTAGCATGCCTGCCTCAAATTCAAGAGGTCCCAAGTTCGAATCTTGGTCAAATGAAAGTGCAGTATTTAATGCCGGCTTTAACTACATGCAGCACCGCAGGCAGAATCTTGGTCAGGTTTAGTTGTCTGGATAAGGTTTTTTCTGTGGAATTACCTTAACCATAAACATGAATGTCTGGTAACTCTAAGTTCTATGAACCTTGCACTCATTTGAGTATCATTTCACCCATTTCATTCATCATCGGATATGACTTAGATCTCTCTTTACTCTCAGTTCAGTTTTGTGCACAGCAGACAAATGAATCACATGCAAAGCAGCACTTGCTAAAATACCGAACTCTGGACGTCACTAATTGTACACTGAGCAGCACTCACTTATGCACCTAAAATCTCAAACCTATTTATTCACTGGTTGCTTTGCAAGTATGCTGTGCGACTGTTAGCGAGTTCCAGAACGGGAGAGGGTAGAAAAGAGCATCCAGCATTATATGGTTATGTCTCTCAAAAGCAATACAAGCACTTACATTGGAACAGTGCATCCTTCCCTCTCCTATTCCAACCAATCGCCAGCAAGTACTGTTGCCAGTAGATCACAGTATTATAAACTATCATAAATACAAACTTCACATCATCTCTCTTAAAATAATTTATGTACAGGTTTCGCTTTCTTTTTAATTTTGCCAGCCGCATTAAATCTTTAGTGTTTGTAAATGAACAGTATCGGCATACATGCTAAGTGAATTAATTATATTTAAAAAATGTAAAACTGTTATATTCTACTATAAGAAACAGGATTCCATTCATGACTTTTATCTTGATGAAATAGAAGTAATTTTCGGGTCTTCTTCTGAGTCTTTATTACTGGAGACAGTAATTATAACAACACTGTTTTAGCTTATATCACTGTGAATCTGCCTCTTCATTATTATTTTCCTTGAAAACTACTGTTAAATGCTTGCTGCATCTTAATAGGCATCAGTGGCTTAATATTTAAATAATTTTTAAAATATATGCTTTTACAATGAATTAAAGCTCTTCAAAAATACTACCTTTACAGAATACTGTTATACACATTAATGCAAAATTAAAAAAAAAAAAAAAAAGAGAGAGGTGAAGTGCTATTCCTTATTACACCCTTGATATTCTGACTAATACCTTTTTTACAAAGACGTTTATCCAGTAAATTTGAAAATGGGCAATTCCAAACACATCACTGAGAAAAACTCTGAAGAATAGAAACAAAGCTGCAACATCCAAGAATACAACAACGCAAAACACAGACAATTTAAAATGGCATGAAAGAGAAAATCTCATCTTATTTTAACAAATACTTCCCTTCCTGCCAAGACGTCCCCTTTGAGTACTCATCCCAGGTGATTCTAAGTAAAAATTTAGAAGACAGTTCAAGTATCTCTGCAGAAGATTGTCAATAGGAGAAAATTGAGGCTTTTTCTTTCTCTTTACACATGTTAGCAACTTAAGTTTCTCTTTATTCATTTTCAACAAAAAATTTCCTAAACCCTTGCTCTCTTTAGACCACAACTTAGATTACTGCTATTTACGTTTCAAACTTGAAAGATATAAAAGTGAAAATCTAATAGCTGGAATATTACATAGATACCTAGAGTGATGAATATTAATATTTCCTTATAACTTAGGATAATTTGAATCTCTAGATTTCAGTAAAGGATATCTTTAACTGTGTATCTCCTGTTCCATACAATTCCTATAGCTTTTAACACTCGTATCACCAATAGAATTGAAACATTTCTCCCCTGAATAGCACTACCAGCATTGTGTGATGTTGCACATCCTCCCACTACTTTCAAATGACAGCTGGAACTCATTTCAGTATGAAACAAAATAAATATTCAGGATATTAAATATTAAACTACAGAATGAACTTCCACTCTCTTGATGGAAATTAATCATTCTTTCACACTGCCTGTGTGTAGGATAAGGTTTGGAAAGGTAGAGTCAGACTGAGAATGATTATATAGAATAAAAAGAAGTATTTCAGAAAGTGGAGTGCCATTGTTACTAAAATTAGGCAAATGAGTCAACCTTGTATATACTTTTCTCCACTTACAAGTGGAGAAAAGTATATACAAGGTTGACTCATTTGCCTAATTTTAGTGAGAATGATTAATTTCCATCAATTAACTTAATAATGGTTTTACTATGAAGCCTGGGACTTAAGTACTTACAGCATAGTAAGTCACCACAAACAGTGCATATCTCATTGTATACGAGAATCCCTAGTGGTTTACCAGGAAAAATACGAGTCAGTTGGAGAATTAAATGTCATCCTGGTATGTTGGCCAAGTTAGCTTGATGGTTAAGCAACTAGACAGAGACTGAGATATCCGTGTTCGAACCCTGGGTATGGCGTTGAACTTTTCTATTCCACTCTTATTTATTTCACTTGCTACTTTACTGTACAGAACTTGTTTACTCAACAGCTGATTATGCAATCAAAAATGCTGTGCAGATTAAACTGATAAATCAATAAGTGGGGAAGCTGACACTCCAGGTTTACACCATATTTAATGATAACTGCTTCACTGTGCAAGATTGTATTATTTTAACCATTTGTATATTGCTGTTGTCTGTATACAAATGAATGAAGTAACTCTTTCGAGAGACACTACACAGCAAATCACCCAGTTTATCTGATTTCAATGTAGAGAGCAGTTTCAGGAGGTATCCCCCCACAAAAAAAAAAAAAAAAAAATATGTGCTGCTGCACAAATAAAAAAAAATATTGCATGCTATTATGCGTGCTATGTAATGTTCTTAAAACTCAAGAAACATTTCCTTTCAATGTTAAATTTAAATTGGATTCCTTCACTTAAATCCCTGCGCTACAAATAGTGGTTCTGCACACGCTTGCATGTGTGGATACATGTGTGAAAAAATTGCATAAACTGTAATCCAAAAGTGAAAGCTTCACTCTGCTGTTATAAAGCTACAAAAGGACAGCAAGAGCTTTGAACTTAAAAACCTAATCATTTGCATTTTTTCAGAATCCTCTGGGTCTATGAAAGATACAAATTATGAAATTATGATAATGATTTGAAGCTGAAGTTTCAAAGGATAATAGTAATTAATGAATGTGTGTATTTTAAAGTCTCTTAACATAATGTTGAATGCAACTGCATAACTAAACACATATTTTAGTTTAAATAAGGGTCAGAAACAACATCAAAGACTGAATTATATGAAATCACATTCAAGTTAATGTTTATAGAATAAATTCCATCCTATTGCAAATGAGGAGCTCAAAAGAGGAAATGAATATCAACATGCATAAATTACAGATAAATACCTTATAAATACTCTACATAGACTTTTAAAACCCATATACTTTTCTTTTGCATTTCATTATATTGAAACTAATGCAGAATGGCAAGACGGAGGAGAGTGATTTATTTTGTCTCCAAAGAATCACATTGTTTGAATGAGTTATCACTTCAGTAACATTTAGAATGTTTTTTCCACCTCCATGTCATTTTCACCACATCATCTTCACTGTCATCTTGTTCTTCAGTTAATTCTTGTTGCGGATAACATTAAGTGAATTGTTGCATCAGCTTCATATGCTACTCAGATAACGTACCTTCCCCACTCCATCCCTGTCTGTAGGACATGATTTCATTCAGCAATATTACACATACTGTTTACTTCCCTGGAATGCAGCTGTCAGTGTCATCAAACACGGATGATGAAAATTATACTGCAGAACCTGTGTTTGCAGAATATTTTTATCACAACTTTCCAAATAAAGAAAGTAAAATAATTAACTACAATATTTTTTAATGGGGACATACATTTAACTGCATTAAATCCAAAACCGTGGTATTTCAGACCCTGCTATTTCAGGCTTCTACTGTATTTTGTTTTAATTCTTCCAATGTATGAGGATTTGTCTTGTAATCTTTGTCTTTCAGATTACCCCACAAGTAGAAAGCATGCACTGTTACATCTGGGGTGTGAGAGGGCCACAAACCAGCACTAATCACTATCCTCACCGCTTCCCTAATTCTATTCATGGACTTCTCTGCTTTATGGGCAGCAGCAGAATCTTGTTGAAACCACCCATAGGATTTCTCTTCTTCTGTCAGTTCATGATAAAATAAAGTAAAAATGTCATTTTGGTATCTCTCTGCATTTATAGTCTGTTTGTAGAATATGGTTGGTTGGTATCTAATGTTGAGCACTTGATAATAAAATAATTCGCTCTCTTGCACTCCAATATTTAGCGGGAAGGTTGGTCTCTTCTATAAAAGCTGGACAGTGGATGAGGTGATTTTTATCCTTATCCTCATTTAGATTGCAGAAAGGGCATTTAGGTGAATCTGTTATGCCAAATCTGTGTAGGTGTTTATTTAGGCAGTCATGTCCTGTTAGTAATCTGAATATTGCCACTGCAGATTTTCTTTGTAATGAAGTAATGTTATAAGTTTGTAGATTTTCCCATTCCTTTCCAGATGTTTTTATGGTGTATTCTTCCTTAAGTTGTTTGATACATTTATTTGAAATAATTCTTTTGATAAAGTGAAAGGGTACTGGAATAGTAGTTGGGTTCGAAACAATTTTGCTACCCTTTTTGGCCAGAAAATCAGCTGTTTCATTTCCTATCACTCCACAATGGGCCGGAATCCACTTGAGTACAACTTTTTTATGTAAATGTTATAACTGTTTTATCATTTTGTAGCATTCAATAATTTTGATACTTTTAGGTGTTGTATCTCGTGTTATAGCAAGAATGGCTGCTTTGGAGTCAGACAGGATTACAAGCTTTGTAAATTTTTGGATATGATATAAAATTTTTTGTAAACTTAGTAGGATTGCTAAAATTTCGCCATCAAAGTTTGATGAATTTTTGTTTAGTTTACGATAAAAGGAGAAAAGTGGGCACACCGCACCAGCACCAGTGCCACCCTCATTTGGTAGGCTGGAACCGTCTGTAAAAATATGCGTCCATTCAGGAGCAGGATATTTTAAGTTTATTGTTACCAGTGACAGTTGTTTTAAGGTAGAGGTGGGGGTTTCAGATTTTGTGATAGTTTCTGTCAAATGGAGGTTATATTCAATTTCTAAAAATTCTAGAGGGTTGTTTCTCATCTGCATAGTTTCTTTTGTGTGTGGAAGTTGTAATCTCTGGCTGATTTCTTGTACTATGCTTAAAAAGCTTTGCTGAGATTTTAAACATACTTGTGGTTTTCTTTGGACCCAGTTATTATAGGGTAGTCTTAAAAGTTTTTCATATTGTGTGATTGCTGCTTTCTCAATTTCAAATGTTATGTTTGGATTATTTGTTAAAATTTGCATGGCAGTAATTGGTGTTGTTTTAATGGCTCCTGTTATGAGGTGGAGGTTTTGGTTCTGTAATTTATTAAGTTTTTCTACATTCGTAGTTATTAGAATTTCTTCACAATAATGAAGTATAGGTTTTATGTACATTTGATAGAAGGTGTTTAGAGTCTGCATGTTGCAACCCCACTTTTTCCCTGCTAATCGTTTTAATAACGGTAACCTTGTTTCTATCTTTGTACATATATTCTCTATATGTTTCTTCCATGTTAATTTTGTATCCAGGGTTATTCCTAAATATTTTGCTTCATGTGTTTGAGTTAATAATTCACCTTCTAATTTCAGAGTAATGGGTAACGGTTTCTTTCTTAATGTAAATAGTTGGTAATTTGTCTTTTGTATATTTATTTTCATTAAATTTTGAGATGCCCAATTTTCTAATTGCAATAGTGACTGTTGGGCTATAGTAATTAATTGTTGGCTTTGATTTTTCTGTTTGGAGGCCCATATTACAATGTCATCAGCAAAGAGTAGGGTTTTTGTTTGTTTTTCTACAGTCCTAGGTAGATCATTAATATAGATATTGAAGAGGGTGGGACTGAGTACAGAACCTTGTGGTAAACCTCGATGTGTTTGTTGGTACTTAGAGAGGTGATTATTGTACTTTGAAGCGATGAACCGTTGGATAATAAAATTGCTGATCCAGTGTAGCATATTCCCTTGAATGCCTAAAGTCTGCATTTTTTCTAATAATTTATATCTCCAGATAGAGTCATATGCTCCTTGGAATTCAATAAACATTGATAGAGGGTATTTTTCTTTTTGTTAAAATTATCTAAAATATCTTGACTTAGGTGTATAATTTGTTGGTTTGTTGATCTTAGTTCTCTAAACCCGCATGATTGGGTGAAAGTAAATTATTGGTTTCTAAATACCAATTTAATCGATTTGAAATAATTTTTTCCATAGTTTTAACAATTATACTAGTTAATGCTATAGGGCAATAATTTGAGAAAGTATCTGCTGGTTTTTTTGGCCTTAAAATAGGAATTATAATAGCTTTTTTCCAATCATCAGGAACTTTTGTGTTCCAAGAAAGATTATATAGATACAGTAATTGAATTTTGGCTTTATTGCCAAGGCGTTTAAGAAATTCTGCATGTATATTATCTGCTCCTGGAGATTTGTTTGTTTTTAGGCTATTAATGGCTATGTTTAACTCTTTAATGTTGAAATTCTTATTAAATATAGTATCTTTTGTGTTGTTTGTTGTTTTTATGTAATTTTTAAGTTTCTCTTTTATTATTTTTTGTTCTTTATTGTTCTCTGAGGATAAAGTGTAGATGTTAGCATAGTATTTATTTAATTTGTTCGCTATTTCACCTTCATTTGTAATTTGTTTGTTATTGTGTAAAAGTGGAGTTTATTGTTCTTTTTTATTTTGTATATTATGTATAAACCTATATGCTTTTTGACCATCTTTCCTATAATCCATTTTTTGGAGAAAGTTATTAAAATTTTCTCTTTTATTACTGTTTATTTCTTTTTTGAATTGTGCACATAGTTTTATCAAATTCTGTACATCTTTTGGGTCTTTTGTTTTTTCCGCTTTATTTCTAGCTAGATCTCGGTCTATTTTCATTTTTTCTAGTTTTGGATTCCAGAAGGGTTTGTAGTTTTTAACTATTCCTGGTGGTATATATTTTTTTGCTGTTGTTAATATTAATTCGCATATGGATTTGTTAATTTGATCTGATTGAAGTGATTTGTTGAAGGGATTTTCTAATTTAGTTTCTAGTTCTTCTGTGTACTGTTTCCAATTGGCTTTTTTGAAGTTCCACCTGGGTTTTAGATGCAGGTTGTTATTTCTCAATTGAATAGTAGCAATGATGATTCTATGTCCTGAACCCGGATCTTCTATAATTTGTTTTTTGGTTTTGCAGTATAAGTTAGAAGATACAAAGAGTAAGTCAGGGTTAGTTCCTGAACCAGAGTAATGGATATATGTTGGAGGATCCTCTTTGTTGTAAATTATTTCTATGGGTGCTGAATTTAATAAGTCTTCTACAAGTTTTCCTGCATTATTTGGATTAGTATAGCCTCATCCTCGTGAATGAGCAAAAAATCTCCTATTATAATTGTATTCGGGTTTATTGTGATATGTTCAAAATTAGGGGAGTTATTGGGTGTATTATACACTGAATATATATTAAAATGAGAGTTATTTATCCATACATTAATTTTAATTATTTCAATTTTATCTACATTGTCCATTTCTTTGATAATTTGAATGGATGAAGTGATATGTGTTCGGATTCCAACTAGAATACCACTTCCTTTCTTGGAAGTGTTGAAAATAGTGTTATGATAAATTAAATTTAAAGGGAGTCGATTAATGACACTAAACAACACTTACTTTTAAATTTTTCCGGGACATGTTTCAGAGACTTTGCCTCTATCCTCAAATGGCCATCGACTGGTTCTCATTGGTCGATGGCCGGCTGAGGATAGAGGCAAAGTCTCTGAAACATGTTCCGGAAAAATTTAAAAGTAAGTGTTGTTTAGTGTCATTAATCGACTCCCTTTAAATTTAATAGAACACCACTACTTATTTGTCGTCCTTTAGGGAGTATATGAACAGCAAAACCCTTGAAATGGTAATATTTTAATTGTTCCTGTGTAAGATTTGCTTCTTGAATTGTGAATATATCAATTTGATGGTCAGATAATATTTTAATGAGTTCTGTCTTTTTTGCTTGTGACAGTCCTCCAGTATTTCACTGGAGAATTTTGATTGAGTTTGGTTTATTATATTTGCTTGCAGAATATTGGACCACTTATGCGTCTAGCACTAACAGCACACCAAACTCCAACTTTCTGATCATAATGAGAGATTTCTTGAACACAATGTGAATTTTTAGAGATGCAGTACTGACTGCTATGACAGCTGAAAAGACCACTGATGTAGAACCATGCCTCATCGGAAAAGAACAGAAGCTGTGGATCAATTAAACTGTAATTTAGTGATGAAAGAAACCATTCACAGTAATGCATTTTGATACTGGGTCACCTTGTTTTAAAGCATGGACACCTGTACATTTACAATACGGTTTTAGTTTTAATAATTTAGTTGCTTTATGTGCAAAACTCTCTCAAATTCCCACTTGTTGTGCTCATTTTGGGAAGGATTTGGTTGGTGAACATTCAAAACATGTGCCTATGTCTTCTAACTTTTCTCTGTTAACACTACACATTTAAGCTTTCAGTTTTTGTTTGCCACAGAACCAGTGGTTTTGAATTTCTTCACAATCTCATGAATTGTAAATCTGGAAGGAGGCACTTCACCAGGAAACATTTGATTATACTCTGTTTTAACACAGCTTGATGATTCCCATTTATAATAACTTTTACACATGAAAATGCATTCCTCTAGAGTCATGTGCCTGTTCATGTTGGTGGCTGGTAAATACTGTCAAGTGAAGTGCACACCACTAGCTCCTGAAACACAACAGCAGCCGTTAGTGGGGGGAACCAGCAAGGTCACAGGAGAGGCGCTCTGTTAGGTTTTTAAAAATGTTAAGAAATGTAATTAACACTGAAAACAAATAATTATTGAATTACCATATAGCTTTATTTCCTTAATACAAATATATTATAACTCTGATAAAATTTTTCATATTAAATATGTACAAAAGCCACAGCTTAAAGTCAGTATCATAAGAACATCAGCCACTGCACTTTAGAAAACTGTTTTTGTTAATTTTCAGAATGAACTTCATTGAGATATTTCATTATTCTTTGGTGCGCACACAGTCTATGTTCTGCTGTCAGCACAGGTGAAATAATTTTCTCCAATTGTATAATGCGACGCATGAATCTTTCTTGGTCTAGTGCTATCTGTTGCCAGCGGCCTTTTCGTGCTGCACGGTATGCAAAGTCCCAGGCAATTATTGAGTGCACTGTCTTCAGTTTTTCATTGGAAGCAAACTGAACCTGAAAAGAGTTTTTAAATACAATTATTAATGACTAAAAACATTTACACCCATTTATACATGCAAATAACAATTACTTAAATGGATTTTGGTGATTAAGATGTTTCTATAGAAATATAGTTAATGAAGTGAATTTCCATACTCTTATAAGCATAGCATCAATGTTAATCCAAAATACAACTTTTCTTTTCAAAATGAAGGAAAATATTACTTTGCTTTTGTATGTAATGAATTTACTGCAAGGCAAATAGTAAAATAATTAAAAACATAATTACGTAAAAAATAAAGCTAGCCACAGTGAAACAATAAATATTACACAAATACAACTATTTGCAACAAAAACTTCACTTATCTTAAGAAAATGATCTAAATTTTTCTTCTAGTAAAATAATATGAATAAAAAATTTACATCATTTTCTTAAGATAAGTGAAGTTTTTGTTGCAAATAATTATATTTGTGTAATTGAAAACATTTTATTATCAATATTTTATATTAATAGTCCAAAAACAAAGTTTGATTGTTGGTGGATTTTAGAATAACAGCAAGGATAAAAGGTGTTTGATTTGTAAAGGTGATTAAAATTATTTGTAACTTCCTTCAAACTTATTTCCATGGATCATTTTTACGCTAGTTGATTCATCTTTTCTTCAACAGCTGTTTTGCACTAAACAGTATCTCACAGGATAGCACAAAAGAGTATAAACAAAAAAGGAATATACTCAACCACCATCATAATCTCTCCACCCCCCCCCCTCCCCCATTTTTGTTACATATAACCTATATCTAAATGCTACACTTTTTCCTTTTTTAATATTAATAATTTTAACACCACAAATTGAATATTTAATTGCTCTTTACCATTTAGAGACAACACCATACTGAAATTTAAATTACATTTTTCTCGATTCCTTTTTTACAACACTTTTTACTATTCAAAATACTACTTGGACCACAGTTTATAACTAATTAACTTTCAATTTTCAGAAACGCTTCAAGAACTACAGATATAAAAATTTCTGTGGCATAGTTAAAAAAATATCCAATAGTTGAGTTGAAATTAATTATTTTTCATAACAAACTGAAAAGGTTGGAAAAATTAGTGAATATATATTTCTTTTCCCTCCACTCAAACTATTTAAAATTAAGAGATGCTTACACAGTTTTTTAATGTTTGTATACTAAGTTAAAATTATAAATCTGAGAGTGATATAATAAACTGTGGGGTCCCAGAAGCATTTTACATTATGTCAACATTTGTTAAAATTTTATGTCCTGAATATGTGATAAAGCAATCAGAAGAAAACTTTGTATTTTGCATCTTCAAAGTTCTGTTGCCATAAGCAATTCAAGAATGCTCTTGAAAGGCCTTAAAAATATGTTTATAGTATAGTGGCAGCTGAGTTAAGTTGCACACTAAATGAAATAGTCTATTACCACACCTGGGAGGAGAGTGAGAATGATTTCTACATGTGGAGTTATTGATAGTGCATGCATCAACTTCTCCACATGTAGAAATCATCTTCACTCTCCTTCCAGGTGTGGTAATAGACTATTTTATTTAGTGTGCATCTTTACTCAGCTGCCACCTCAAGATAATTTGACTTGTCTTATGTTTCACTATGCTATGCTCATTTAAAGAGAATTGTAACAAAATCTAGAATGTCACTATGTTTTCAAATCAGCATTAACCAAGCCAAGCAAATCACTAGGATAACGAAAGCCATGTCAACTAAGCATAAAAAATCTGAGTACCTGTCATGTGATATTCCTATCAAATTGCTACCAACAGAAAATTTTTGATAAATATTATTTATCAAATGGTGAAAGGCATCACTAGCATCTTCAGACTCCTAGACACTTTTAGTCATAATGCTTATTGACACCTTACACATTTATTGAACTTATTTTTTTTTTTAATTTATATCCTCCATTATTAAGCCATATTTGACGATGAATGAAATGGGTGAAGTGATGCTCAAATGAGCCCAGAATCTATAGAGCTTAGAATCACCTGACATTTATTATTTTAGAATAAGAGAAGCCTCGTAAAAAAGCCTTAACCAGGTAGCTCACCCTGACCGAGATTCAAACTTGTGACCTCTTAAATATGCTATCACCTACACCATATAGGTAGACATATATAAATTGAACATTGGTTATGTTCAATTAATGAGATTATCCTTACTGTTCAAAAACTTGAAATCATTATTGGCCTTACACATACTTATACCAATTAACTTAATTCTACATGCATGCACACAATTAACGTAAATTTCAAAATTGTTAGGTAAGCATTATGTATGTTACCATGTATATTGCTGCTTTTATAATTTTTAAATTCAAAATTATACGCAAATATTTCAGATTATCAAGTTTTACAATTAAGGATATTAATGTCTAAATCTGTAGCATGACATTATTTCTAATTTGGGAATAAATTATTTAAATCCTGTACTATGATCTATTAGATATGAACTTCGCATTTTACCTAATTGGAAGATAAATGTTTTTTCCTGCATAAACAACAGACTTTAAACATCACACTGGTATCTGCAAGATATACTGTTATTTTTGTTACAATGTCCATAATTCACAACAAATATAATTGTTTTGGGCTTTTAATGTGGGAATAACCTGACCATGAACACGATTTTGACCCGGAAGAAATGTGATGCTGGTCCCATCACCTCCCTGTTATTGATTGGAAGATTCCTCACCTTTAAGGGGCTGGCAAATGTGTTGACCTGGTTCTTGCTGAACTTCAAACTGTTATGCCATAGTGGATGTGAAATGTGGGGTATAACACTATGCATTTGTTTCCTTCCATTTTTTCCAGGTTAATAAATTTTGATCACCGCTCTTATGAATAGACTATTGGAACTTAGGCATTACATTATTCCAAATTTTCTATGAAAGCAGTCAAAGAGTATTCATCATACATCTCTGATAATATATTAAGAGATTAAAACTCCAGTCACTGAAACAACTAAGCAATACAATGTTTTCTTTAGGGCACTAAAAAACTAACTCATGACACTACTTTAAAATCAGGTTACATAACTACTGAATGAATGGTAACCAAATTTGGGTTGCTTATACTTTAAATAACTCTGCAAATAATTCTTATAAAAATAATAAGTTAACATCTAAGTTTTACAAGTAATATAATTGACACTGCTTCTTAGCTCAAAATGTTAAAATTCAACTTCAGTGGTACTTTTTGCCTATTACTTTTGTTTCTATAAATTCCTTAAAAGATAAATTTATACTATGAACAAGAAAGTATTTAAAGGTCTTCAACCCATAAAATATAAACAGTCTGTGGTCATGAAGATCCAAGCTGAAATTGTAATGCATGTGCACCTTAGCCATCCTTGCAACAAAGCTATGTACTATCTTTCAAGAAAGTAAATGTACACTTTCCGCGGGTCAGTATCACTCAGGCGTTCCGTGACTAGATGGTACGAAAACTAAATCGGCCTTGTTCGTAGTTGTATAGTGTTGTGGTCGCCATTTTAACCTGTTACTCACTTCGAAGGTTTCTAAGGCTATATTAACCCAGTATAACAAAAGATTGAGTATTTATCACAAAGTAAGTAATAATTATCTTGCAGCTGAGCTGTTAACTACATGGAGTTGGAAAATGTGCAAGAAAATGGAAAATACGTGGAATTATGATTTTAACAGAACCAATATATATATTGTATATAAAGCAAGCTTTCTTAAGTGCTCACGTAGCTCAATGACAGAGAGCATGCACTGTGATAAATATTACGAGGGTTCATGGTTCAAGTACCATCCTGTGAATATGTTTTTTATTCCAGATTTTTAATTTGTTAGATTAAGTAACAAACCAATTTACATTTTAGTTAATTGATGAAAATTAATCATTTCTCTACACTAGCCGTATATAGGCTACGGTGTTTGATAGAGTCAACATGAAAAATTCAATGCCATGGCCGGGATTTGAACCACGGATCTCCTGGTATCCGTCCAGTCGCTCTTAACCTTTGAGCTACCATGGCCAACGTGCCGTCCAGACAAATTCTCCAGTTGACTCATATATTTCCCCGGTAGACCACTAGGGGCTCTCACATTCGAGATACACCATTTGTGGCGGCTTACTATCCTAAGTACTTAAGTCCCAGGCATCATCATTTAACTTTTATTAATTTAGTTAATTGATGGAAATTAATCATTTCTCTACACTAGCCGTTGACTCTATCTATCAAACACCTTAGCCTATATACGGCTAGTGTAGAAAAATGATTAATTTCCATCAATTAACTAAAATAATAAGAGTTAAATGATGAAGCCTGGGACCTAAGTACTTACGATAGTAAGTCGCCACAAACGGTGTATCTCGAATGCGAGAGCCCCTAGTGGTCTACCGGGGAAATATATGAGTCAACTGGAGAATTTAATGTCAGGACGACACGTTGGCCATGGTAGCTCAAAGGTTAAGAGCGAATGGACGGATACCAGGGGATCTACTTTGTTTCACTGTAGCAAAAGCCATTCCTCGCGCCGAACGCGCCTAATATTTGAATCATTTTGTTTTGAGTGTACACGAACCAAATTATGTATGTATAGCTACGCAAGCGACTTCTCCGGTTCAAGATTAGTTTATTTATGCTATATCAAGCGATAACCATACGAGTATATGTCACGCACGCATACACGCACACACACACACACACACACACTGGAAAGAAAACTCCCTGTCAGCATCTGTTATTACAGTGTTTCTCAACCAAGGTTTCTGGTGGCCTTATGCAGCTGTTTTCACTCAGTATTTTAGTTATTTATACTCTCTCTGTATTCAGAATGATTTCTTATAGCTATCAAGAGCTAAATGAATTGCACATTCGAAATTGTTAAATTTCAATGTTAACCATGGCTTATCACCATAATGTAGCAAATAAATTAGCTTGGGTATGATTTGTACAGGCTTCTGATTTTACTGTAGAAAATCTGGAAGATTTGTTGTGCGATTATGAAGGAGATGTTTAGGATATAGGTAGCAGTGACGTGTACTGGTCTACAGATGGCATGTTAGCTACTCCATTGTTTGGGGAAATGGTGGGTCAAATATGGGTGATGTGGATCAGCTATTTACTAGCTATCCCTCTTTATGAAAAACAGTTAAATGGTAAACAAGGTATCTTTATACCACTGGATGTAACCATACACAATTGTTTCGTAATTTTCAGAGCTGTAAATTCATGCAAGACATTCATCTACCTGTACTTGCGTGAATAAAGAGCTCGTAACCTAATTGAGTACTATAATACTCAGAGGCCTCATTATATTGGGGGGTAAGAATCAGCCCTCATACTTGAGAGAAAACACTTCCCTAAAAGGATACCACCCACAACCAAAAAAGTTGTAACCATTTCGAAAATGTGTTGCGAAAAAGAAGTTTGCAAGGAAACTAATATTATTTGGTGTGAGTCTGCAGATGTTCCCTTGGATGTTTATCCAAGTTTGGAGGTGTACAATTCAAAAACAAACCTTTAAGGGTATTAATACAATTTTGAGTCGAACTAATACTCAATGCTCCATTTATTGCTAGTATTTACCTAGAACGCGTTTCGTTAGGATCTTCCTAACATCATCAGCTGTTGTCGACCTAGTCCTTAAACAACAGAATACTTTAAGGGTATGTTTACTTCCCTTATAGAACTAATTTAAATTTATTGTATAATAGGAAGATTAAAATAATTGGCGTTAAATGAGCATTAAATGCATGCATGTGCAGGATGTCTATACATGTCCATATCGGTTTGGGGCATCTTAACTTGGACGTCATATGACGTCCATATCGGTGAAAGGGTTAAGGTATGTTACACGTGTAAGAGGTTTCCTTGTAGTTTACTGGGAAAAAAATTGAGTCAGTTGAAGAATTTAATGTGTGCTGGCATGTTGCCATGGTATCTCAGAGGTTAGAGAAACAGATGGAGACCAGAATATCCATGACTTAGATACCAGCTTTGACAATGAATTTTTCATTCTGATTACTTTTCCAAACCTTGTCCAAAACACAGGTAGTGTAAAAGAACATGGGTATATTCCACGCTTGTACAACTGATCTTAAGTAGCACAGAAAAACCAGTGCTGGTCATATACCAGAATACAGTTTGATGTGTAAAACGTACAAGCAGGTGCTTAACTAGCTCATTCAACAATTTTAAGTGGTTGTTCAGGTGACACAAGCAATAAAAGAGCTATAAGGATGTGACAAGATGGTGATGTAAGTAACAAATGTGGCCTGTGAGGAAGTTTTACATTTCTTTGATGGAAACAGATTTGATTTTGAAGGTGAATCTGAAGCACAAGCACAGCATGAAACTATTTCTGACCTTAAAAATCATGTTAAGGTGAAACAAGAGAGAAATAAATAAGTAAAGTAACCCAAAAACTATATACAAATATAAAAGAAATGATGGATATTTTCTTAATGGTTTGGGAAAAGATATTTATTTTAAAAAATAAACATCGCATAATGAATTTTGAAATACCGGCAGTCGATTCTGTTTTTAAATTTGTTTCTGTTTCAAATTTTGGTAGTACTGAAAAAAAAAAAAAACAAAAAAAAAACATAGTGACATCTAGCAACTATAATGTTAACGAGCTTGTTGATGGCTGTAGCTGATGATGTGAATAAAATATTCACGAAATCGCGATCCTAATCAATTTATAAGAAAACATCCATCATTTCTTATAAGATAAGTGAAGTTTTTAAGTTACAAATTAAAATTAATATATTTGTTTGCTTCACTGTTAATAGCTTCATATTTTAGGCATTTATTAACCCAAAAACTATTAGTGGCAACGGACTGGCAGTACAAGATATTCAAGATACTATGGCATTTCAAATATTAACTTGTTAAATAAAGATGCTCAAGATGCAAACAAATAGATAAATTAAAGAAGGAAAATGCATTTCTAGATGAAAGTCTAAGAGGGAGAAATGAGGATGCAAATTAAAATAACTTTGCTGCAATCGCAAGAGGTGCTGAACTGAATAGCCAAAATCTTGCAATGTTTCCAAGTGTATAGGAACAAATAAACAAATTAATCAATGATAATGATAAATAGATGAAAATACAAAACCGATGCTGTAATATGTATTACAAAAAGGATAGTAGTTCCAGACATATAGCATTAGTAATAAATCACCTTTGCCATAATACATAACCCAAAGAGAAATAGAAACTGGTAACAGCCATGGAAAAGCCTCAGCAAGTCTGGAAAATTGCCAGGAAAAAACACACACAATACTAGTAGGACAATTGTGGTTATAGATGATGCCACACAGAAAAAAGAGCAGTAATTTAAAGCCTATACTGGATAAAGAAAAGTATTGTGTTTGGATTTGTGAAACCTAATGCATGCACTGGGCGTGTATTTCGCACAACTAAACAGCAGATCAAATCTCTGACACTAAAGGATAATGTTTTGCTTGGTAAGGAACAAATGATATCAGTAAGAACAAAGCAAATTATGCAATCAGCAATCCAGCCCAATTAATTAAACAATATGAACAACATATAAATGTTGAGTAAATGCAACACATAGGCATGACCTAATGGAATCCTCGTGTGATTGAGATAAAAGAGTTCAATGAAAAACTTAAGACATACTTAAAGTTCTCTCCCATGGCAGCGTTTGAAGTAAATTCAGGAAGAGGTTGCTTTATTAAACATGGCTTGAATCTGAAGAGTAAAGGTAAGACTAAGATAGCCCAGAAAATTGGAGCAGAAATTAAAAAGGCCAAATCTGTGGAGATAGATATAACTGCTTTTCCGCAGAAAGAAGAAAAGTCAGAACCTGTCAATGTAAGAGAGGAAACCAAACAAGAGGACGTCCAACACTGTGCCAGCAAGGGTGTGCAGGAAGACATTCCTGCTACCTGGGATGAACTGCATGTATTAAAAAGGAACAGAAGGCCTAACTAAAGCTAAGCATTGATTTTTTTTATAGATAACACATCTCATTGTGTAGTAAAAGATGTTAATTGAATTAGCAACATGGCTGATGCTGTTACGACCTCTTGTTGAAGAGTTAGGTGTCCCCAAATAGCATTATTACACTTGAACATTCAATGCATAAGAAATAAAATTCATTAATTAGAAGTTTCTTGTAATATATACTAAGAGATGTCAATATTTTCTGCTTTTCAGAACACTAACAACAAGAAGGTGACTCGAACACCAAAACATTTAAATTATGTGGAGTCTCTTGTACCATTTTAAAAATACAGTACCTATATATGAGGTGTGATAAAAAAAAAAATAACAGGAGTTTTTTTTATGGAATCTTTATTTATTTATCAACATCAATTTTGTCCCCTTCAAAGTAATCCCCTTGGATATAATACACTTGCACTACTACTTTTTCTAATCTTAGAAACACTTCTGGAACTGACTTCTCATTATGGTATTCACCTCCTTCAGCAATTCTGCTCTATCTCACCAATAGTGGCAAAATGTCATCTTTTATGGTTCTCTTCAGCCTCAGGAATACAGATAAATGCAAAGACCCATATCTGGTGAATATGTGGCTGACACAACATAACAGTTTTGTTTTTTAACACAAAATCATGAACAAGCTTTGAAGTGTGAGCAGGACCATTAATGATGTTGCGTAATTCTACTGAAAAGTTTCTGATTGTGATTTGGGAATTTCCAGATCCATTTTCTTTATTTCCTCCACACTGTCATCAGTAATTGATGTGCGAGGATGTCCAGAGTGGTGGTTGTCTTCAACATCTTCTCAAAACTATTTGATACGTTTCTATCACTCATAAACTCTTGTTTCATTTATAGTAGTTTCACCAAATACCACAGTAAACATTTTAAATGCGGTACTGCACTTTATTCTATTTTACAAACAAAATTTATTGCAAATTAAGTAAAAATTTGCAGAGCACTCAAAACCAGGTATAACCTTTTTGACTGTCATAAATAAACCAATTATTTAAAACACTTGAAAATGCAAACATACAACAGGAACATGTGTACCAACAAAATAAAAGAAAAAATAATTGAAAATCAATGTATAAATCCCTGTAATAATTTTGATCACACGTCATATGTAAAATCCTGCATAGTATGCAAAATCCTCTTTTATGAATAATGAAAATTTTTTTGAGTATGTGGTTGCAAAAATAACTTTCCAGGACATAGAACTCATTTAAGTGTATATTTATAGATCACCATTTTTCATTAAAAGTTTGTTCTGATTTTATTGTTAATCCTTTAGTGGATATATGTAATTCCTCTATAGTATCAGGAATATTTCCACAGTCTAAAATTTGCTGAAGTACAACCAATTTTTAGAAAGGGAAACAAAACAGTACTGAAAATTACAGACCAATATCCTTGATATCTGTGTTTTCAGAAGTTCTTGAAAAGGTTATGCTAAACAGATTAACATTCTCCTTAGAATTATGTTATCCTCTCATTGCAATGTGGTTTTCATAAGGAACAACCATTAACGATCCATTTATTTATGTATTCTCCAAGCCATATGAACAGCAATTTTTAGGATTATTTATTGATCTTAAAAATGTTTTTGACACTGTCAATCTTGCTATCCTACCTAAAAATTTAACGTTCCTGTGGTATTAGAACAGTAGCAGGGAAATGGTTTGCATTTTACATAGGAAAAAAAATTCTGATAAAATCTGTTCTAATGTTGTGAATCTGAACCATGGGGTACATCAGGGTTGAATTTTGGGCCAAATATTGTTTTTAATACGTAAATGACTTATGCTTAATTCTATTACAAGAAAAAAGTGTTATTGACAGATGACAACAGAATGATTTTCAAAAATTAACAATTTAAATGAACTCCTCTTTGATGTGAGTGAATCAAATTTAATGTTTCAGAAATGGTTAGAAAAGAACAAATTTACTTAAACATTAGCAAGACTCCATTCCAATGTGTAAGGACTATGATACAATGAAGCACAAAATTATATTAATTAGCAAGACCGTTTACATTAATATTAATCATAGTAGCTACAAAATTTGCAGAATATATTTATGAATAGTTCAGTAATCCAAGAAATATTTGGATTGATTCAGATATCTAAGTACTCAATTGATAAGTTTTTACATAAACTCACTAGTTTGTATTATGCATAAAGAGTCCTTAGTAATATTTGGAGCTCGGATTTATATGCACTATAAAGTATGAATATAGGCATGCAGCTATGCAGTAAGAATCTACTAAATAAGCTATAAAAACTTTATAATATGCATTTAAAATCAAGTACATTATTTCACCTTTCTCACATGTATTAATCTTGAAGCAATCAAATATTATTCTTAAACACAGGTAGTGATTAATATTTATTGGTCTCTCTGTTAGTCTATTTTAGCACTAGATGTGTTTATTGCAATAAACAAATATTTTTCACTTTTTCTGGAGAAAACAATTTTCTTGTATCAGTTAAAATGTTTTTATATTTCTATGGACAACGGTTTGTAGATGTTGCATAATCTATAATTGTTCATAGCAGGGCACCTATAACAATGGCATAAAAATATGGGTTTATTTTAGTTAAACAAAACCAATAATCACTAACTCAAAAATCTCATTGATTTATAAAATATTCTGAAAAAAAAAAAAACCTTAATATTTTAAGACACTTGCAGAGTATTATATTTTCATCTGTTACGAATAGGATTTCCATCAATCTATCATTCAATTTCCATCAAACCAAATAAGCTTTATTGCTCTTCTCCTTTGGCATTGTAATATTCCCTTTCTAATGCTTACAGTTCAGAAATTATGATTAGCAGCACATTAGTACAATAGATAGTCAAACTGAAAAATTCAATGCCATGGCTGGGATTTGAACCACGGATCTCCTGGTTTCCATCCAGTTGCTCTTACCCATTGAGCTACCAAGGCCAACATGCCGTCCTGACATAATTCTCTGAGTGACTCATAGATTTTCCCGATAAACCACTAGAGGCTCTCGTATTTGAGAGACACCGTTTGTGGCAACTTACTATTGTAAGTACCTGAGTCCCAGGCTTCATCATTAAACTCTTATTATTTTAAGTTAATTGATGGAAATTAATCGTTCCTTCATACTAGCCATGTATAAGCTAAGGTTTTGATAGTCAAACTGAAAAATCCAATGCCATGGCTGTAATTAATTACAATTTCTCACTTGCTTGAATTATCAAATTTAGCATATAAATGTTAATCCACTTGAGTCAATTGTAGAATTTAATGAAAGGATGGCAAGTTGGCCATGGTAGCTCAATAGGTAAAGTCTGTTTTTTTAACATGTGTGCAGTTCCCACTCAAAGGGACCTCAAAGGACCTGACCTTTCCGCCCACTAATGACCGCCATAAATCTATCTCCACACTTCAGAAATGGAACACTGACGTTGGGGACCAATAGCAACCCCGATTTTCTGAAAATGACAGTTGCATGTCTACTCCGCGTGGAGTCTCAGTTGCCAAAGTTCCAACTTCTAGTTGTTCTGTTTCATTAGGTGCAAGACGGTGATGTTAAAATGTTGCAACCTTGTAGAGAGGACCGTCAGGAGGAGGGTCCATGTTGTAAAACGATTATGAGGGTTCCTCAAAGAAAGCGGCCGCCGTGCACTTGCGTTGAGTAGACAGACTTTAAGAGCAACTGGATGGAAAACAGGAGATCCGTGGTTCAAATCCTGGCCATGGCATTGAATTTCAGTTTGACTCTATTCAAAACCAGCTTATTCACGGCAAGTGTGAAGGAACAATGAATTTCCATCAATTAACTTAAAACATTAGTGCAAGTTTGAAAGTTAAGTGAAAATGACACGTTTTAATTCTTGGAGATGTTATCCTTGTGGCAGATGGATTTGTTTGCAATATTAATACAAGCTATATCAAGTTTTATGATGCAATGGCAGGACCGAACTTTACAGATTTACTGTATGATTGTTCATCACAATTTAGTCTAAGTTGTTGTACAGCATATTTTTATATCAGGAAAAGCTCATTGCTGGTAGCTTCGTTCTTATTTTTGGCGACCTTTTATGGCTTTAGAAACATGATAGCTAACAGTCCTGCATAAACAGAGCAATAAAAGAGAAATTTTCTTGTACTCTTCTCTTCTTCTTAAAGTATGGGGTGAAATATTTGTAAGAATCATTGCTAAAAAAGTAAAATATATGCATAAATATGCACACATTAGTTAAATATGCAGTAACCCCTTAAATATGCATTTATAAGCAATATAAAACTTAAGTAATAAATTCCATATAATGTGGAATGAATTTATTACTTACATTCATATGTTTAACTATCAAGGAATAAGACATGCAAATATGCAAAAATCTAAGCTCTAGTAAAATTTCTCTTGATGTCTTGTGATCAGCATATTTTGGCTGTTCAAACTCACATCTCTTATGACATCCCATTATGCATCACCAAACTTATCCCAGGTATTTAAAGTTCAAAAGAAAATTATAAGCATGAGAAAAGTTACCTATGTGAACTCCAAGTAAAGGCATCTTTCAAGAATTAAAAATATCTGTTGCTTCTGGATATTTGAGAAACAGTTCTATTGAAAAGAACTCAAATTTTCATATGCACAACATAAGAATAGTTAACAATTTGCATTTCAACTCCCACAGGATCGACAAAACCCTTACAGCATTGCCCGCAGAAGAATTTATTTATATTAAGAAGAATTTATATATATTATAAATTTTCACACACTATAAAATCTATGAGTAATATAAAATTTAAACCAATCATGCATAAACTTTTATTATTTTACATGCCATACACTATACAGGAATTTCTAAACCATGGCTTCACATATAATGGTGGTCTTCTAGTCTTGAGGCTTCCTCATGCAATGAACATATTTACTATATATAACATTGATGTGGAGGTTTTTTCTAAAAGTCTCCATTGTACAAATCGAGCTGTAATTAAATTTATTTCCTGGTATTATTAAATACCTTATGATCCTCTCTTTTGTGTTAGCGTATTCAAAAGCTAATATGCCAGAGGAGGTGAAACATGCTTGTTACATTAATGTATTGTATCACATATTTATTGTATAGTATTTGGCAATGTCATGAACTTCATGTAATTCTTACTGCTAATAAAAATCTGAATCTATAAGCATCTCAAAAAGTATACAATAGTTCTAAACACTGTGGCAGCAATAACTTATAACCAGCAACAGCTGCTACTTATAATAATAATAATAATAATAATAATAATAATAATAATAATAATAATAATAATAATAATAATAATAATAATAATAATAATAATAATGCATTTATTGTTAATAGACTGCAAAGCAGTTTCTGACATTGTCGGTTACAATTACAGTATTTACATATAACTTACAATACAAATGCCAATAGAATTACAGTTCATCAATCGTGTACAATGCCTTATTAGGTAAATCTTAAGCTCTTCTTTAAAAGTATTTTCTGACATAGCTTCCTTTACAGAATTCAGCAGTTTATTGTATAAAATCAGTGCCATTACATTTGGATCTTTAATACTACTATTTATTCAAAAACCCTCTCTAAAAAAATCATTGTTGTGTCGTGTGTTATAATTATGCATATCCCTATTTCTCAAGTTATCCTTTTCCAATTCATAAATTACCCTATATACATATAATGAAAATAATGTAAAAATTTGTTTTTCCCTGAAGTACTGCCTACAAGAATCCCTATAGTTCAGATGATACATTATTCTAACTGCTTTCTTCTGTAATTTTAGCAATCTTTCCATATTTGATTTTGCACTACACCCCCAAAATTAAATTCCATACACTACTGTCCGGCCGTTGTATCTACGGCTCTGACGTTTTGCGACTGTAAAAGGTGGAAGGGGAAACCTAATAGTACCAACATACAGTAATGAGCAATTGAAAACATATCCTCAAAATTATCTTTAGAATAAAAGTATAGGACTATATTAACTTTAAAACACTGAAATACAATTTACAATTTCATCATAATGCAAGATATTTATTACAACACCACTCTATTCGAATATTTCATTCACACCTTTCACACACACACTAACTGCATCTGTTGGTAGTACTGGGAGTCTCTACATCCGGTGTCGTGGTAAGCAAGTTAAAACTGTCTGCTAGCGCCAATCAGCATTGTCGCTGGTAGGCGTGGATCCCGAACCCAACACCGTGTTGCCAGCTTAAATTTGTTTGAGCCACGTGGCCTAATAGCGGCTTGCGCTGGTGAACTTTCTTTGGTATAATTTTCGTGCGTGAATTCCGATGTTTAGTGTTCGTGAAATATGCAAATACATGAAATATTTAAAATACGCATTGTTCCTCTGCTTGAAATTCCCGCTAAAGAACTGGCAACAGCCTGCTTCCCCCTCTCGAGAAATGTCAGAGCCGGAGATAGAACGGCCGAGGTATAGATGAGGAAATATGACACCATAGTAGATAATTTTTAATTCTCCTTCTTCTAGTAGATTAGAAAAGTGCCTAGGCAAGTACAATGACTTACTGATTTTCCCACAGATGTACTGAATATGTTCCGACCATGTTAGTTTTTGATCTATTATAATACCTAGAAATTTATGTTTATTTGTAACATGTATGCTGTAATCTGATAACATTATAGAGTCCTGTTCATTATTTAAATTCCTCAAATTAAACTGTATTAACTTTGTTTGACATGTTACATTTCAAATTATTCTCCCAAAGATAATTAAAGAGTGATTCAATAGCTTGTGTCATTGTATTATGTAATTCTAGAATCGAGGTGCCTCAACCATTGTATTATGTAATTCTAGAATCGAGGTGCCTCAACACACAGTTGTCATGTCATCTGCATATGATATTGCTTTAATCTGTCCATTGTTAGGTATGTCATTCACGTACAGTATAAATAAGAGAGGACCCATCACAGAACCCTGTGGAACACCGGAATTAACAGTTTTAAAACTGGATGTATTTTTTATTGTTAACTTTCCTTGTTTATGGTATATTTGTGTTGCTTGTTTTCTGCCAATAATATACGAACTAATTAGATCTTTAGCTAAACCCCTAATTCCATATGCTTCTAGTTTATTTAGTAATATACTGTGATCTACACAGTCAAACGCTTTAGTAAGGTCAAAGAATAGGAATTAGGAATAACGAGGAATTTTGAACATAAACTTACGGTGAAAAGACAACATACATACCTTCTTGGGCTCTTTTGGCTTTCCTGGGAAACAAGAATACATTTTCTGCCATGTTTCATTTATCCTTTTAAGGTTCTCAGTCAGCTGTGAGACAAAAAAAAAAATATATATATTAATTACAATTTTTCACTCGCTTGAATTATCATCAAATTTAGCATATTATAAATGTTAATCCATTTGAGTTATATGACCACCTGTATTTACCTAAAGTTAGTAATTACATTTAAACTGCATGAGCAGAGCCCACAAGTGTGTGCTGGCCAGTAAAATTACACATATCTACATTTTTAACAGATGGCATTCAAAAGATCTACATTTTAGAAAACTAATGGCGTTGAGAGCAAATAAGGATGATCAGACACTCTCATAACAAGGTGTAATGTGGCAAGTAAGAATCATTGTCTGCAATGAATATGCTGTGTATGAATTAGAAGGATAACAAAGATGTATATTTCTCATTGATGAAATACAAAGCTGCTGACATTACAGCAACAAGTAAGCAGAAATGAAGGAAAGGTTTATACCAAAGAGAAGGTTAATAAACCAAAGTGTGTCCTTGAGAACCAGGCGTGAAACCATGAGTGAAACTGAAACCTCGGCTTACAGCTAAAGGTTACAGGAAAAAAACATTTCTGCCAGACATGTGCATATTCAATTGTTTCATCATGCATCACAAAATACTATCCACAAAGACTTTAGAATCAATGTAGCTCATCAATTTCTTCGAAGTGTGACACTACTAAGGCTCAATGTTAGACGTTGACCTTCAGCATTAAGATACAAGCTAAATCAGGCACATGTGCTACAGTGAGAAGAAAAATTGTGAAAGTGCTTGGCAATGCAAAAAATGTTGTCATCCTTCATTTGGAATACTGTTTTGAGATCTAACACATACAATAATCAAATTAGGGCATAAAAACTGTGGTCAATGTTTTTATCATACATACAAAACTTCAGGAAAGAAATTTCATTTATACGAGTGATTAAACTACGGGGATTTGATCAGATTTCTGAGGAAGCCATGATATACAGATATTTAAGGGCACTCAACTAAATGGTAATCAGCACCTAAATAAGACATCAAAGGGTTAAAATGGGTTAACGAGGAACTTTCTCCTCACTACATAATCAATAAAGAAAATTAGCTGCTCAACTTAGTAACTGCTGTCTGATGTTTGTTCAGTGTTAAAAGTAAAATATACACTGCATGAAGAAAAAACTTTCAGATAAAATTGGTTAATTCACGATAATATACTACAGTACTAATGACTTATGCCCTCTCAATAAGCAAAGATTTTTTATGGACCCATAAAAAATCTTAGCCTATGTACGGCTAGTGTGAAGAAATGATTAATTTCCATCAATTAACTAAAGCAAAGATTTACTTATGCTGTTTTAAGTTTCAGGACTAGTAACTTTTTATGCTGATGAATGGCTGATAGCACAAAGCAATCAACAAGGTGAGTGAGTGAGTGAGTGAGTGAGTGAGTGAGTGAGTGAGTGAGTGAGTGAGGGGTTTATGGACCCATCGACAGTTACGATATTTGGGCTCTGACCAATGAGGCTGCCAACAAAAACATTCATTAAAGAAGAATTTAATGGGTCAGTTATTTCAAACAATACAGAAAACTTATAATTTCATGTGCAATAGAGAATGTGAGTTAATGGAATGGAAAGACATTAGATTGCATTTGGTGTCTTGATAACCTTACCCACAAAGCTTAATCAGCAATTTGATAGTGATGTTAATTTAAAATGGTAAGTTGTGGTTAATGACTCACAGTTTCTATACAAGTTGTTTCACTGCTGAGGATTAAACACTCCAAAAAACAACTCCTCCAAAAGTTCTGAATTACAATCACAATTTTTAAATCTCACAAAGTGATATCCTATAGTGCTGTCTAATGCACAACTACTGGATGTTAAGAAACAAAAATGCTGGGGCTTAACTGAAATTAAATGTGCAATCACTGCAAAATATTGTGAAAAATTTTTTTTTGTTCCATTTATAACCACGACTTTAACTGCAGTGGTCAGATTGGTGGCCATTCTCCTTTGGAACATGTTGATGGTGTTAACTCGTAAATGTTGGGTTATATCATTAGATCACACACACATTTGCACTCTCATTCGTGCTTCCAGGCACTGGGGGAGATGGGGAATCATCGTGGTTGGAGAAAAATCCCCACCCCCAGCTGGGAATCAAACCCGGGACCCCTAGCACAAAGGCAGGTGCTCTACCGACTGAGCTACGGGGCCAGCCTTGAAAAAATTGACAACAGGAAGTTGCACTAAACTCACTTTGTCACTAGAATCATTAACCCAATGATAACTGACAATCGCTTTCACTTCTTACAAATATACAGAGTACACATGTCAGTCTAATGTTCCTTTATGACTTTGTTGCACACAGCAATTTGCACTGCTCTAGCTTTTCAACATCGCTGTTTGCACTTTTAACAGTACAATTACCATACTCATTGGTGAACTTGTAACTAGCAAATAAACTTAACTACCTACTGCCTTTTGCACCCCTTTTCATAGTTAACAGTTCACAGAAGGAATGTTCCAGAAAACAAAATCTCTCAAATTGAAGAAAGGAATCATTGGCAAGCTCAAACTTTCTAGATGCACTAAAATCAAATGATCTGGAACATCAGCATAGTACAACAAAGAAGCAACTTCAGGCACATGACAGCGGTCATTCATGAATGTTCTCTTTTTCTTCTTCTTTTTTGCTTCTCTTGACAACAAGCAACAAATGATGGAATGGGGTGACTCACACTAAATACTTTGCATTTGCTGCAGCCATTGCAAAATGAATACAAGGCAAAAGGCTAAGGCAAATTCCTTTTTTGGTGAAGTATTACATAACTTAATATCTTGGTATTTTTTTCAGCAGCTGACAAATCTGAATTTGTATAATATGTAATAGTGTTGTTTCATTTGTCTGAAAGACCTTTCTATAATAGCTCTCTTCCTTTTACTGCAGATGTAATCCCTCTGATCTTTCATAAACAAAGGCGCTACTCTGTAACTTGTATCACCAGAACACCATCATGTTGCATTGCCATCACCCTAAAAATATCCAAGTTCCTCCAGATTCTGGAATCAAATACATATCCAGGTGATGTTCAATACTGATGAACTCCTTTGCTGCATTACAAGTTGCCTGAATGAACATTTATCTAAGGACATTTTTTATGCTGATATGTTCATCCCCACATGCACTTGGTTTTTAAATGAATATATAGACACAAATCAATTGCCCCAATAGCCAAAGGAAGTCCACAATGTACTTGCCAATTTCAAGTTAGAAATTTAATACACTAATAAGCCTTTCTTTTTTCCAGAGCTTCCATTACTTACAAAAATATTTTTGCAATGTGCTACAGTTTATGAAAATGTGTTCAACACAAATTTGAAAATCCTGGTCACTCAAATATCACAAGATTATTTTCAATCTTCACTCATCAACCACTTCACTGATGGCCATTTAAACCCTTCAGGGGCCGGAAACGGACACCCAATAAACAGAACAAGACATTTAAATTGTTAAATGCTGTAAAAATGCATCATAAATACAATTCCGTATCTTCCGTGTTTATTAAGTTATTTAAACGAAACAAAAACTGGTAGTATACATCTACAGTAACAAAAAAGTAGAGACTACATTAACAAATCGTTGAAATTTCACTACTTTGTTTCACTGTAGCAAAAGCCATTCTTTGTGCCAAACGCGCCCTAATATTTGAATCATTTTGTTTTGTGTGTATACGAACGAATGTATGTATAGCTACGCAAGCGACTTCTCCGGTTCAAGGTATTAGCTTTTAGTTTATTTATGCTTTACCAAGCGATAATCATATGAGTGTATGTCACACACACACACACACACACACACCCACGCACGCACGCACACACACACACTGGAAAGAAAACTCCCTGTCAGCATCTGTTATTACAGATCTGTTATTACAAAGTTTCTGGTAGCCTTATGCAGCTGTTTCCACTCAGTATTTTAGTTATTTATACTCTCTCTGTGTTCAGAGCGATTTCTTATAGCTGTCAAGAGCTACATTAATGACACATATGAAATTGTTAAATTTCAATGTTAACCATGGCTTATCCCCGTAATGTAGCTAATAAATTAGCTTGGATATGATGTATACAGGCTTCTGATATTACTGTAGAAAATCTGGAAAATTTGTTGTGTGTTATGAAGGAGATGTTTAGGATATAGGTAGCAGTGACGTGTACTAGTCTACAGATGGCATGTTAACTAGCCCATTGTTTGGGGTAATGGCAGATCAAATATGGGTGATGTGGATCACCTATTACTAGCTATCCCTCTTTACGAAAAACAGTTAAATGGTAAAAAAAGTATTTTTATACCACTGGATGTAACCATGCACAATTGTTTAGTAATTTTCAGAGCTGTAAATTCATGCAAGACATTCATCTACCTGTACTTGCACGTATAAATAGCTCGTAACCTAATTGAGCATTATAATACTCAGAGGCCTCTTTTATACTGGGGGTAAGAATCAGCCCTCATACTTGAGAGAAGACACTTTCCTAAAAGGATACCACCCACAACCAAAAAAGTCACAACCATTTCGAAAATGTCTAGTGTGTTGCGAAAAGGAAGTTCGCAAGGAAACCAATATTATTTGGTGTGAATCTGCAGATGTGCCCTTGGGTGTTTATCCAGGTTTGGAAGTGTACAATTCAAAAACAAACCTTTAAGGGTACGTTTACATCCCTTATAGAACTAATTTAAATTTATTGTAAAATAGGAAGATTAAAATAATTGGCATTAAATGAGCATTAAATGCATGTATGCGCAGGACGTCTATACACATCCATATCGGTTTGGGGCATTTTAACTTGGATGTCATATGACGTCCATATCGGTGAAAGGGTTAAATAATGCACCACCTTGTTACTTTCTCTATTATGTACAGTTAAGTAGGGGTAGTATTGCATTCTAGCTAAAATTTGAACAACGAAGGAAATATTAGCATTGTCTTCAGTTTTGACTTGCTCATCCTACTTTCTGAAAACCATACTACCTATACTTTTTTGTGATCGCCTGAATAAAAATAAAAGAAAAGGGCTGTATGTGTGTCTGTATACAGCAGAAATCAAAAACAAAAGGTCAGTTAAATACCAAACTTGATAGTAAATCGCTACAAATGGTGTATCTCGGATGAGAGAGCCCCTAGTGGTTTATCACGGAAGTATATGAGTCAATTGGAGAATTTAATGTCATGACGGCAAATTGGCCAAGGTAGCTCAATGGGTTAGAGCAACTGGATGGAAACCAGTAGATCCATGGTTCAAATCCCGGCCGTGGCATTGAATTTTTCATGTCAACTCTATCCAATACCTTAGCCTGTATACGGCTAGTGTGAAGAAATGAATAATTTCCATCAATTAACTTATAATAATAGGAGTTAAATGATGAAGCCTGGGACTCAAGTACTTACGATAGTAAGTCGCCACAAACAGTGTATCTCGGATGTGAGAGGCCCTAGTGGTTTACTGGGGAAGTATATGAGTCAATTGGAGAATTTAATGTCATGACAGCAAATTTGCCATGGTAGCTCAATGGGTTAGAGCACCTGGACAGACACCAGTAGATCCGTGGTTCAAATCCCGGCCGTGGCATTGAGTTTTTCATGTCGACTCTATCAATCCAATATCAAACCAAACTTGGTATTTAACATTTAGTATTCAGCACCTTCCAAGGATCCAACACTACAATTTTCAAGAAAAACCAAACCCACTCCAGATTACGCTTTATATGGAAAATTTTGACTTTCTCAAAAATGGTTCAAATGACTGATAAAAATACAACATATGATATATTTTCATGAAAAATGAAATAGGAATAGCCTCTAAAGCACTCTTAATTCTAAATAACTTTACCATAATTGGTAATCCATAAGAGAAAGACAAAAGCTTACTACATAAAAACGAGCACTTCATTAAACCATGACTTATGTTAAATATTTTTTATAGAGCCTACTATTTTTATGTGCTGACCACACAAAGAGAACAGAATTTCAAGGCTATCACAATGACCAGCTCTTAAAAGTTTTTCACAAACTCTGTATTCTCCTATTCCTGTTCTATACTTATTAGGAAATATGAGATATTACATTTATCTCAGCACAAATCAGATAAAACAGTATTTTTAGAATTAATTTGGACAGGAGTGAGTAGAGAAAGACATGAGACAAAGCACTTCAAATTTTTCTTGATATTTACAGCGGAAGTAATTTGTCAACCACTCAATTTTTCTACATTAAACCTATAAAGCTATTTGTCGTCGTCTAAGTGGCTTTCTTATGTGATTTATAGTTTCTTTTCTTTCATGCACTCTTTCTTTCTTTTAGTTTGACCTATGTAACATTTTTCACAATTTTTACAACTTATTTGGTATACTCCAGATCTGTTAACTGATGGGATTTCACCTTTTGTTTTTGAATTTAGCAATTTTAAAACTGTATGTCCATTAGTATATGTCATGATGATATTTTGTTCCTTAAAGATCTTTTTGAATTTATTAAAATGTTTTTGGGTGATATGTGAATGCACTGAATACACTGTTGCTTTCTTTTTCTTTTGTAAATGTGGTTGCTTCCTTAATGATTTTCTTTAGTTTAACTTTTCTAATTTTCTTAAACACCAGACTTTTATTGTATCCATTTTCTTCTGCTATGTGAAGTATGGCTTTTTGTTCTTTGAAGTATTCTGCTTTATCCACGGGTATGTTGACTAGTCTGTGTGTAAGACTGTTTATTATTGCATGTTTATGTATAATTGGATTGTAGCTATTATTTTATTTTTTATGTAATTTTCTGAATGTGTTGGTTTCCTGTAAAAAATCAAAGATATAAAGTTGGACTGGTTTCATTTGATGTCATCTTCATTCAAAAGCATACCAACAGAAAAATTACAGACTCCAATAAAACAAAAATAGCTAACTACAATACAAATGGAAACAGTAGAAGTAGAAGAATACATTTCACTAACAAAATTATGGATACCATGAACATTCAAAGTTTGGTAGAAATATGTGACATCTTTGCAATAGTGCCGAATAAACGTTTAGGTGATGCATTAAAATTACTCAATCTGCAAGAAAAGACTATTAAATTCACAATAGAAAAGGAAATCAATGGACAACTCTCTTTCTTGGATCTAAATACCATAAGGAATAACACAAAAATAAAATTAGGAATTTACAGGAAACCAACACATTCTGAAAATTACATAAAAAATAATAGCTACAGCCCAATTATACATAAACATGCAATAATAGTCTTACACACAGACTAGCCAATATACCCATGGATAAAGAAGAATACTTCAAAGAACAAAAAGCCATACTACACATAGCAGATGAAAATGATACAACAAAAGTCTGGTATTTATGAAAATTAGAAAAGCTAAACTAAAGAAAATTATTAAGGAAGCAACCACATTTACAAAAGAAAAAGATAGCAATGGCATATTCAATGCATTCACATATCACCCAAAAACATTTAATAAATTCAAAAAGATATTTAAGGAACAAAATATCATCTTGGCACCTACTAATGGACACTCAATTTTAAAATTGCTAAATTCAAAATCAAAAGATGAAATCCCATCATTTAACAGATCCGGAATATACCAGATAAGTTGTAAGAATTGTGAATAATGCTACATAGGTCAAACTAAAAGAAATCTAAAAACCAGAGTCAAAGAGCACTTCAGAAACATCAGAACGAAACAAGAAGATAAGTCAGCAGTAGCATTTCATTTTTGGAACGAAAATCATGACATTGATCCAAATCCAAAATTATTAAAAGGAGTGATAAACCAAAATAAACTGACAACATGGAAGAACATATTTATATGGGAAAATAAGGACAGTGTATTGAACTTTGAAATCCCACCAGTAGATAATTTGACAAAGAAATTCCTAGTTCCACCGCCAGAGACAGGAGCGCAGACGACAACAGATGCTAGTTGGAAAGAGGTTGAAAGTGGAGGCAATGGCTTCCGAAACTAGTCCCTCGATAATAGAAAAACATAAATGAAACTGACTACAAATAGTTTTTCTGATTAATTTTGACGTCACTGTTACTAAATTCCTCCAATCACGCATAGTAAACCAAGTATTCTACAAACAAGTGCTGTAAAGATTAAGGGAGAATGTGCAATGCAAATGGCTGGAGAAATGGAGGAGTGATGACAGGTTCCTGCATCATTACAATGCGCCCATGCACAAAGCCCTTTCTCTTCACCAATTTTTGGATAAAAATAGGATGAATACTGTTCCGCATCCCACCTATTCTCCAGAGTTGGCACCAGCAGACTTTTTTCTTTTCCTGCGACTTAAAACATGGCTCCGAGGACACCGTTTTGATGACACTGATGTCATCCATAGCAAATCGCAGAAGGCTCTGAACATGTTGAAAGAAGAGGACTTCCAAAGGTGATTCCAGCAGTGGCAGAAGTGCTGGGACAAGCGTATCAACACCCACGGAAACTACTTCGATGTGACAGTGCAGAATAGACAAAACAAACTGTTGTGTAGTATTCTTGATGTCATTCTAGAAATGTTTTGATCACACCTTGTACGTAAGACTTAAAGCTCTAAATTAACCCTGAGTGAACATATGAAAAATGTTTCATGAATTGACAAGGATCTAGGTTTGTTTTTATTTTAAATAAGGAGTACACCTTTATAGTTTTATGTCATTTTTATTATTTACAATATACATTAGATAATATGACTAATGAGAAACAATTTTTTGCTAACTCTTTTTGGAAAATCTTCTTGAAAACATGACAGACATAGCGAGAGAACTGTGATTAACATACAAATTTATAAAATAATTGACTTATATTTTAGTAAATATGATCAAAAATACAAAAAAGAAGCATATAGTTAATTACTGATCCTCTCTACAGTCTTTGTACACAAAAACAGAATCTTCCAAACTTAAATATTTATTACACAGTTTGCAACAATATCTAATATCTTACTTCCTTTGGTGCACCAATTACATCTAACAATTTCTTCACAATGTTAAGTCTTCTGATCTGAAAATTTGTAATAGGGACTTTTTCTTGCATTTTTTTCCTCTATCTCTTCCAAGAAAATGGCTATCACACTAGTAAAGAGGGAAGGTGAATTTTCTTGTTCTAAATCAGTGACGGGCATGTTTTGTGGTCTATTATGTCATTTCCTCAAAGCAGCTGTGCTCTGTACTTTGCCCTCTCTGCATGAGCCAAACGTTGAGAAGATAGCAGTCATGGCGGCTCAGCTACTATGCAATGACAAAGTGTGCTCCAACTCTAGTCAGGTAGCATAGCAACATTACAAATAATAATTATTCTTAACTGATTAACAATTGTAATAAATCACAGTGATAATGATACTATATTGTGCATTAACACAACTTAGGTAATGTGAAGATTGAATGCAACAAAATAATGTTATTTCTAAACAAATTAAAAGTAAGTTACTTATTGAATGTGAAATGCACAAGAGTTATACTATGTGAATTAGACTTCAAAACTGTACAAATATGGTTTAACAAGTACTGTAACATTATCTTTTACTCCAACATTTGAAATTTGAAAAATATTATTCACATTAGTTTTATGCAATTTATATTGATTCCTTTGAAGAACTGACAATTTTATGTTACTTTAGTTTTCAAGCTCAGCACTGTGTCAAGATTATTTACCCTCCCTCTTTTCTTGCGCACTAATTTTGAAATATTTAGAGTCATAGTTTGGCTAACACACAAGCAAAGAACATTTTTAAAATTCAGATCAGATATTTGGTTCGTATATTCTGGTTTGCAGATCTTCGTACAAGAAAAAAAACTGTTCACCTAAATAAGTAGATCCGAATATGCTCAACATCATAGCAGCAAAAATATGCAAGCAAGAAAATGTTGCTTGAGGAAAGTTTCTATAAAATGATCTTTCCTGTCAATATCATTTTGCAAATCTATTAATTCTAGTTGCAGTGATGTAGGAACACTATCAATATCAACTGAAAAGGGCACCGCAAATATGCAAATGTCGGATTTGAGATTTTCAGAATTTCGAAATCTGCAGTGAAATTCCTGGCTTAGCTGTTCTAATATGTGTTCATAATTAATTGTGTGTGTACATAAGTCACATACTGTCGATAACTTTGGAAAATGTGACTTACCTCTCTTGGTTAACTGTCATTTCCATAAATCTATTTTTACTTTAAATTAAGCTAATTTACTATACATTTCACTGATTATCATCTGACCTCTGCCCTGAAGGGAGAAGTTCAAAGCATTTAGATGACCAGTTAAATCTATTAAGAATGCCAAACCACAAATCCAATTTTTATCTTTAATTCTGTAAACAGGTTTTTCTGCATGTTCATGAAAGTTGCAATTTCTTCTTACTTCAAAGAAGGACCCAGTACCTTACCTCGACTCAACCAGCGCACTTTACAATGATAGGCTAAATCTCCATACTGACTGTGGCATTCCTCAAGAAAAGTTTTAAACTGGCAATGGGCCAAAGAGTTTGATCTGATGGAGTTTGTGATCTTTATAACTGAGCTCATAATGTTATTCAATGTTGCACATTTAGCACAAAATCTGTTGATGTATTACACAGTACATCGAACATTTCATGAGCAGAATTGACTTCTTTAAGTTGGCTCTTTAGACGTCCAACTAATCCACTTTTATGTCCTAGCATAGAGGGTGCTCCCTCCGTTGCTGTGGATGCAAGATTGAACCAAGATAGTCCAACATTGTCAACAGCTTGCTCAATGCATGTGAAAATGTCCAAAAACCTTGTTGTATCTTCCAATAAAATAACGTCTAACACCTCCTCCCTCAATGAAAGACTTTTATCGATGTCCAACTGAGCAGTATCCAGTATGTCGGTACTTTCATCTACTGCTAGTAAATATGTGATTAACTGTTTCGAAAATTTTATAAGCTGGTCCTGGAGATCACTGGCCATATCTTGAATGTGGCAAGTGACAGTTCTTCGAGATAAACTTATTGATTCACATTCATGTGCTTTGCTAGGGAATAACTCCTCTGCTGTCATGATCACAATTTTCTTGGCAAATTCCCAGTCATTAAAGGGACGCATATTTTTTACAACTGCTAGTGATATTCTATAGCTTAAATTTAGCACTGATTCACTGTCAGAATGTTCTTCACTTTCTCTTAAAAATTTATCTTTCAATTGTTGCACTATCACTTTCCGATCTTCTCCCACATATTTGTCAGTCATTGGTATGACATACAGAATAATGGCACTGTATATTGAACTTCTTTATATGCCAAAGAGCAGACCATACACTTTGCCATTCTTCCATACTACACAAATAAAAACAAGTTTTCCCATACCAATATAAAAGAAAAGGGAGTAGATGTCCTTTTACTACTACACTCTTGTATTTCAGTCATGGTTAATTCCCACACTTCAATATACTATCAATATTCAAGTTAAGCTGTCCCTTTCTACTGCTGCAGTAACCACTGCCGTACCCTGCCATGTTCAATGCAGACTACACTGCTCCCAGTCACCGCTCTTACTGTCTGACTGGCTCTTACGTCACAACTGCAGCAGCCACCCATCAATGTTCTAAATCATCCTCTTCTGTATCTGTATTTTGGTCACTGTGAATAGTGTAATCTTCATCGGCATCAGAGTCACAGTTACCTAATATATCATCCTTGACAGTGGTTTCTCTAACATTGATAACACCTCATTCATATGCTCCAGATTATGAAGGTCACAACGTACTCCTCTTCTAAACCTATAAAACAAATAACAATATGTGTGAAACGATAAGCATTCAAAAATAAAAATAAATATATATTGTGTAAAAAGTGATGCAAAATAATTCAAAGGAAGAAAATCACAACTTTTTAAAAGTATAAACCCTATATTACTGCTATAAATGAAATAACATAATGTCCTTTCATTTTATTACAACATAGCTGTGTGCTATCTAATTCTTTATACAATTTGTGAGAATTTTATGTAATAACAAATATGGTGATAAAGAAGCTGTGCAAAAATTACTTACATGATTGTACGGGTTGGGTACTACAGACCCACTACCCACACCAGAGAATACACATAAGCAGCCAACCACTTCCAATTTGCACAGCACCTGAACAGGTTCGAACAGGAAGGCACTAAAGAGCACAGATCAATAGCATACACCATCTTTGAAAAACTTGAGGCAATGTTTCCAACTGGGTCTCTCATTATGTAAACAAGTGTTTACATTCAAAAACACTTTTTAAACCAATTCTCGAACTGTTACAGTTACTGTTACAGTTCGAGAATTGGTTTAAAAAGTGTTTTTGATTGATGAAGCTCCACTGTTTATAAATACTTCTATTTATAGTTTTATTAAAGTGTTTACATTATTTGAGTTAAATGATGGAAATTCATAATTTCCTCGTACTAGCCGTATATAGGCTAAGGTTTTTGATAGACTGAGTCAACATGAAAAATTCAATGCCATGGCCGGGATTTGAACCACGGATCTCCTGGTTTCTGTCCAGTCGCTCTAACCCATTGAGCTACCATAGCCAACGTGCCTACCTGACATATTGAAGGTTTTATTTCAGCACAAGAAAATGCTATGAAATCATCCAAAGGCTAATAATAAATAGGGCTTAGAAAGCAAAAGCACTGCAATCTAATGTGTTGCTCAAGGAAACTTCAGGGATTTCATCAAGCAACTTATCACAACCATTGCTTTCATAGTAAAAGTACATTTGAATCAAGTATTGAAATGAAGTTCAGATAATGAAGTTCCCATCATGTTTATTTTTGACAAAGCTTAAAATATCCTGAGAAGAGATTGTATCTTACCACTGCGTTTTTGATTCAGTAACAATAGAGTAAGAAAATCCAACAATTATAGGAGATAACACATTTTCCTCAAAATAGAAAATCCTTCCATCTCCTAAAAATCAGAACATTTTATTCACACATAAATCCTATAACTTCACAACATTGAGTCCTTCTTTTTGTTGAGTTACAGGGAAATTTACAACTGGTAGTTCAACATTAAAAATTAATGATCAAGTCACCTTTCAACCTCTTAACTTATAAGCATAATTTGAATCATATTTCTAAATGAAGAACTGACCTATCTATTTTGTGACATGATATCTAAATATTCCTCTGAGCCATTTTAGAGTGTGTGTTAGTATATTTGTATGACTTCAATCCCCTCTTGAAAGTTTTAAATTCTTTGGTTTGACTATCAGTCAAATATGGAAGATTATTACTAAAAACTTCCATAGTTTAGCAATTTCTTTCTAAAGTAATTTTGGAACAGCACTGAGCATCTGTCAAATATTCTGGAAGGGTATACAACCACCTTATACAATATTTTGCTCTTCTACAGCTATGCAGCATATACAATTTTGTATTTGTAAATATAAACGTGAGTGGTGGATAGTAAAAGTGCAATTTGAACATAGATATAAAAAAAACAAAAACCAATAGTGTTGTGAAGAGATGGGTATCATTCCCAACAGTACATTTTAATCAAGACTGGAAAAATCTATATTTCATTGCTGAAAGTGAAGGATCCACTAAATTTCTAGTGTTACAAAGTTTTCAGGAACAAGTAAACTTATCATTTAAAAAGACAATAAACAAGATAACACATGAAAGACTTTCAACACTACACACAAGTGGAGCATACTGCAGCGATAAGAAAAAGTGAAATATACTTTCATAACATCAATAGTGCAGAAACAACTCCAGAACCATTTACACAGATTAACCTTTCTCATGCTACCGTAACTCATTGTACATCACTTAACCGGCAACACTCTTAACCAATTACAGGAAATTCTAAGTAGTTCTATTACATTTTTTTCAGAATGGATAAAAGTACAGATGTGTTTAGTATGGCCCAGTTATGCACATTTATCAGTATAAACTGTTACTTTTAAGTGACAGAGAGGAAATGTTGGATCATGTTGTGATAAACTTGTATAAGTAACTCATGGTTCTCCACTCATGATAGATTACAATGTATGATTTTTGTAACTACTTAAGAATAAACATCCAGGGTTGCTGATAGCATCTGTACATTGCATCATCATTTATACACCTAAAGAATGGATATCCTAAACGTGCTAATCTTCCTTTTGTAACGAATGTTATAGTAACCAATAAAATAAGTAATGGACAAAAACATCTGCAATTTGAAGGGTTTTACAGGATCTTCAACCTCAATATTTAAATATATCAGAGCTCCATTGGCTGAGCACGAGAGACTACTAACCTGTGTTTCAAGTTATTTAGAGGAATTTACATATTCTTGAAAATAAACAGTTTGTGAGTGACAGAGCTTAGAGTTAGGTAATAACAAGCTCAGTTTGCATATCTTGATTTCACTAAACATCTCATTTAAATGGGATCTTGCTAGGTAAATGCGAAATAACCACACAATTTTATGACACAATTCAAGCATTTAAGACAAAATTGCAGCTATTGAACCTGAAATTATACACAAGAAATGTATCTCACTTCCATCACTAAAAGCCTATAGAAAATTCTGTGAAAAGTGCTGATTTTGAATAATAAATATTCCATGATCATTAATCATGGAATTTAATTCTTGATTTGCTAATTTTGGAACCCTCAAAAGAGCATTCCAAATTTTTGCCACTTCATTCAATGTGGTTATAAATGACTTTCAACCTTTCCATTAGGAAATAACTGATTTTCAACTTAATGGAGAAATACACATGAAATACTGTAATAGGACAGGTTTAATGCAAATCTATTGAAACTTTCCTCACTCATGTTTCCTGAGACTACGTAAACTTACAGCTCTGACGTCAATCTTTAGTTCTACATATTTATTTATGCCTCTGAATAATACAAACTTGTGTCACAGGGAAAAGCATTCCAATTAAATAATATATAAGCATGTACAAACCTTTTAAAGGAAAAATTGTAAAAACATAATATTTAATTTAATAAAAATTTAATATTTATGATAAGGAATAAAATAAATTACTAATTATAAGAAATTATTTGTTTTACACATTCTTAACACACACACAAGTTCATAAATAATAAAAGTTAAACCTGTGGCACTAGTCCATATCGAACCAAGGCCTGCCAACTTCACTGCCGGCCTCATGCCCACATAGGCAAGGTAGAGGTAGGTGATCATCCAAGTGATATGGGGAGGAGATGTGGTCGGCATCTCGGCAACCCAAGCCGGAAAATTGGTTTCATGACCAGGGTCACTCACCCATCGCAAGCTCCTCACAATGCTGAGTGAGCAACAGTCCTATACATGGGACTTAAAATCTGCACCCCCAAACGAGGGGGGCGGGAATGAACCCGGGCTGAATTTCGTGGCAGGGGACCATGGCATGATGCCTTAGCCCACTACGCCATAATATGCCAGGACCATAAATAACAATGCTAAGATTAGTCTATAAATAGAATATGCAAAAAGTAATTTTCATCATACAAAATCTTTCACTGTAATGCTTTTAACTGTGTTTTTTAATTTAACAGTACTACAGTGCTGGAAACCTGGACATCTTTCCATCAGCCTTGGACCAAAATTTTCACTGTGGTTGAAGCTTCTCCTATTAACCCTTTCACCGATATGAACATCATATGACGTCCAAGTTAAAATGCCCTAAACCGATATGGATGTGTACAGACGTCCTGCGCATACCTGCATTTAATGCTTAATTAACACCAATTGTTTTAATCTTCCTATTTTACAATAAATTTAAATTAGTTCTATAAGAGATGTAAACATACCCTTAAAGGTTTCTTTTAGAATTGTACACCTCAAAACCTGGATAAACACCCAAGGGCACATCTCCAGATTCACACCAAATAATATTGGTTTCCTTGCAAACTTCTTTTTCGCAACACACTAGACATTTTCGAAATGGTTGCGACCTTTTTGGTTGTGGGTGGTATCCTTTAAGGACAGTGTTTTCTCTAAAGTATGAGGGGTGATATAGTGGTGGATTTCTTACCCCCCCCCCCCCCCCAGTATAAAGAGGCCTCTGAGTATTATAGTACTGAATTAGGTTACCAGCTATTTATATGCACAAGTACAGGTAGATGAATGTCTTGCATGAATTTACAGCTCTGAAAATTACTAAACAATTGTGTATGCTTACATCCAGTGGTATAAAAATACCTTTTTTACCATTTAACTATTTTTTGTAAAGAGGGATGGCTAGTAATAGCTGATCCACCACCCATATTTGACCCTTAATTTCCCCAAACAATGAAGTAGCTAATATGCCATCTGTAGACCAGTACATGTCTAATGTAGACTTACAAAATATAACATGTGCACTGTCCACTTCTGAATTCTCCTCTTAGCCCTAAACTGCCTTTAGAGGTCAGGGCTTCTTTCATCCTACTCACAATGAAAGACACTAAGTCAGCTATAACTTTTTTTGTGAATATGTCGGTTGGATGTCAGAAGTTAGCTTACACCAGAAAATGTTTATTTGCCTATATGTCTATTTGTGTTAGAACTATTTTGACCACTTGGCAGAGCTGATTCTTCATGGACACCTGAAGGAAGTGGGTCATTCACTTCCTCACTGCTACCTATATCCTAAACACCTCCTTCATAATCACACAAAAAACCTTCCAGATTTACTAAAGTAATTTCAGAAGCCCGTACACATCATACACAAGGTAATTTATTTGCTACATTACCGGGATAAGCCATGGTTAACATTGAAATTTAACAATTTCAAATGTGCCATTCATTTAGCTCTTGATAGCTATAAGAAATCACTCTGAACACTGAGAGGGCCGCGCCGTGGCTCAGTGGTTAGACTACTTGGCTCTCACCAAGGTGACCCGGGTTTGATCCCAGACGACCGCAAAGTGAGATTTGTGGTGGACAAGGTGGACAACACGGCACTGGGGCATGTTCTCTCCGGGATCTCCGGTTTCCCCCGCCATCTCATTCCACCGCTGCTCCATCTTAATCTCCTGTATCATCAGTGTCATCGCCTGCGGTGCCGTATGTAGTAAAAGTGGGCGTTTAACACTACACATTTCATTTCATTTGAACACTGAAAGAGTATAAATAACTAAAATACTGAGCGTAAACAGCTGCGTACTGCTACCAGAAACTTTCGTTGAGAAACATTGTAATAACAGATCCTGACAGTTTTCTTTCCAGCGTGTGTGTGTAATGCAACATATACTCCTACAATGATTATCGCTTGATGTAGCATACACTAAAAGCTAAAACCTTGAACCAGAGAAGTTGCTTGCGTAACTATACATACATACATACATACATACATACATTTGTATACACACAAAACGATTTAAATATTAGGCACGTTCGGCGCAAAGAATGGCTTTTGCTACAGTGAAACAAAGTAGTGAAATTTCAATGATTTATTAATATAGTCTCTACTTTATTGTTACTGTATATGTATACTGCCTTTAATGGGCTTTAAACCAGTTTTTGTTTTGTTAAAATAACTTAATAAATACGGAAGATATGGAATTATATTTATGATGCATTTTTACAGCATTTAATTTAAATGTCTTGTTCTGTTTATTGGGTATCTGTTCGCAACCCCTGAAGGGTTTAAATGGCCATCGGCGAAGTGCTTAAACACTTGGGTTCAAATAAGCACTTCAAACCAGATTATTTTTCTAATTATGGCAATACAAGGAATAGCTATTTTGTTTTTTGTGTATATGTTTAAGTAAACCATTATAATAAATTTGGTGGATATTCATTATATTAATACAAATAACAAAGTTCTGTTGCATACTAATCAATAGCTATTTCAGACATTTTCATTTGTCTTCTTTCACTAATATTAACGGCAGTGGTGATAAAGGATGATTATAGAATGAATTGAACCAAAATAAATATAACAGTCAGCAATCTATGCTCACAATACAATAAAAAACTGAGTCATTTGATAAAGTGCATGTATATGTAATATGTGTGCCCCATCCATAAGTGCTGGCCTATTATGATTCTAAAATTCTAAATAATGAGTCTCAAATGAGTCTCTGCAGTGAACTCAAGATGCATGTGGACACGGTTACGTTGGTAGTAGAAGTTCAAAAAGGGTACATTATCCTTTGAGCAGGTAGGGAACATCCCTTTTTCTTCTCCTCATACTTACTGAAATTACACTTCTATAGGTTAGCAGTTCATGATTTAAAACATCATGATAAGGGAGTAAACTTAAATTTCTGAACAGAACTTTTTTTTTCATTGCTGAAGCATGGTTTAGCCTTTCTGTATTTAATAAGTCAAAATTAATACATTTGGTCAACCCAACCCCTAAGCTCTGGAAGAAAAGCCACTACATGCCCAAAAAATCGGAATTTGGATTACCATTTCCAGAAAGCAAATCATAGGACCAATTTTTTTAACACAAAAACCACTTTGAAAGCCTACTGTTCAGACATCACTTATCCATTCTTCACCCATCTGACTTAAGAACGAAATAGAAACTTTTATTTTTTCAAGAAGACATTGCAACTCCCAACCACACATCCAATGAAGCATTAGGACTATAAAATGAAATGTTTGAGGAATGGAAAAATGTAAAATCCTCACAATGCAAAAATAACCCGAAAAGAATTAATAAACTAAAAGTAGAAATCATGAATTACACATACTTCATTACACAAAAACCGCTACACAAAGTGTTCAAAAACAAGTACAAAAGTGTAGAACTCTGCCAACAACAGGAATGGAAACAGCATTTCCAACATCATCTTAACATAGATAATCTCAATTTTAGTTCAGTTCATCTTCATTCACAATAATAATTAGTGGGATTTATTGCCAACCTAACAGTGGTGAGTCAGTATGCTAGCGCATTTACCTCACTGCAGAGAATCATTTGAGACACTCATTATTTGCTATGAGTCAATATAATAACAGGACATTTATAGTCATCAATAAATGAGTCATAATTGTGTATTTGAATTTGAAGAGAAGCAAGGGGCTTAAGGCCAACAGGTGATAAAGAGAAAGGAATTACTTTTGTTTTGCTGGTAATTAACAAGAGAAAATTTAAATCAAGCAACTTATTATTTTCCTACCATTGTTTGAATTAGTACCATTTTCCACAGCAAAGAAAGTCCCTGGGGAATGAGATGCAGGGGGGTTGGAGAAGGTTCCAACACCCTACCTCAACATGTTTATGACACTCAGGTCAGGTCAGTTCAGTTACAGCCCATTCAAAAAAATGCTGATAACTTGTACTTTTGTTAATATATCATCTTGATTTTAGTGTACTGGGTGAATAGGGGGCATGTTTTTTTAACAGTTCTACTCCTTGTGTAACATGTATACTGTCACATTCACTGTCCTTATCCCACCGTGTAAGGGTGGCACATTCCTCTCAGGGACTTTCTTTGTATTGACAGACAGTATATGCATTGCCCCAAAATTTTTCTTCAGATATTAAGACTGTCACCTACATATGAGAATAAAAACCCATTACATGTTTCAAGATCTGTTTTTAATAACTCATTAACCCAACTCAGGGTGCAACAGGCCATATATGGGCAGGGCCTGCCAACCTGACTGCCGGCCTCACGCCGACATATGCAAGGTAGAGGTGGGCAATCATCCAACTGACATAGGGAGGAGATGTGGTCAGCATCTCAGCAACCTCCAGCCGCAATGTTGGCTTTTGTGACCAAAGCCGCTTACCTACTGTAAGCTCCTCAATTTCCTCACGATGCTGAGTGGGCGTTGGTCCTATACCTAGGACTTAAAATCTGCACCCCAGGGGTGGGATCGATCCCGGGCCACTTTCTGTGGCAGGGAGCCAAGGCATGATGCCTTAGCCCACTACACGATGGCACAAGACAATAACTCAGATAAATGAGAAATAAAATGGACACAAATATTGGCATCTTCTACAAGATTCCATTCATTCTTTCCATTTAAAACAAATTTTGCTTTTTCTCTTGGTTATTTCTACACAGTATACAACAAATATTAAAAAAAATAATTGCAATTAGGGAGACCATAAGCAAGAATTAGCACCTTTATGAGCTTCACATTTTGCTACCTGTATAGAATTTTTGCACTCTCTACTCGACTTTGTACATAATAAGTTCTGACTAAACTGGCTTGTACTAAGCTGTCAAACTATTAAAATCAGTGGACTTCAGTACTGAATAATAGAGCACAGAAATGGTAAGGCAGTAGCTATTGATTCCTCTGAGCTTGGAGTACAAAATTACTTCTTGAAAGATCAGCATTAAGTTCTTTGGCAATTTACTAGCTTCTAAGGTTATTTACTTTCCTGGAGTTTAATTTTGTGAAATTCTTCAGAATGTGAATACAGTTTCTTCATATTCTATATTTGATCTTCGTAATAATCTCAATTTAATTGAATTTACTCATTTTCTGTATTTGCTAACTTAACAAAATAAACTGTGTTCCTTCAATTCTTAACAATATGTAGATAATCTTAAAAACATATTTACCTATTGTTTTGCCAACCACATGGAAAAACAATAAGTGCAGATCAGCATTCACAATTAACTCATTTATCTACAAATAAATAGATTGCTGCTGAGACTCTCATGAATTCATGGTAATAGGTGAACTGGCCTCTTTAAACATAAGAAAATCACTGTTTCCAGTAATACCTATATTTAGATTTACACAGAGTATTTGTTGTAGCCAATTTCCCACTCAAGAAAGTGAATAATGTTCCAATTACGAACATTTTGACTACATATATTGACATTGAGCCTCCTAAGAACCAACATTATGAAAGAACTACCTTCTTAAGTGCGATAATGAAACTTCGCTAGAATTTACGGCACCATGTAAAAATTAAAAGCCTTTAGAATACAAGTTTCAGAAAAAATATGAAATATTACTGTCGGTGTATTGAAAATGACAAAATAGTAACAAGACATATTCAGTGGCACATTAAGAACTAAATGGAGCAAATAAATATAACAATTGTAAGATTAAGCAATGAAACTAGCATTAGAAAGGCCAAATCCTAATATTTTATTTTTAATCTTAAAAAAAAAAAACAATATATTGAAACACTTGGAAAAAGAAAATGTTTTGTAGGTACATATGTTACTGAATTTTCCAATTTTACTGAGTTGAGTTATGCAAAATTTATAATTGGAAATACAATGTAACTGATATTTTAACTAATATATTTGCTCAACTGCACTGTAATCTTTATACCATTATTCAAAGATTTTACAAACATATCCAGTTACTGAGTAGCATTTTTTCAAAGCTCGATAGATGCAAAAATTTATGAAACTGAGTTATATATAGTATCAGCATAATTTTCACCTTCTGCATCATTCTGTGAAATAAGATTTTGTAAAATTCCATTCATGTCCTGTGTAGAGGTTACGGAATATTAACAGTTATTTCAAAACTCAATAGATGCGCTTGCTCAGTTAAAGCAAAAGTCGTGAGATGCAATTTTATGATTTTAATGTCCAGTATGTAGCAACCTTAATTCTATGAAATGCATGTTGGAATTGACTGCCAACTCAATGTTACAATTCTTGGAATTCTCAATCATTTCTGCAAGCTTTGTACACTGCTGCATCATTGGCAATAACTGCAAACTCAGGTTGTGTGCTTGGATTTCACATTCATTTCTGAAAGCTTTGTTATATTTACATGGCATTTTTTTCTTAGTTGAGACACTGCACTGTACTATGCACAATGGACAGGAGCTTAGATTGTGAAACTACCAATCAAATGCATAGGAGGTAGGAATTGTAAAAAAAAGAAATCAAAATGCAAGTCGAAGAAAGCTCATACTCCAGAAATTTCATGTTCACATGGTCTCAAGTGCATTCCACAAAATCCTAAAAGTAAAGGGCATAAGCACTGTGATGTAGCTGATTTGACTTATAAATGGATTTCACCAACATCTTTCAGTGCTCAACAAAATAGATCAAGATAAATTCCTTATGAAATATATGAGTATTATATCTCCTTGCAGAGTGGTGAAGAAAGAAGCTGCAAATAGAAAGCAGACTGTTAGCATTAAATGCAGTGTGAGAACTAATGATGGCCAAATATTGTCAGTATACACTGCAAGCTTCCAAGGAATCAAAGGGGTATCAAAAGATAAGATTACCTCTCCTGGCTAGAAAATTTCACTTATCTGGGAATGCACTAAAGGAAACCAGAGGAGGTGATAGAACAGGAATATTACAGAAGGACATTTCTGCTGCTATAAAGCACAACATTAAGGAGTGTAGAGAAAACCACTATGGAAGATGCAAGGCAGGTGTGGCTGCATAATCTATGCATAATGATTCCCTCTAAAACCCAGAACAAAGATGACATTTCGTTGTATACATGGTTGGAAACTAAATCTGCTAAAGGCTGCAACCAGGTTGCCTCAGCTTTGTACCACTTCTTGTTGGAACTAAACGAAAGGATGTCCAGCAACACTCCTTCTACCACTTGTTTATTTTCCGACCCTTCCTCTAGTCAGAACAAGAATAGTGTAATGATGTTCATACTTATTGCTTTATTGGAGAAGAGTAAAAATTTTTCCCACATTTCACATATCTACCAATATGTGGGCACACTTATTAGCCTCCTGATAAGAGTTTTTGGCAGAATCGAAAAAGAGTTAAGAAAAAACGAGAATATCTTACGCCCTAATGAGTATTATCAGATACTACAAAATCACAGCTCTGTGATGCTCACATGCTCCTATTAAGGGAACATAGCTTCTGCTTCCTTTATGCCGCTAACATTGACATTCTGAATATGGTGGAACACTGCCACTGTTTTAGGGTTGCAAAGCACAGCTGAGGGATATTCTCATAAATAAAGGAGTGTAGTAGTTATAACCAAATGATAGGCCATAGAATCTGTGAAGCAAAACTCCAATGAGCCAGTACAAAATATATTTCTACCTTTAATTCTGGTGGTGGATACAGAACAACTGTTGCATTTAGGAAGTGACCATTCATATTTTTCCTGGAATGCATATACTTAAACTTACAAGTAAAGTTTCACATCTGACAGAAGGTAATAGTACTTTTTTTTTTCCTTTTTTTTTTAAATTTACATCTAATATTAAGTTATATCTGATGAAAGAAATGGGTAAAATAATGCTCAAATGAATCCAGGTTGCATAGAGCTTACAGTTACCAGACATTCATCTTTCAAGCCATGTGAAAAACCTGGATTTTTTTTTTTTTTTATCCAGATGACTCAAGCCAACCGAGATTCGAACTCGGAACCTCTTGAATGTGTAGTAGACATGCTACCACCTAGATTATACAGGCAGGTTAGTGCACCTCTAGATGACCTTTAGTACCATTCAATGTGCAATGATGATGTTGGCAAACTCTGTGTAAAAAAGATGCAACGTTTCAACAAACCACATAATATGGGAGTAGGAGCATTTGTGACTAGGCTGAAAAAGTGGCAAATGAAATGAAAATGGAATAAATCGCAAACTTAAGCTTAAGAAATGAAAAAAACTAAACTTAATCTGACTTCATGTGAATCAGAAACCTAAGATTATATATATATATATATATATATACACTAAGGATTATCTCAATTAAAAAAAAAAGCAACAAAAATGCACATTTTTTAAGACAGACCAACACAAAACTAACTATATTATGTTATTACAATAACTTTATAGTGCATTTTGGATACATTTTAGGACTTCACATCTTGATAATATAGATAATGCTTTGAACAAGTATTTTTTTCATATAAAATTATTCATATTTTCACAAATGTGACACAAATACACTTCATTAATAATGTCATGCTATACAACCAATTCATTGGTAATTTTCTTTTTCTATACCTACAAATCCCCTTATGTCATTGATTATGAGCTTTACACAACTTGTGGAGATTTCGCAGTTGTATTACAACATACATAATGCAATACCTAAGTGAAACAGAAAACTAATAAGAGGCAGTGTAGAACATGGCCATTCTAGCAAGTTTCAGTTCCTGTGTTAGGTTGGATGTGAAGAAAAATAGGGTCATATGTTGATATTACAATTTTTTTAGTGAACATATACTCATTAAAATGTAATCTCACAGTATTACCAGCTGGGGAAGCTTATCCAAATGTACTATAACTTACTGTAGTAGCTTTTATGTGATAGTTACTTTTTGTTGGTCCTTCGAACCTAAAACTGTGCAAAGTTACTTCTCCTTTTTCATTCTTTGGCAATATTGGTTTAGCAAACTTTTGATTCTTTCTTGCTGCTCAATATGGCACTCCTTTCTGCTTTATAACCAACGTCCCTAAAAAGAGTGGCTTAAAACATTTTGTTTGGTTAACATATTATGCTTAAATTACTCCTAATTAACTCAGGATTATTACTGAGTTGGCCTGCACTCACTTATGTAAGTATTTATCATGTATAACTTTGATTCTCCTACACAGGAGTGAAACTGATAATAAAACAAACATAACAAAGAAAGGTGGAGGGGGTTTAAACTGTTATGCTTAATTAATAATTTTTCATGGCTCTCCTTTCTGAAATGCCCGAGAAGCTTAAGTAATTACCTTATCAACATGAAAATGTACATTTAAATACCCTCTCAGTAACCGAAATAAATATTTACCCACAAAATACTGAGCACTGTACATACCTGATTATCAACTTCATCTCTATCCTTCTCCTGTGTGTCGTATGTTTCTTCAATATCACAATCACTAAAACAATCCCCAATTTCTTCATCTGAAGCACTTTCAAATTGTATATCAGCTTCAGCTATTGTAAATATGATGAAGTCATCACTATCACTGGAATCAGAATGAAATCTATTTGGTTTGTGGGTATTGATTTCATGAACATGAGAAAATGAAGATTTATTTGGTAGGAACTCATCCTCTTTGAGTTTGTCCTCAAATTCTGTATCTTTATTACTGCAATCCTGTGAGTTGTCATTTGGAATTACTGTTATGTGAGGATATGCATATTGTTTCTCAAAATGAGCTACAAATTCAAATTCTCTTTTATTACTCTTAGGCAACAATGATGTACAGAATTTTTGTTCATTTTTAAAGCCCAAAGAATTTTCATTAACAGGTGTGTTTGAAAAGATAATGAAAGAATCATTAACATCACAATCTGCAGGTCTTTTCAAATCAGATGCTGCTATATTTTTCTGCCTTTTTGTAGAATTCTGCATATTCAAGCTCGTTTTCCTTTGGTCATTTTTGTTGCATTTACCTGCTTTACTTTTGCAGCTGTTCTGGGGCTTAACTGCATTGCGGTTAGATATGTTTGATTTCTTCCTTCTAGAATTCTGTTTCTTTTTCTTGGAGGCACCATTTATTTCCATGACTGGAATAATTTGTACATTTTTAGTTTTAACAGTACCTTTTGAACAAGGAATATTTTCATTATTTATATTTGCCTTCACCTTAGGTGTATGTTTTGCAGTTTTCGTCACATCAGCATAACTTTGTTTACAGGTTTCATTAAGTTTAGTATCACGAAGCTCTTGCTGGGGCACTGTAGATGCAGTTACCAGGTCATATTTCTTAGAGCTTACTGGAATAAGATTATTACACATGTGAGTGTCAGTTGCTACAGCAGGATTACCTGCTGGATGCATGTTATGCTCCGAGATATTTCTGTACATTGAGTCAAATACATCTGTTGCCAAATCTTGTACAAATGTATAGGAGTATTCAGAGCTTTCAAGTGATGAGGCAGATTTCATGTTTGATGAGTTCATAAATGACATTAGTTTACAAAAGACAATATCCCAAATCTGGCATGACATCCTGTTAGAAGTACCCAATTGGCTCTTACTTCCAACAAAACCACCAACCAACTGTGAGTACTTCATTGGTCGAATTGATAGTTCTTCCTTCGACATAAAGCTTTTGGTTCCTTCAAATGTGTTAAGGGTGTTATGGCTGTTCATACCCATGTGGTCAAATGAAACCTGACTGTCAATATTAAATTTGTTCATACCGAACCGTGGCTGAGTATGACTGTGGTTCAAGAACTGCAAAGATGATACACAGATATGATCCATTTTAGTTCCTCCACAGTAGGGAGAGAAAAGAATCCTAAAAGAAGTCCTTTCCAGAGCTTCTCAAAAAACTCTGGCTGAGTATATTAACCTGAACTGCTGATAATTTCAATCCCCTTGTCTTTAGGCAGTAATATATTATTTATATGGACAACAGAAATATTTACAAATTAACAACTGAATTTATGTGTCTCCTTTGGTAGAAATATGCGCATGACACAGTCTACAGCCAAATTTTCACAACTTTGAGTGCCACAATGCCAACACAATTCAACACCTTTCTTCCGAAAACGTCGCGGATTCTTGCAGCCCTTTGTACAAATATTCCTATTTGGCAATCTAAGATATCCAAGAGAAGTGCAAGGTGTGTTTCCTCGATAAAAAGCGGAATTTTTACTTATTGGCGTCATTATGAAGCTAAAATAACTCTCGCGATCACACTTACAATATTTTCAATTCGCCATTTTCTTTCACAAACTGACGTAAACAACTGAGGATCATGCGGATTAGGGGGAGGGGGAGGTTAACAATGACGAAACGTGGACGAAACGCCTACAGCTGCCATCTTTGCTCATTCCATCGATCTTACCAGTATTTTTCCAGGATCAAAATGGAGCGATACCTGTGACGCAACACAAGCTACATTATGGCACCCACACAATGTGTAATGCGTTTGAGAGAAATAAACCAAAAGAGAAATACGTTCTTTTCTCAAAGTAAAACTAAAACACCCTAGTACTATACCTTAGATCAAGTACACAAACAAATATTGCAAAAAGGTATGATTATGCTTGAGTTATTCGCGATAATCTCAAACTAAATTGCTTCATTGTGGTAAATGACTTTGAAATGTAATATCCTGCCGTGGTTACTCCATGCCGTATCCCTAGTGACTTTCTCCATATGTTTGCATATAGTTTTTCAGCAATGATTCGTACACTTATTTCACATTAAGAAGACAAAAATAGGAGAACTTTTTTCTATTATTGCTCTGTCTGTGCAGCTCTGCTAGATATCAATTTTCTACATACAGAAAAGATCACCGAAAATGAGAAGGTAGCTATCAACAGTGACGTTTCCTGATATAAAATTATGTCGCTCAGTATTGCTAAACAATCATGCGGTGGGTTGGCCCCATAACTCACTCGGTAAAGCACCTGATTCCCCATCCTCCCCAGATTCTGGAAGTATGAATAAGAGTGCGAATGTGTGCGTGATCTAATGATTAAAAATCCGAAGGATCAGCAACCCAACGTATATGAGTCAACACCATCGCAAATAGGTTATATGTTTCAAAGGAGAACGGCCGCCGATATGACCATCGCAGTTAAAAGCGGTTTATGAATAGAACAAAAAGAGTCATGAGGTAAATCTTTTAAGTTTGGTGCGGCCGTTGCACCATAGAACTTGATATGGTTTATATTAATGTTGCAAACAAATTCGTCCGCCGCAACGATATTTCCAACCATTAAAACGTGTCATTTTCGTTAACTTTCACACCTGTGCTGCTAATTGTAATTTCTGAAGTCTGCGCAGCAGGAAAGGGGATATTACAATGCAGAAGGAGAAGAGCAGTAAAGCTTATTTGCTTCGGCAGTGGACTGATGCAAATCCTACTCTTAACAACAGATAAAAATATAGTACTGTGCAAGTATGCTAAAACATTAACTTTTAATTTTTTAATTTTCAGAATACTTAAAGAAATCAATGCGATTTTCGAATTAGTAATTGTTGTTTTCATTTAATTAAAATAAACCCATAATATTTATATACCACTGTAACAGATTACGAAACTTCTACAACCAGCTACTCGTAGAAATGCCAGTGTCGAAGTTCTAAACAACTTTGCCAACATTTACTGCAAGTAGAAGTGGAAATAATGGCAATGGTAAAGTTTTGAAAGATGTGTATCTTCAAAGTACTAGTTTCAGCCAGAATCCCTTTGAATAAGTCAAACAGCGCAGAATTTCGAAATTTCCTGGAAAAATAGTCCGGAAGAAAAGTTCCTGATGAATCAACAATAAGGAACAACTGCCTTGGCAAAGTATATGAACGGATAATTTAATGAAATTAGTTCATCAAATACCATAACCCCCTCCTCAATATTTTGAGCTTTATAAAAACTTGTAAATTATTTAAAATTCTTATGTGTATTATACAAAAATAGTTTCAAATGGAAGCAAAACTATATATGGCCTCTACTGCCACGAATTTGATTTATTTAGCTAATGATCAACAGGCTAATTGTTTTTATTTTGGTTTTTATACTTTTCCACATCGAAAATGGCACCCCAAATTACTCACCTAATCATCACTAATGTTCAATAAAATAATTATGTTCAGCTAATACAAGAAATAAGAAAAGATATCAGCATCTCAAACTCATAGTTAGCTCGTGTGGGAGATCTATTGCCAACATCGTCGTAAAAAGAATAACTGGTCCTGAACCAGGAATACACCATCTCATTGTCTCGACGATACTACTGGAAATAACAAACAATTCGACGATTGTTAGTTGTTCGTGATGCACTGCCTTACTCTGTGGCCTGCTAAAGAAAAAGAAAAGCTCTTCGTGATGTTACAGATGCAGCAGAATATATGCTTACGACTGGTCAACTTTGGCCCGCATTTTATTTTAAGGCAGTCGATAAGATTTGTTTAGCACATGTTCTCCACCCGTTGTCAGAGAAAGTCCAATCGAATTTTCCCTAAAAAGTGCCTTAATTTCGTCTATGAAAAACGCGTTTGTGAAGGCGCCATCAAGTGTGAAATTATTGATATAATGCAAGATACCCCTCTATCACTAGAGTCAATGATCGCGAGATGGGGAACAAGGATTGTATATGTGTTACAATGAAATAGGTGCTGGACACAATTGACAAATTATTAAGAGCTATTTTACTAAAATACCAGCTGCAATCAGATGTTTGGAAGAAAACCGAATGCCTTTAACTTCTGCCCTACAGATATACAAAACAGAAGTCGCCGAAGATACCAGGAGAAAAGGAGAGTGTCTTTGTAAACAAATGAGAAAATTGAAGTAAGGAATCCAGGTTTAATGTTCCTTAGGGATGTGAATAAGATGCTACAAAGTGAATCTGGAGGACCACGCCGTGACCGAATGGTTAGACTGGTTTGACCACTTGACACTTACTAAAGCAGTCCGGGTTCGATTCCAGACAAGAGCATGTAAGATTTGTGAGCGGAGGGTTGCCTCCGGTACTCCGTTTCCCCCCACCAGCCCCAATCCACTGAAGTTCCATTTGCATTTCATGCATCATCAGTGTACCGACTGTGGTGCCACATGGATTGGATTGGATTGATTTGCGTTCAGTAGCTTCACTTGTAGCCAGAAAAGGCTGTGAACATTGAACATGTCCAGAGGTATAAAGTTTAATAACATATATATATATATATATATATATATATATATATATATAAGTTAATAAAAGACACATATTATAGTATGCAGGCAATATGAACAACAATATGGAAAACAAAGCAGGGATAATTACATAATTATAATTATATATGCCAGTACGTCTCAACATTTTTGCAATGGATACCATTCTTGTTATTTACATTTACATATACATTAAAAATAAACTTTCAACATGCATCAAAGATTTATTAGTAATGATTTGTCATTTGAATAGTTAGATACTACTTATAGAGCTACAGAAGCATTATCAGGATAATTTGTCATTCAGATAATCTTGTACATAATAAAAAGATTTTGAGCAAAGGTACTATCTAACAGCTTTTTTAAAAGCACCGAAATTATCAACTTTTTCTTTAAGAACATTAGGAAGTGCGCCAAATATTTTGATAGTTTCATAATGCACACCTTTCTGGAAGCAAGAAAGTTTAGCACTGGGATAATGGATATTATACTTTTGTCTAGTGTTTATTTTGTGAATTACACTATTTGTTGCAAATAAGGCACGATTGCATACAAAGAATTTTAGGATCGAGAATATATACATGCAAGGAAGCGTTAATATCTTCAATCTTGTAAAAAGATCTTTACAAGAGCATCTAGTGTGGGTGTTAGGAATGATTTTTATAACCCTCTTTTGCATAAGAAATATCTTTTTACTTTCTACTGAGTTGCCTCAAAATAATAGTCCATATTCCATAATAGAGTTAAAGTATGCATAATATACTAACTAAAGTGTGTCAATAGAACTCAAATTAACCAGCTCTCGGATAGCATAACAGGCAGAGCTGAGTTTAGGTAAGATATAATTTATGTGAGCTTTCCAATCTAAACATCTGTCCACTTGAAGGCCCAGAAAATTTATGCTGTCAGTTTCTTCTAATAACATATCATTAATCCCGATTTCTATTTGAGTATGTGACGAATGACAGGTTATAAATTTGACCAGTTTTGTTTTGTCTAGATTCACAGAGAGTTTGTTCGCTTTAAACCAGCATGACATACAGTTCAAAACATAATTCATTTTAATTATACATTCGCTTAAATTTGTACTGGTCACCAGGACACTAGTGTCATAAGCGAAAAGAACTGTACTTGCAATGTCCTTTATATAAAGTGAGAGGTCATTTATATAGATCAGAAATAATAAAGGCCCTAACACGGAACCTTGGGGTACTCCATGAGTTACTACTTTCCAGATCGAAGTTTGTTTTTCATAACCAATATCACTGACAGCTACTTCAAAACTCTGTTTTCTTTCATTTAGATATGATACAAACCATCTTATATGTTCATTTTTTAGCTCATAGAATTCCAATTTTGCTATAGCAATGTCATGATTTACACAATCACAAGCCTTTGCTAGATCACAAAAAATTCCACCTACATGTTTTTTATCATTTAAGGCAGTCAACACTTCATGTGTAAGTTTGTAAGTTGCATTATTAGTCGATATTCCCTTTCTGAATCCAAACTGATCACTGACAAGTACGTTGTTACGTTCAAGGTGTTTATAGTCTGGTAAACATTACTTTTTCAAGAACTTTTGAAAAAATTGGCAAGAGAGATATTGGTCTATAATTTGAAACATTATTGCGTTCGCCTGTTTTGAAAAGAGGCTTAACAACTGAGTATTTCATTCTGTTAGGGAAAATATCAGTCTTTAGAGACTAATTACATAAATAACAAAGGGGAATGCTAATGTGTGAGGTTTGTACTTATTTCATCATAACCGGAAGAATTCTTCATTTTTAAAGAGTCAATAATTTTATTTATTTCGGAAGGTGCAGTCAAACTGATTTTAAATGTAGGTACTGGGTTTGTGAAACTTGATCTTAGAAATTCTAGTGCTGCATATTTACTTCCATAATTAATATTTAATTTTTTGTTACATCCAAAAAGAATTTGTTAAACAATTCTGCAACTTCAAGGGGTTTGGCAATTTCATGATTGTCAACATTGAGTGTTACTGGGCAATTTTCTGATGAGTGTTTACGTGTCACATTTTTTATTATATTCCAAGTGGTTTTATTTTATTGTCTGAGTTTTGAATTAGTTTATTATAATGCAATACTTTAGCTGCTATTATTACCTTCTTTAGAAGTTTACAATATTTTTTGTAGTAGTTTTTTGAATACAAATTGTTATTGATTCTAACTTGCTGATATAGTTCTCTATCATACACATGTAGTAAAAGAGTGCGTTAAGACTACAAAAAATTACCTCTCCAGGGCACGCAGGCCACCCTCAACATACTATGTTTGAAAGAGGTGACCCCCAGAATTATACTAATTCCGAACATGTGTGTCGGATGGTACGTTCATTCTTTCTATGCCCCCTTCAACACCAGGAAACGCCTGCCGGTAATTTCGCCAAGAGAGCTCCGTAGCGCACTGTAGTCTTAAAACGAAAAGGCGTTGGGACTAATGGGCTAACGTTTCTCATGCTGAGTCACCTTCGTTTTGACGCCGTGCTCCCTCTGCCGAGGTTATTTATCGTGTGCCTTACCCTTGGACACTTTCCGCGATAGTGAAGAGAGGCCCGGATGATCTGCACTTTTAAGTCCGTAAACAGCCATTGAGTGCTTCCTACTAGTGGTCCATCAGTCTCCTTTCAACTCTCTCGAAAGTGCTGGAGAGTATGGACCTAAACAGCTTGTGCCCACTACTGTAGACACCCAAGTCATGTCTGATCATCAGTTTGAGTACTCAGCCCTTAAGGAAAATTTTTACGAAAGTTTGCAGGTTTATCAAATTGCCCTTATTAGATACGAGGGGGACATAAAAGAAACCGGACTCCAAGGGCGCTGCCACCCGTAGACGTAGTGGAGGTTTCTCACGCTAGATGGTTTTAGTAGAGACCTTCATGAAACAGCTGCGCAGACGGCGTCAGTGTAGAGCTGAACGTGCAAGTGTGGTATTATGTTTCTCTGACTGTTGGCGGGTTACCTATGCGAAGTCGTTATGGCAACTTTAAAAGAACAAAGAGTGTGTGTGCAATTTTGTTTCCTGCTTGAAAAAACTGCAAAAGAGACACACCAAATGCTTCAGGAAGCTTTCCAGGAGGACGCTATGAGCAGCACACAGGTTTTCGAGTGGCTTGGGGGCTTTAAGCGTGGTGAGATGTGTGTTGAATACCAAGCTCGTTCTGGACGACCTTCAACATCGCGAAATGAGGAGATCATTGAAAAGGTCCGCCAAAAGATCAATGAGGATGGTCGCCAAACGATAGACCAATTTCAGCAGCGACAGGAATCAGTTGGAGCTCGTGCCATCGGATTTTGAGGGAGGATTTGCACATGAGACGTGTTTTTGCTAAATTTGTTCCGCGCATTCTCACACAGGAGCACAACACCATCCGCATGAATGTGTGTCAGGACTTGAAAACAGAGATTGCACGTGATCCAAACTTCTTGAACAAGTTCATTACAGGGGATGAAAGTTGGTGTTACGGGTATGCCCCAGAAACCAAGCAAGTGCCAAGCCACTGGAGGACTCCCAATTCTCCCAGACCAAAAAAGCAAGGCAAGTGAGGTCAAATAGGAAGACGAAAATCATTGTCTTTTTTATGTTCGTGGAATTGTGCATCAGGAATTTGTACCCCCTGGACAGACTGTTAACCAGCACTTTTACTTGGATGCTTTAAGCCGTCTGCGAGAGGATGTGAGGAGGAAACGCACGGAACTTTGGCGATCAGGTGACTGGTTTCTGCATCACGACAATGCTCCAGCATACACGGCTTTACGAGTGATTCACTATTTGGCATCTCAGAGGTGGTCTGTCGTTCCCCACGCTCCGTATTCGCCGGACGTAGCCCGTGCGACTTTTTCCTATTTCCACGAATGAAAAAGAAAACGCTAAAAGGGGAGCGTTATGACGATGTGGAGGCGGTAAAAACAGCTTCGCAAAGGCCACTGGGCAGTATCGAACTTGAAGAGCTCCAAACATGCTTCCAACAGTGGGAAAAGAGACTTCACTAGTGCATCGCATGTAATGGAGAGTACGAGTAGTTTTGTAAAAAGGTTAATCAATAAAGTTTTTATGAAAACAATCCTGTTTCTTTTGGGTCCTCCCTCGTGTTTTGGGATTACGAGTCAGAAGACCCTCTTTAGGCAGCATCAAGTTTCCTGTATAGCTGCGGATATTCTAGATAACACTGGACCAATTGCATGTTGTGCCTAAAGCTGCACTCCATTTGCTACTCCTAATAAAAGCTGGTTGGCTGCTACATTTTTCCAAATACAAATCAAAATTAAGCCGCTGATATACTAAATTTTTTATCTAACTATTGCTGCAAAAAACCAGTGATAATATCGCAAGGGTGGCACAAAGAAAAGACAGAGAGATTTATTCACAGCCTGCCTGCAGAATCGAGTCGAGATGCAGAATTAGTAACCTAGGGAAAGATCTCAACATATGTAGCAGGGAAATGTCAGCAGAGTGCATTTCGAAAACAACAACGGGGTCTATCTGGAGGACAAAGAAACACTAAAACGTCTGTGGAAAACTGCTTATACATTTAAAACAGATTTTTTGTACTATTGTAATTCACAACTTCAAAATCTATGTCTGTTTGAAAAGCCACTTAATTTATCCCATCACATATTATACTTGATGTGCATGGCGTTAAGAGAATTATTTCCTCAGCTTCATAGCCAAGAAAATGATACAACTTGCTATCACACTCTTTTGTGATATCCAGAAGTGGTTTTCAAAGGTGGTAAACACTGGCACACAAAATTAAGTTTGGCGTTTCAAACAGAAAGTAAAGGTAAATTTACAACGTCCTAATGAGGCTACATAGTTGGAATTTCTATGTAATTGCGTTTTCGAAACATCTGATAGACAATATACATAATGTTATCTCCGTTGGTACGATTTTACTTCCTTTTCTGGGGAAGCACTTTATCATTCGATGCGGATATTTTACTAGAATGCATGTTTTGAAATATTCTGAATCCAAAATCTACGTGTGTGAGTGTCTGCATGTGTGAACAGCAAGCATGATATATCGAACCACGAAGAAAATATTAACAGATTCAGCGCGATCTTATTAAATAGCTAAATCGTAGAAAATTAAATAGAAATCAACTGCGCTGAGATATCTAGAGATTTTGACTTTCTGTTATGGTTTACCAGTAATGCAAGTAATTTAGAATAAAAAAGACTTGTTAGGTAATTCCTATGACATTCAAGATATCATTTAATTGTTATGATCATTTTAAGTACATGGCATTTAAATCAAAGTGATTAAAGCAGTTTATGATGAAAGCGCCACTTTCGAGAAACGTTCCATGTAAAAGGTAGTATAATATGGCGGATTTTCTTGAAGTTCTTGTGTCACATCCTTGGAAGATGGTATATCACTGACTTTTAGTTTTTGTGCTGTACTGTTTACACACACACGCACGCACACACAAACACGAACATACACGCCCGACCGGACATTTCCTAAAAATCTAAATGTACCCTAGCCGAATATTCTCGCCCCCAGAGGCCTACTGACGTAGGTATGGGATTGAAGATCCCGGGGCCCCGAGCCAAATTTAGGAAAAGGTTTGAATTACCTGATTTAATAAAATGATCTCCATAAAACTTATTTAGTTATTAACTTACTCTCTCATATTAGAGGCATTAGGTCTGTTTAACTAAAACTGTTAAGTGGGGAGATAATGAAATAAGCATTTACGTTTCAGCATTAAGGGCATAGTACATTGCTTCACTGTCATAATAAGTCAAGTCAAGTGAAGCCGACTATTATCGGTCCATTCTTCATCGAAACAGTTTCACAAAAGTTTGTTACTTTGTCTACTTCACATTATTGGAGATAAACATGTTCACAAATGTGGTTATATATTTCCTAAAAGTGCATTTGGGGTTAGCAGAATACAGAAGACTTGAACTACAGTCAAATATTTAAGAAAGGTTTAGTTGGCACTGACCTTCGCGATGTGCTTGTTCCAAGTAAGACCTTGATCCATGATTAGACATAAATAGGTCATTGGCCTTTTAAACAACGTACCGTCTTGCGCTAGCAATGCTGGTAGGCCAACGTTACGTGATGTTTTAATGCATATATTGGATCTATTAATCACTTAACCATGGAGAGCGCAGTGTTGACAATTCTGGCGATTTGTCATTAGATTTGGAAAGTTTTTGACTGTCAGACGTAGTACTGGAATATTAAATTTTTTAATTGATACCTTTGTTAGCCAAGGAATCAGTTGGTTTTAGACATCAACTAGAATAAATATATTTCAGAAACTATTCCCAGCTGAAATATTGTTGAACTCCTTCTCAAATAAGTGTAATATAGAATTAGTGGCTAACTTGGCGTTATAAACTTCCCAAACGCTTCTAGTGCAGTGGTCCTCTGTATAGAAGTAGACTGCTGCAAAGATGCAGCGGTAACAAAGCCTTTAAAAGGACTGTTGGATTTTTTAAACGTAATTTGCTCATTTCTACATTCCATTGCGGAGAGAGAAAGCATTTTAGATCCACTGACTATTGTTAAGGATAAATAATAAGCTTATTTCCTCCACTTGTGAAACTGAGTTTGTTGTCTGGCCGAAATTGTCATCCATCCGTCGGCTGACGGCGCGCAGTGTCTCTCGAGAAGATGGTGTAGACGGCGCCGACGTTCTCCTTGCCACGCCGGGCCTTACTCGTTCTTCTGGCTGCTCTTCCTGGTGTCGGTCATCTTCGCAGTCATCGTCGCGCCCAAGTTGCTATTTGCAGCTTCTGTCTTCGTTGTTAATTCGATCTTTAATTTTTACATCTTCTCGGTGATGTCGTCGTCGTGCCGCTTCCTGACACCAATTGTGACTTGTGGGTTCGTAGAATTAAAAGACCGAGTTGCAGAAATTAAAAATCTCTTTTATTTCCGTAGCAATACACTATTCAATTCTCACGTAACATTACACCACACAATCTTCCAAGGTCGATGAAAATAACAAACCGTGACAGCTGATTACATTAGCTCTCGTTACAACACAGCTCACTCTGTTCTTTTTCTGCTCTTGCGAGCCGTCACGTCCTTAAGTACCTAATTCGTAACTCTAGATCTTTCTAAAGTTAGTCAGAAGCCGAACAATCTCTATCAGTCCAGAAATTTCCAAATCATTCCAGCACATTTTGTTTCAGTAAGTCTTTTATCTCAAGCGCTATGTTTATCTGCTTATGCAAGCGAGGCCACGCCGTGGCTCAGTGGTTAGACCGCTTGGCTCTCACCAAGGCGGCCCGGGTTCGATCCCAGGCGACCGCAAATTGAGATTTGTGGTGGACAACACGGCGCTGGGGCGGGTTTTCTCCCGGACCTCCGGTTTCCCCCGCCATCTCATTCCACCGGTGCTCCATCTTCATTTCATGTATCATCAGTGTCACCGCCTGCGGTGCCGTATGTAGTAAAAGCGGGCGTTAAACACTACACATTTATTTGCTTAAGCAAGCTCGTTATCTACGTGAAACCTATCCGTTCCTTTGTGTGCCAAGCGGTCTTATCGCGATCGGATTCGCGACAATATACATGGCAACGCACAGGTTATTTAGCAAAGAAGAAAGGGAACTAGGTAAAACGATTGAAGTAACTCAAACAATAACGTTGATTATGACCTGGTTTCGCAACTGTTATATGCTGTTACCAATTCCTTCATTTTATTTGGCCAGCTCATTTCCATAGAGATGCATATTTCAAGTTTCGCACGCACACGCGCACCCACACCCACGCACACACAAAGTGTGTGTGTGAGTGTGTAGTGTTTAACGGCCGCTTTTACTACATACGGCGTGACACTGATGATACATGAGATGAAGATGAACCGGTGGAGCCTACTTCGAGTAAACCTACAAGAGTGTAATCCGAATGTTGTCCATGTGTATATAGTTCTCAGCAAAAACAACGTTTAATCCAGAATCTTAGTGAATTTTTTCAAAACCTGCATATTTAGGTAAGATCACTTACATTGACACAATAGTTATAATGTACAATGAAGTGTAATTAGCACATTATTTTCCATCTTTGTTTACTCTGCTCTAAATTGATTTCAAATTGGTGTGGTTAATGGTTATCCTGTAGAAAAGTGATCAGAGCCTGGCCTAGGTGCCTGAACCACTGCCAGTCGAAGAAAACTGCATACTCTGAAAATACTAACACTGTGTAACCAAAATGGTGACAAACAAATGTGACAAAACATGATGCAGTAGTAAATAATAGTATTGATAACGATCTGGTAGAAAACCTTCCACATTTAGGTTTTTCCTTTGCATTTTTTTTTTTTTTTTTTTTACTAATTCCGATGATTCTATAGAAATCAGTAGTCTATTTTGTCGTAGTTCCTCAAGAGTTTTTAGAACTGTTAGGTTACTTTCTAAGTTAATTATGATGGCGTTTTCTTTCCAAGGCAGTTCTTTTTCATATGCATAGCTTTCATTCTTTCTATCAAGATTAGATTGTTTATAGAGAGATGTTCCTAATTTAGTTCTATTGCTTGTCACAATTTCAGTAGTTGGCAATATATTGATGTGAATGCAGATTTCAGAGATGCATGGCTGCCAACAGCATAAATCAGCCTATGACCACTATTCTACAGGATAACCAGATTAATTTGTATCTTAAATGATAATATGGTCAATAACTCATGTATTAACTCTCTGTATAACTGTAATAATTTGACACCAATAAAGAATCTTTCTAATTTGAATCTGCATGGCCACCTATTGATTCATCTGGAATGTGAGATGCAATTGAAATGACAATTCACATCTGAAGTTCTGTAGGCTGTTACCTTGTCTTCAGCCATTTCCTTGCAGTTTTCAGCAGTTACATTCCTCCAAAAATTTACTACTGCACACAGCCTTGAACTTCATCTATGCCTCACCTGGCCAATCAGCCAGGTGAATTTAGGGAATATTTCTGAGCTTGCGTATTGTTCTTCAAATAAAATGCTTGTCTTTTCTGTCTATTGCATTTACCAAATGTTCAATTAACCTTAACAAATGAAAAGTAGTGTACAAAGAGTCCAAGGAAATTGTGCATTTTAATTCACAATGTGTAGCCATGAACAAATAAAAACTGTTTTTACTGTAGATAAGACTAAAAATTTATTTTCTTATAACAGCCAGTAATTAAAAGGAGATAGCTAGAGACAGTATTGCATAATTTGTTGCAGAATGTTTCTATTCTATTCTTTTCTTCTTTCTGCTGGTGCTTCGTTCACCCAAACAGCAAAATAGTATTTTTTCAAGAATTGCTTTCTAAAGCAGTATATGCCAAATCTCGTGTCATACAAATTTTTAGTTACTGTTGTGTTGCCATAACTAATGTAATCACCTGATTAATTCGATTACAAGAACAATTTTTAATTAAGTCTTGACTGCCTATTTAGGAATATGCCACCTTATGTAAGCATTTGCAACAGGTATCTCTAAACCGGAGTTATGGTTTGACACAGCTTATATGTGAAGTACTACGTTTCAGAATTACTTGATATAACGCATTATCTATGAACACATTTATTCATTATCTTGCCTGTAATTGTATGCATTGGTACTTCCTCTCTGATAAATAAGTCTGACATGCCAACCAGTACTCCTTTATAACAAAAAAGAAAATAACAATGGTTAAATTTATTTTCCCTGTATTATCAACAATACAGCAATGAGATCAAGTGTATCAAGGTTTCTTTCCTCTTAAATTTATATACAAATTATAACACTTTAGTGCAGGTACATTTAAAAATGGTTACATTTTAGTGTGGATATATTTGAAGATGTTTTCTTCATAAAAAATATGGTCTGTGTAACAATCACCATAAGTATGCTAAATTCCAAGTTCACAAGGTTCTGTTAAGGGATATATTTATGTGAACATAACTAGGTTTACTTGGATTCATTTAGAAGGCTTTATCATCTTGGAATTTTAAACTTCTTTTCAAATAGTATACATATCACTTGTGTACATTTTAAGGAAAAGAGAAAAAGTACAGCTGCTGAATTAATTTTGCAAAAGATTCATACAGCACAATGTTTACCTAATTTTAATCACTGACATTTTCATCTTTTTATGCTGCACTGAAGTCACTGGAAATAAGAGACTATACCTATAGTAAAAAGGTAAATAATAAGTGGTAACCATTACATTCTATAACACATAGGCAATAGCACACCCAGATTTGCTATTTACATGATGTACATCTTGCAATACAATTAACTTAAGGTTGAAGCAGAGAAGAGTAGAACATTTCTTCAATAAATATCTGCATTGCAGGCTTAAATCACCTGAATTAGAGGTAAGTTACCTGTTCCTGTACTATAGACTTTATACACATAAACAACCTTATAGGGCAGCATATATGCTGTATTCTGACACCACCTGTTACTGCAATGTGGTGCTAATACATAGAATAAGCATTTGGTGTGAGCATCTAGATTTGTTCCAAAATTGTTTTTCTACCATTATCTCTGTCCAAAACTATAATACTTGGAAAGTAACACTGACAAAGGAACAGCACACAAACAGAAATGCCTCTGTTGCTCTAATTTGAAACAAACAGTTATATGAAGTCAGAATGAATCTGTTATTCCCAACATTATTCCATGGCTAAGTGCTAAATTGTGTTGTACAAGACCTAAATAGAACCAATCAAGTTTATAATCACAGAATAACCTTTTTGATGCTTTCAAATGGCAATAACTCTTTATTTCATGTATAAGAACAACTGCTTGCCTGCTTGGATACAAATCTGTTCAATATAAACAAGGAATTTGTTTTACTAAGTTTTTGAGAACCAAAAAGATTTGGATAATAAATAACAGAGATTATCCAATAAATGAACATGAGAGTGAGATTAAAGTTAAGAAAGGATACTGTGCAAGATGATTTGATGTTTCTGTAGAACACCTAATTGGCTCATAGATGAAAATAAGATAAAAGTTATTAAAATAGAACATACCCAAAGCACTACCAGCACAATACACAGTTCTATGTAAACAAAATTAAATACTATACAAGATAAATAAAAATTGCAGAGTAGCAATTCACTTGTCTGATGCATGTTGGTTAGGTTATTAGTAACAAAAACCAGAGGACTGCTTACTTAAAAATGTATAAAATATAATTCATATTGTTGCACAGCTGTGTGAGTATAGGTGCCATTCTCTGCAATATGCATTATGTGAAGATTATCAACAAGTTTAATAGTATGAAGGAAATGATAACACATCGTTGTAGAAGTGCCACTGATGACCAGATTACTAGAGCCCTTCTAAGCTCCTATATCTAATCTAAAAATAAGTTTAAAATTATTTGGAAAAATAAATTATATATGTTTACACTGCCTTTTTAGTCCAAATGACTTATTTTCACCATCATCACTTGTCTGGGTATGATGTGAAACAGCTGGATGACATTGGAAATAAGTTTTTTGTTGAACAGAACACATGTCAGTAAAAAATATTGTCAACATCAAAGCTTTGATTCAGCATTTCCAGCTGTTGCATTAAGTGTTGATACCAGCAAAGTGTGAGCAGCTAACAAGAATGGTTTCCTATGTAGAAATCTAATGTTTTGGAATAATACCTGCTTAGCAACCACTTCGGTCCAATCTGTGCAGTGATTCAATTAGATCTTAAGTTGATAGTGGTGTTGACAATTAGTTAAAAAGTCCTTTTATAATACTTGAATTAAAAGGCATTTAAGGAATGCAATGACAGAAGTCAAGACTGTGCTTTAGCTGTTCTGCCAATATAAAATGAATATGCTGTAAATGTAGTTATAAAGTAAATACCAGTACGAGAGACAAATTTGCATTTTTACCCTATTACAAGAAGTCATGTCCTCATTTGTATTTTTCACCAAGTGCTTGCACTTTGTATGATATACTTGAATTATAATTTTGCATTCATTATTTCACAGTACAGCAAATAGTTGTTCAAACAAAAAGTTGCTACACAAGTTTCAGCATAACGAAGTTAAATCAGCTGAGATTACATTATATATTGAGCTGGCCAGAAATGACTTGTGACATAGCCAATATTAGTTTTAAACCTGCTAACAATGAAATAGCTATTTAAGGAGTAGAGGTGTGTTGTACAACCTGTCACCTTGCTTATTCTATAGTGAGGGTATTATAAGTATAACTTCCCAAAATATATTCCGAGTTCATACAACTAGCTCTTTGTTTTTAAATATGTAAAACATATGAATTACCTACACAAATCTGGAAGCATGCAATTTGCTATTTAGTAACTGCAACTGGCTTTGAATATGGCAGCATTACCACATAAAATGAGTCACACAGCTTCAGACTTCTGAATTTCTTCCTGAATGATAGCTCTCTTTGACTCTGCAAGTATCTCGTTTCACTTTTAAAGTAAAATACATGTTACATCAAAGTGTAGGAAGCAGCATACCTACAATTATTCAGAATACTCTGTGAATTATGAGCTGAAATATTTATTTATTTATTAAAAATAAGTGTTTAATAAATGAAGTTTCAAAAATGAGAAACTGACATCAAAACTACAGATTTGTTTAGTAGTTATTTCCATCTTTCGTTTTGTTTGATTTCTTTTTCTTAATTTTTGGATTTAGAATACCCTCTACTTCATTAAGTTGTCTCCACCACTGGGTGTGCTGTCTTCAAAAGCACATCTAATTCTTCCAATAAAATTATGAATTTGTTTTGAAATGGTTGCTTATATTTTTCTACAAATTATTTATACTGATTGGTTGCTATATCAAAAGTAGCTGAATATTTTATTTCAAACAAGTCAATCTTGATTTGGTATTAGTACTGCTTTGCTTAATTCTTACTATAAAACTTACCAAGAGCTATCATTGTGATCAAACTTGAGATTTATCTTAAAATGTCATTGCTGGAAGATAATCTTCTAAAAATACTCTGCAAGAATACTTATCCATCCTCTCTACATTGCACTGTGCTTTTGAGTATAAAGAAACATTAGCAATATGGATAGTAAATTTGCTGCCATTTAACATGAGGACGTGGCAATAGAATCTGAAGATCTAGTGCCTTGTGGGTGTGTATTACTTGTCTAAAATGCATAACAGAACTTAATCAACCATACTTACAACTCTTTCACTACCACTGCCATCAATAAATTCTTTCTATTCTTAATGAGTGAACATTTCCTTAGGATCTTCCTAACATTTACATTAGCTGAGAATGTTAGGAAGGTCCTAATGAAACGTGTTTTAGGTAAACACTAGCAATATATGGAGTACTAGTTCGATTCAAAATTATATTAAGATCTATTTTGGTTGATATTTCTTACTAATGTCAGCTCTTTTAATCTCTCCTGATCATTTTCTTAGTCAGTTCTTAACGTCTTCTTTATACTATTAGAAGTCTTGATAGCAACAGGGGTTCATTTCTCTTTCTCCTGCCTCATAATATTATCATTATTAGTTCATGTTTAATAGGTACATGAGATAATAAATATGTTAATTTCTATGTATAAAGTAGTTGTAATTACATTGAAAACTATTATGTAAATCTGTCAAATACTTGTAATGCACAAGTCTACTGACAAAGACTAAATGATAGCATATGCAAGATATCCCCTGGGTGATACATGGAAACCTGTTAATAGATTTTGCTTTTAAGTCCTCCTAGGTGTTGCAATCACTTCAGAAACCCGGGGTTCGTAAACTGATTAAAACCTAGGCAAAAACTCTTGGGTTGTGTCTACTTGTATAAGAAGGTTATGTACATTACAATAACATACATATAAACTGCATAATTAACATAATAAATGTAAAATCCCAGCTTTTAGTAATTGTACAGTTCATATCTTATATTCAAGAACTGGAGTCAAGAACTGTCTGAAACTTCACCCAGAAGACTCAGACCACACCACCACTGGATGTTCACGCAGACGGGTAACGAAACGTATGGATCTTCCAAATCCATCAGACCACGGCTCCTGAGCCCGGAAAATTCTTCTATCTTCAAATTAGACTCTGGCAGTGAAAGCTTACAATTATTCATTAATGTGATATTGCAAAATTTATGTGGTCAGCGACTTCATCAAAAGATTTAAGAAGCACAGTTTGAACAGAATTTTTGCTGTAGAAAATTAAACATTTAGATGAAATGAACAGATCGGTACAGTTCAGTAGAAGTATCAGAAACAATGATATTTATATATAACAATGATATATATATATATATATATTTTTATAATTAACATCCTCCAATCTTAAGTCATATCAGACTATGAATGAAATATGCGATATGCTCAAATGAGCCCAGGATCCATAGAACTTAGATTTACCCAACATCTTTCAGGATGAGGGAAAACCCTGGGAGGGGGAGGGGAACTTATCCAAATAACTCATCCTCACATAGACATGATTTGGTTCAGAAACACTAAATATCACTAAATATGTTCAGGTACTTTAGTAATGTTTAGTGTTTCTAATCCAACTATCTTTATGAATTTGATGTTTAGACTTTTAAAAACAGTAAAAGTAAATGCAATAAATTATAATAATTAGTGGCTAAACTTCACTTATCTTTGACATTAATAAACATTTTAATAGGATTAGTTTCACAAAACTACTGTTTGCATCATGTCAGTTTCACTGTTAACCCTTTCATTGATATGGACGTCATATGACGTCCAAGTTAAAATGCCCCAAATCTATATGGACGTGTATAGACGTCCTGCGCATACATGCATTTAATGCTTATTTAATGCCAATTATTTTTATCTTCATATTTTACAATAAATTTAAATTAGTTCTATAAGGGATGTAAACTTACCCTTAAAGGTTTCTTTTTGAATTGTACACCTTAAAACCTAGATAAACAACCAAGGGCACATCTGGAGATTCACACCAAATAATATTAGTTTCCTTGCGAACTTCTTTTTCGCAACACAATAGACATTTTCAAAATGGTTGCAACTTTTTTGGTTCTGGGTGGTATTCTTTTAGGAAAGTGTTTTCTCTCAAGTATGAGGGTTGGTGTAGTGGTGGATTTCTTACCCCCCAGTATAAAGAGGTCTCTGAGTATTATAGTACTCAATTAGGTGACAAGCTATTTATACACACAAGTACAGGTAGGTGAATGTCTTGCATGAATTTACAGCTCTGAAAATTAGTTAACAATTGTGTATGGTTACATCCAGTGGTATAAAAATACTTTTCTTACTATTTAACTGTTTTTCATAAAGAGGGATAGCTAGTAATAGCTGATCCACACCACCCATATTTGACCCATCATTTCCCCAAACAATGGAGTAGCTAACATGCCATCTGTAGACCAGTACATGTCTAATGTAGGCTTACAAAATATAACATGTGCACTGTCCACTTCAGAATTCTCCTCTTAGCCCTAAATTGCCTTTAGAGGTCAGGGCTTCTTTCATCCTACTCACATATACCTACATTTGTTTCCATGACAATGAGAGACACTAAGTCAGCTATAACTTTTTTGTGTGAAAATGTCAGTTGGTTGGATATCAGAAGTTAGCTTACACCAGAAAATGTTTATTTGCCTATATGTCTATTTGTGTTAAGAGTTATTTTGACCACTTCGCAGAGCTGATGCTTTACGAATACTTGAAGGAAGCGGGTCATTCACTTCCTCACTGTTAACTATATCCTAAACACTTCCTTCATAATCGCACAACAAATCTTCCAGATTTTCTGAAGTAATATCAGAAGCCCGTATGCATCATATGCAAGCTAATTTATTTGCTACATTACCAGGATAAGCCATGGTTAACATTGAAATTTAACAATTTCAAATGTGCCATTCATTTAGCTCTTGATAGCTATAAGAAATCAATCTGATCACCGAGAGTATAAGTAACTTAAATACTGAGCAAAAACAGCTGCATAAGGCTACCAGAAACTTTGGTTGTGAAACACTGTACTAACTAGTACTGCTTGATTTAACTGATTAACCAAAATGATTACTAAATTAACTTTTTATTTTAGATTAAAAAGTTTTAATCAAATAATCAAGTTGATTAAAATTAATCAATTACAGTAAATATTAATCAAACCTCTTTTAGCCAAATTTGACCCTCTTTGTTTTGATATATAGCTTCCAACCTAAACAGCCTTTCCTATGCATCAAGCTTTCACTAGACACATAATGTTCTTTGAACTTTGAGATATTATTACTCCTGATAGCTAAAAGAAATCACTCTGAACCCCAAGAGAGTCTAAATAACACTTCTGTTTGGAAATATTCTAAGACGTACATAACTATGTACAGATGCTGACAGAGAGGTTTCTTCCCTTACAGCTTGTGTGTGACAACATATCGTATACAACTGTTTATCGCTTGCTACAATAAACTGGGCTGTACAACCTTGAGCCGAACACTTCACTTACACAGCTATGGAAACAATAGCTGATCCCTCTTTACAGGGCTGGTGGTGGTGTAACTTTGCTGTACACTGCAGCAAGCCAGTAACGTTTGAGTTTGTGACAGTGAGTGAAAGTTTTGTGTTAAAAAGGTTAAAATAAGTTAAACGTTCTGTGCTGAGTGGAATTAAAATTATGGCATACGAAAATTTTCAAGGGAAACTGGCTGTACATTTTGGCTTTATGCTAAATGAATCTGGTAAAGTGTCTGACATAAAACAAAGTATTTTGTAAAATTTATGGGAAATCATTTAGTTATAGTGGTAGTGCTAGTAGTTTGAATTAACATTTGAAACACATCCATCCATTTCAAAGTGCTAACGAGTCATCTCCAACTGTTCCTCAAGCATCACAGTCCAATATAAGTAATTTCATTGCCAAACCGATTTGTTCCATCAAGGGAGCTGAATTAACAACGAAAATCATAAAATGGATAGTAAAGGATAGCCGACCTATCAATACTGTTTCGGATGAAGGGCTCAAAAAAGTTTTAAGAGAACCGTTGGAAACAGTTCATATAATCTTCCATCAAAAGATGTTGTAAGTAGATGAATTGACAAGTTATACGACATTTAAAGATCCAAGGTATTGGACACATTAAAGTATGCAGAATATGTTAGCTTAGCAGGGAATTTCTGGACTTCAGAAACAAATCAAAGGTATTTAGGAGTTACTGCCCACTGGATTGATTCTAACTCGGGAGCTCTGCAGTGCAACGTTGCAAGTGAAAAACATAACTGAAAAGCACAGCGCAATCACTTGTAATAATGAGTTTGAACACTTTGTAAATCATTGGAACTTGCAAAATAGAGGCATTGCAATTTGTACAGACAATGCTAGGAATATTGTACTTGGTACTGAGAAATCAAAATAAGATAATGTTAAGTGCTCTGCTCATACTTTACAATTAAGTTTTAATAAGGTGATTAAAAGTGCTTCTACAGATAACCTCCTTAGTAAATGCAGAAAAGTAGAGGGCCACTTTAAACACAGTCCGTACCTAGAAAATGAACTGTCTAAAAAGTTAAACGATCTTAATATTCCACAGGTAAAACAAGACATAGTAACCCGATAGAACAGTACTTGTATTATGTTTGAAAGTCTCCTCACAGCTATGAGAGCAGTTATTGATATATTAGATATCCAACCTTCAAATATTATTCCATTTAACTGAAATCAAATGGGAAATGACAAAGAATGTTTGAATGTCTGAAACCTTGCCTGGATATTTGTGGTTTTCTTGGGGGAAGTAAATATGTCACAGCAAGTGTTGTGCTACCTGCAATAACTTATCTAAGGTTAAGTCTCAAAGTTGCTGATTCAGACCCTCTGTATGTGATCAGATTCAAAACTATTCTTGTCGAAGATTTAACAGAAAGAATTAATAACTGGCCTAAATTAGAAATGTATGAAGAAGTTACAGCTCTCGATCTGAGATTCAAATCCTTGAAATGTCTTCCAAGAGGGAATTAGTATGGAAAAAACTTTCAGAAAAGTACGACAGAAGTAAATTTGAAGAGACAACTGATTTTTAATGACAATGACGATGTCGAGGAAAGCGCCCCATTAACATCACACTACAGAAATTGACGTCTACAAGTCTTTGAGTGAACAAATCTTCAGTGGTGGAAGACACATTCTATTCAGTAACAAATTCTTTCATCCATAGCGAAGAAATTACTTTGTATACCAGCTATAACAGTTCCCTGTGAATGTATGTTCAGTGATGCAGGAAATATTGTCACCAAACGAAGAGCACCACATAACTGAAAGCATGTGAATGCACTTACATGTTTAAAATCATGGATGAAACAACAGTGACTAAGTGAGTCTTCATGCAAACTATTATTTGCATGTCAGTCTCACAAATCTTAGTAGATATTGATATAATATGTTACTAAATAATTACTTACAAAAATATTGCAGATCTAATTCAATACATATATAAAGCATGTGCACTTGATGCAAACCAAATTTTTAATCTAAATATTTAGAAGTTTCATAAATAATTAAATACACAGAGTGTTAAAGTACTTTATATAATCCTTACATCTAATTTTCGAACAGATAATATCTCGATTAATCGATTAAAGTAACATGGCTAATTGATTACAAATTTTGATCTATCTACAGTACTAGTAATAATAAAAGCTGACAGAGAGTTTTCTTTCCAGCGTGTGTGTGTAACGCAACATATACTCGTACAATGATTATCGCTTGGTATAGCATAAACTAAAAGCTAAAACCTTGAACCGGAGAAGTTGCTTGTGTAGCTATACTACATTTGTTCGTATACACACAAAACAAAATTATTAAAATATTAGGTGCTTTCGGTGCAAAGGATGGCTTTTGCTACAGTGAAACAAAGTAGTAAAATTTCAACAATTTATTAATATAGTCTCTGCTTCATTGTTACTGTAGATGTATACTGCCTTTAATGGGTTTTAAACCAGTTTTTGTTTCGTTTAAATATGGAAGAAACGGATTGTATTTATGCTGCACTTTTACAGCATTTAACAATTTAAATGTCTTGTTCTGTTTATTGGGTATCCCTTTCCGGCCCCTGAAGGGTTTAAATGGCCATCAGTGAAGCGGTTAACTTCTGTTTTTTTACTTTTGATAGAAGTTTTTACTTCATATAGGAAACAGTTTCCTACATTATAAATTCTATACGTACACATAAAATACATGTTGATAATTTAATTCTGCATAAAAAAGCCTGGTGTATATTAGGGAAAAGGAAAAGTACATTCTGCTTAGTACCCAGATTCTGATCTCAGACCTAGCCACGAAATCTGATTTAAGCCAGGTAGCCTCAACTTAATACAGGTCAACAGTGGTAGAAAGACAACCAGTGGTGGATTAACTGTAAGATCTGCAATATCAGAACCTTAGAGAGTTTGAGTGTTGACTGAATATAGAGAGAAATAAACATTACATTTAACTAAGTGCTTAATATAGCAAATTTAACATTCCATTTCATAGCTAATCTACCACTTATATATAGGTATTACATGTAATACTTCCAACTGAATTCAATTCTAATTCAGATGTTGAGCTTTTTGTACCCTTTTTCCTCTAATTATCTCTTCAATATTCAGTATAATTGTCTTTGTTGTACAAAGGCGAAGACTACATTTTAAGTTATTGTCCGATACTTGGCTTCTGTGACAAGGTTTAGTGTTTCATTATGCTAAAAAATTGCTCATACAGGTAAGTAGAGCCAAACATGCCTAATATGTGAGCAGTGTTTCACAGTAGAATGTTGGACTGAGGAAAGATCAAATAAAAATTGGTGAAGTTCGTTTTATGATCATATTGCAGATCAGTAAGTTCCAACTGAAATTCTGTAGTATCTAGTACCTCCACTTCTCAAAGTCCATAGTGAAGGGAGTGAAAATAATGGAAAATATACAGATTCCAATTCTTCTAGCTCTTGGAATCTCACTCCAAACTCGCTGTGTAGATAATTTTGTATGGTTGCATATTGCTCAAGCTCTGCAAATTACAAATGCTGAGAAGCTGATCCAAGTTTTGTAAGTGAGGTGCATTTTTGTTGATTAATTGTTCCCATAGTTTGCATTTGCATTTGAATGCCAGCACAGAGTCAACTAGTTGTGTAATAATCAGCCCCTTGCCTTGCAGAGAACGGTTAAGAACATTGAGGTGTCCTGTTAGATCTGCAAAGAATGCCAAATCACAAATCCACTTTGAATAATTGAATTTGGGAATAGACCCATTTCTTCTAAGAACAATGCTGTTTCCTCCCTTAACTCACAGTACCTTTACAGTAGTGCATCCTGGCTTAACCACCTCACTTCACAATAATAAGGTAAGCTTAACCACCTCACTTGACAATAATAAGGTAAATTGCCAAATTCACTATTATATTCATTGAGAAACACTTAACTGGCAATGACATAGTCCTTTTGATCTAATGAAATCAGTGGTCTTGACATCACTCATCACATTACTCAGTTTGATACATTTTGCACATAAATTCTCCTTGAGAATTATGCAGAAAACAGTTATGGTGTTTTGATGAATGCCAAGGTCTTTTATTTTGTCTCTAACAAGGCTTATTAGACCAACCTACCACCAATCATAGTAGGAGCTCCATCTGTAGCTATAGATATGTTTAGAATTTGAAGCCAATTTAAAGCTTCAACACATCCGAAAATACCTTCACCAGATTTTTTTACAGGTCATTGGTACTAAATCCAACATTTCTTCTGTGATTTGGAGATTTATATCCACATCTCTCACAAAAAGCACTAATTGTACTGTATTGTAAGTATTTTGGCTTTCATCTGAGGCTAGAGAGCAACAAATAAATGTCTTAGATCTCTCCACTAACTGTTAAACATTGTTGGCGAGATCTGCAATATGCCACATAACAGTGGAGGAAGATAAATTAATACCTTCACATTCTGGTATTCATTAAGGGCAAAATTCATCAGCCATTGCATGTAGACACATTTTAGCAAATTTGCCATCTTTAAATTTTCTATTTAGTAATTTCAAGTGAAATTTTATAGCTAAGACACATTTGGTTCACTGATTTTATGGACTGGATCAGTCATCATTAGCCATGGTGTCCTTGAGCTTCTCTATCATTATATCTTTCCACTCCTTTGTAGCCATTGTATTCCCTACTGTGAGTAGCATAATAGCATAATGTTGTAAATTATACGTCTTAATTGTTTGAACAATCTTGCCACACACTAAACATTTCACAGCACCACCTACATTTATAAAGAGATAATGTTCTTCCCAAACAGAGGGAAAAGTATATGGGGAAGATGGGTGAGAATTAGATGAGGTAGCCACGCTTAAAAATGTTGCCCTTTCTATGCTTCATAAACTGCCACTGCACACTAGTTACATGAATCCACTGTTGCAGCTGCTGCTGCACTCAAATAATCAACTATAACACAATGCCCACTTGCTAGCACAGATATGATCTTGCATGCTGCCTGCATTTCTATGAATTGAGACTGCTCGATTTCAGCTAAAAGCAAGGTATGACTATGGCAAAGTACTTGCAGAAATTTGTTATACAATAGTCATTAAATTGCTTTTGCAGTTCCTAAGAGAAGAAAAGGATGCAAATCATCTGAAATCCTTCCTTACTATCACTGATTTGGGAGTGTGTATGGAAAGAAGAAGAAAAAAAACCCTGGGATTTAAAGAGACCAAATCCAATTTCCAGCATTAGGCAATAGTAGCAGTCTGACACATGAGAAATGGCAGTGGAGGGATGGATTGTTCAGTCTCTCATTTAGAAAGATTATTTTGATGTTTGTGCATGAATTTTCTGCAGGTTCTTCCAGCAAAGCTTTAAGATAAGCAAAATATAAGATCACTGATAGCTTCTGGTTTGAATGCAACAAATCTACAACGAATACTGCTTTACAAAGAAGCATGTTTTGGTTTCCCAGTTGTAGCACAATACATTTAAGGAAATTCACTTATAATGAATTTTTTCACTCACTTCTTTTTGATATGTTACACGTTTTATTTTCATTCAACAGGCTTTCTACACCTTTTATTATGTATGCTAACTCAAAGAAAATACTTCTTTTGTATCACTGAGCAATACTATTAGTTGCTTCATGAAAGTACTCATACTTATATTCAAATTTCCAATGAATCAAGGACTATTTATGTTATATTAGATCTTCATAAAAAATTCTGATAGAATAAAAACATTAATATTAATTTTCTACATGTTTCTTTTATCTGAATTTTATTCTGGATTTTTACATCTGAATGTTTCAGAATGTGCTTATGTGCTTACAAATTAACTTCAATAATGTATACATTCAAAACTGCAAGAGTCAGTAATGTTTATAGGTGAAAGAGGAGGGAAATGTGTTACATTTTACAGCATTTGGGAAGCTACTTTGTGGAGAAGAGGACAGGGTTATGCTTTAGGTCCAAGTTTCCATAGTCTCATTCAGTGTAATATTACATTAACACATTTAAACATTTAAGATGGAGCATGTTAGCTAAACCTTTAGACAGAGCAATTACAACTCACATACATTGTGGGTTATGTTGGCTGTGACTTGCTAACTGCTTGACAATGGTACAACATAATGCATTATTACAATATATATATAACAATTTTTCATGATGATAGCAAAGCTTTATGAGCCGTGATATGTAAGACCACTGATAGCTTTGTGATTAAGGTGCAACAAATATACCAGGAACATTACTTTACAAAGATGCATATTTTAGAGTTCATATTGACATAATATAAATAAGAAAATCCTAAGCATTCACTTCTCATTACTTTGTGATTTAAGTTTCTCAAATTTTTTTCGTTTTATTTAACCAATGATTTTCTATACCTTTATTATAAACAGTGGAAGGTACTTGATGCTAGGGGTGGCTTCTCAATAGGGTAGCATGTTTGCGCTACAACCAAAATGCTGGGTCTCTTTAATGTAATGGCATGTTCCATTTGGGGTTCATTTCGACCTTGGACCTCAGCGCGCTGTATTGCTTGCAGGTGCCGAGTAGTTTATTCCCAAATGCAAACCACTGGCATACAATGGGTAGGTATAGGGCAGGATGAATCTACGGAGTGCCGAGGCAAGTAGAGGGGAAGTGTGGGACAGAAGGCTGCATAAGGTTGGTTAACCTAGCAGTCAACTATTACCTACCATACATTGCCACATGGTTTTTGCAGTGTTTTGAGTAGTGAATCAAAGTGATTTATTTAAATACAGGTAAATTGTGTTATAAGGAGAAACAATGAATCGCATACAGTCTCTATTAGCACATCCTTTTTAAAAAATGAACTTAGAAGAAAAAACTGAAATTAAGCAGCTTGGAAGTTCCACGCCAAATATAAAAATCACATAGGTAGTTAAAACAAAAACAAGATGTTTTAACAGGAACTTTAACAACGACGTATATGAGAAATATAATTTGATGTTTGGTTGTGATATTAAAAATGCCCTGTTTTGCTTTCCTTGCATTCTGTTTGGCAGTGAAGATCCGTGGACAAAACATGGCATGAATGATTTATAGCACATTCATAATTGCGCTAAAAACACGTAACTTCAAAACTGCACATGAAAAACACAGTCAGTTTTGCTATGATTGGCAATGTAATGAGAGGAAAGGGGAGCAAAAGTCTATGCTCAATTAGTTAAGCCTGGTAAAAGCAAAGGTCAGGTTTACCTGCTAATCAACAATGGCAACGTTCCCCTCCACCGACCACAGGAGGCAGGTGATGAATGTAATAACGTAAAATCCTACCTTTAAGCAGTCTACCCAGCAATAATAATAATAATAATAATAATAATAATAATAATAATAATAATAATAATAATAATAATAATAATAATAATAATAATAAATAATACCGCTACTGCTACCGCTAGTAAAAGCTGACCAGGATGACTTAGGTGCTGGCATTCTGATTCCAAGGTTGCGAGTTGAAGCCCGGTCTAGTTTGATGGTTTCTATGTGTGTTAAAAGTGAAATGCATCATATCATTTTTACTGACATTTAAAGAACTCTTCCATGAAACCTCCGACATGCCGGTGACACTAATCTAATTTTGTATTTGAACTGCCATTATCAAACAAAATAATTATTTTATTTATTTTGTTGGTCGTTGAAGGTCTAATAAACCTTGGTTCTTAATTTGGGGCTATATTAATTGTAGTAGTATGTCCATATAAGCTGTTCTTGAGAACTGTAATAAAGGAAATAAAGTATTTATTTTCGGAACAAGATACATTAAGTAAAGTATAAACTTGAAAGAAGCGTAGGGACAGTGAAGCACAAATTAGCATAAAAGTGAATCGCGAAGATATTGACACATTGTGAGTGTGACAACACATTGTGACACAGTGTGAGTGAAGCAATGTGTCAATATCTTCTCGATTCAATTTCATACATTAGGTAATTTTAAATACCACGCAGTTTAATATTATATTAACAATCGCTAACCTATGAAAGGTAGAAGTATTCCATTTCAGGTAAAACTACTACTTTTAATATTGGAAATGCATTTAAAAAGAAGAAAGGGAGATTAAAATGGTTGAGGTATATATGTGCGAGAGAGATGGAGAGAGAGGAAATCACGTCATTAAAAAAAGGATCGATTAATACCTAAGTTGATACTGCAGTTGTATAAAACCACCTACGTTTCATGTGGCAAAATTGTTTTTATTTTCCACTGAGCTGATAAAAGCAAAAGCTCTTGAAACATGTCCTGTGAAAAAACAGTGTGAGTGAAGCAAGGTGTCAATATCTTCTCGATTCACTTTTGCTCTAAGTTGTGCTTCCCTGTCTCTACGCTTCTTTCAATTTTATACTTTGAAATACTGCTCTGTTTACATTAAATGTGTATACAACTCTATTATACCACTTCATCAGAATTGCCTAAAACCTGCCAGCAATGTAAAGAACATATGCTGGTATCAATGAATAAACAGTATTGCCAAATATATGGCAATTAAAATTTTTTTTTAAACATAATTTTGAGTCAAACTAGTACTCGGTGCTCCGTTCTTTTTCTGTTGTTACAAAAACTATGACTAAGAGGAAACTTCTATATATAACATTTTAAGCATATTACTGTTATATATTTCTAATTTTAATTTGTTGCATCAAGTACCTTTCACCTGTGTATGCTACTTGAAAGTATATAATTCTTTTGCAATATGCAACAATAATTGGTTTAGCTATTAAACAAAAAATAATGTGTATATTTCAAATGAGTCAATGAGTACTTAAGTTATATTACAGCTATATAATCAAATAATACACGGCGATGAACCATTCTGATTAACTGAAGAACAATAATATTGGTTTTTCTACAGTTTCCTTTTATGTGGAATTCATGCTGCAGTTTTATATTTGAATGTTATCAGCAGGCATTAGAATTCTTAAGCAGTTGGCTTTAAGTTATCTAATCTGAAATTATAAGTTAATATAAAGAATGTAAAGAACAGTGGCCAGGTGTTGCTGACAGGCACATAAATTTTGTCTGGTGACAGCTAACAGGGAAGCAGTGATTTGTAACCTGCAGTGAATGAATGAATGTGTAGTGTTTAAAACCCGCTTTCACTACATATGGCACCGCAGGCAGTGACACTGATGATACATGAGATGAAGATGGAGCACCAGTGGAATGAGATGGCGGGGGAAACCGGAGGTCCCGGAGAAAACCCGCCCCAGCGCCGTGTTGTCCACCACAAATCTCACTTTGCAGTCGCCTGGGATCGAACCCTGGCTGCCTTGGTGAGAGCCAAGTGGTCTAACCACTGAGCCATAGCGCGGCCGTAACCTGCAGTGTCACAATATAAAGACCAATAACAGTTCAACTACATTTCCTTTCATCCTGGCTTTTAATGCTTAGAAAATTCCAATGCCTACTTATCAGAATGTGCCTATGTGCTTACAAATTACCTTAAATAAGATAATGTATACATTTATGATTGCAAGAGCTAGGTTTTGCTTATAGAAAGGAGAGAAGGGAAACTTACTAAGTTATATTTTATAGCATTTGACTAAAACTCTAGACAATTATTTTTTTGGAGAAGTATACTAATTTATTTGAAAGTTTCCATGCTCTCCCTCAGTGCAATACCACATAACACATTTAAACATCCAAGATGGAGCATGTTTGTTTTTAAAGACAATAATTGCAACATACACATGTGGGTTGTGTTGGCTGTGGCTTGCTAACTGCTTGACCATTGTACAATGTGATTCATTATTACCAGAAATGTAAAACAATTTTTCAATGATGTTGGTAGAAAGATATTCAGATGATGGGCATCCATAACCAACCAACCCAATACAATACTTTACAGGAATTACTGTTACAGAATATATTGGAATCACAAACAACTAAAGACAGGAAAGATATCTGTAAAGCAAGTCATCACAGACTCATTAACATTTACTCATATGCATTGTGTGAAACACATACATTAGATCTGGACAACAGTACTCAAGGTGTCAAGTAATTTTCATACTTCCCTCCCTTTCTGATCACCAAAACAGAAAATGGTTAGGGAAACCATTTCCACCTAATGTGAGCTGCTAGCTACAATAGGTAAGAAGGGAAGGGAGTGCTCTTGTTCACACAAATACTCTTACCCAAGCCTGATGTACACATTTACAACTGTTTGAGTGCCTTGCAAGGGTGTACTGAAAATGAGAAGCTTATTTGCAAAATGTCTTTGGCTCAGTAGTGTTGAAACAACTTATTCTATTTCTCATATATGTATAATATTACCAGTTTTGTGTGGCAAAAACTTATTTTTTCTGTATCTTCTTGAAAATCCAAGAAAAACTGTTGAGGATGCCAGCTATTTTCTGAAATGATCTTTAAACAAATGTATTTCATAACATAACAACATAACAACATAACAACACTGTTTTCAACACTTCCAAGAAAGTAATTGAAATGTATTTCAATTTAGGTGAAATTTAGGCTTATGTGAAAATTGAGTCAACAAATCTTCAAAAATAGTTCAATATCTATAAATGTTTTTCTTGACCTGCCAACATTTTCCCTCATTGGACAAGAGGCATTTTGGAAATAAGCACCTCAAATATACAGTTATGTTCTATTCAACTACATGAACTACTAAGTTTGTTCAGCAATCTTAGCGACCAAGGTTCTTTGATTCTTTGTAGAATAATTTACTGTTTTCAGTTTGACTTGTGTCCCTTTTTTCCCTGCTAAAGTATCTCACACAATGCTTAATTAACACTTTAAATGCATCTAATACTGATTTAAGGTTCTGCTCAAAATTGCGTTGCCTAACCCACAAGTAGAAAAGTGAGTGAGTGAGTGTGTGGTATTTTAGGGCCCGTCGACAACAAGGTCATTTGGGCCCACACGTAGAAAATCATTTGTCTTTGTCCATTCTGGAAAAGGTAGGCTAAATTCTTTGCCTGTCTCGCAAAAATCTAGCTTTAATATTGGTAAATATTTTTGGGTTTTAATTCATTTCTTTTTTCATTTTATCTTAGTAAGTGTCAAAAACTTAAGAAAGCTCACCAGATTTATTATAAAATAAATCAAAATACGTCGCTATTCCCAGTGATGTGAAAAGAAGCACGCTGCAGTTTTTAATGTACATGCAACATTTCTTGATTTAGTTATGGTTTTATGAAAATTTGCAAGTACTAATATAAAATGGTAAAAGTAAATAGTAAAGTAGCACATTATAATTTAAAAAAAAATTATTACACTTGTAAATTCTTATCGTGAAGTACAAAATTAATAAAATAATTTTAAGTCCGAAAAGCACATTGTATCACAGAAATCTGATCATATCATTAGTTGTCAATCTGAAGTTCTCCGCTAGTATTATTAGGGTGCTTCTATGGCTGGTTTGACTAAATGACATTTGGATTTTCTTCCCCATATAACTTTAATTCAGAATTTTGTTGCCCAACTGTTTTATAAAAATCATCTTGTTTTTAAGTCTTATCTCTGGAAACATTTTAGGCTTTTTCTTTGCAACGGTTCCTTTATCCAAAAATGGATAGCCACGGTTGTTAGTATATTTCTTTGTTCTTTAAATTTATGAAGTGTAACTTGAGTCTCATATTAAGATTTTCTCTGTTTTCCCAGTTCTTTGTAGTTTCTGGAATTTGGTATATACAGATAAAAAAAGAGGAAAAGAAAGATAAGGCCTCCCCCCCCCCCCCCCACACACAAAATTACGTCAATGCAGGTGGCTAAAATCCCAGACAATACAAATGGAAATTATCTACAGCTTAACCACTGGTTATAATTTGGCATGTTGGCAAAATAGTCACCAGGATAAAGAACACACACATATATAATTCTTTTATTGCACAAATACTTAGAATACTTGTAATTAATAACTAACACTAACAATATGGCAGTTATAAACATATAGGGCAATAGTATGCACTGCTACTTGAAATAAAAAGAGTAACAGCAGAACATGACAGCCATCACACGCATTTCACCTAAGGCATCCATGGGAGCATTCCTTCTGCTGCCCATCTATTGCCAATATTGGCATTCCAAACAGCAAAATATATTAAGAGTCCTAATCTGCAAAGCGTAATTGAGATACTGAGAACCCTAAGCTGCAAAACATAGCTGAGCAATACTTTTTATAAGAGGAATAGAGCAATTGCAGCCAAGCCTGCAAAACAATAACAAAGTGTAGCTGAAACATCAGTGTAGCTTAAACCTATGATCGCTAAATTAGTGAATTTCACTCTAACCCTGATTTAGTGAGCTTTTGCTACTTCTTTTGGCAACATTCGCTACCTTCCCACTCAAAATGGCAGTAGTTTCTATGCTGAATGTCATTTAAAAGGTAGGACAAGTGAGAGACTTGTACTTAAATTACTTTTTATTAACTAAGGCCAACCCGATAAACAAGATCAAGCCTTAAAAAAAAAATAGCTTCAGCAAAGGGTGGTTAAGACATCAATGATACAGAGAGGTAACCAAACCAGGTATTCAATGGAAAAGCCAGAACACTTAAGAAATTTAGATACCAGTCTTAAGATATATAACTCCACTACACAACCAATTTAGCAATTAATCATCTCATTCATTAAATATACAAGAAAAGAACTGGAATAAAACTGGGTATTTACAGCATATATTTAAAGATGGTGACAAAATGTTCACTGGAAAAGTAATGTTAAAAGTTCATTAAAAAACAGAGAGAAACTGTGACTTCAAATTCAAGGGATGCTTGAGAAACCTAATGAACAAAGATACTGATAAATCTGTTAGCTTATTTTTGGAAGAGGAACCACAGCATAAAAAAAAAAAATTCTACCTAAACAGCCATTTTTACTTTTGTAAATAATGTATTAAAGAATTTAGATAACAAAAAATACGTATGTGGTGTATTTTTCAATCTTTCAAAGGCTTCTGATGTTTTACATCACCACATATCGTTCTCTAAATTTGAGACAATAGGAATTAGGGGGCATGTTCTTAAAAAAAATTCAGTCTTACCTTAAGGCTAGGAAGCATATAGCTGAAATTTCAATACACCAGCATTACTCAAAGGAGCAAAATATAAAGAATGGTGTACCTCAAGCATCTAACCTAGGACCAATCTTGTTCCTACTTTTTGTCAATACCTTACAGAAACCACATCATCGTGCAGCATAACTCAGTATGATGATGACACAAATATACTGTTGGAAAGTAATTGTTTGGAGAAACTGAAAACGGTAGCCAAAGAAAAAACTCATAGTATCTCCGACTTGTTTGAAAACAAACTAATGGTCAATATAGAAAAAACTGTAATAATGTTTTATCTTCATCCTTCGAAAACATCTGACACCTAAAATTTTAACATATTTTCTGACAAAACTCTTCAAAATGAAAATGAAACAAAATTTTTAGGTATCTGGCTGCAAAATCACTTTAAATGGGACAAACATGTGAAAATATTGATAGGAAAATTGAGGAGCACTATTTCAAAACTCGAGAGATGAAAAATTTTATGTAGTATCGGCATAATTTTCAGCTTCTGCATTGTTCTGTGAAATCAGATAAAAAATAAAATAAAAAATTGAATAAAAAGTAAGAAAAACAATCAATGACAAAAATAAGAAAACTTCATGTGTGAATTAAGTTAATTAGGAGTCGATTAATAACACAAAACAACACTCACTTTTAAATTTTCCCGGAACCGGTTTCTGAGGTCTTCCCTCTATCTTCAGCCGGACATCGACTAGTTCTCATTGGTGTAGCTGGCAATATTTTGTCTTCGGTCTCCTCTGGTGGCGGTTCGAGGAACTTGCTGAACAAATCTTTCTGGGGGATGTCGAAATTGTTCCAAAGTATTCAATTTCGACATCCCCCAGAAAGATTTGTTCAGCAAGTTCCTCGAACCGCCACCAGAGGAGACCGAAGACAAAATATTGCCAGCTACACCAATGAGAACTAGTCGATGTCCGGCTGAAGATAGAGGGAAGACCTCAGAAACCGGTTCCGGGAAAATTTAAAAGTGAGTGTTGTTTTGTGTTATTAATCGACTCCTAATTAACTTAATTTATACAACAACACTGTTTTCAACACTTCCATAAAAGGATTCATGTGTGAATTTTACGCTCGTGCAGAAAAGTTAATCAGCATCTATAGGTTTTTGAAAAAAAACTCCGCATTTTCAAACCTAGATTTGCTATTTGTTTCTTTTCACATTCAATGATGCAGTTTCAGGAAGGGGAATTGAATGATTAATATATTTGCTGTGCTAACCAATTAGTACTGCCAATAAATAGAAAAACCGTTATCTCAGAAATGCATTTTGTGCATCTATCAATTTTTTGAAAAAATGCTTCTCAACTGGGCCTGCTCTGTTACAATTTTAGGCACCTAGTACAATCAGTATCAATTGAATGTCTCAGGAGTGTTTATTTTGCATGTATATTAAATCCTAACATACAGTATTTTGATCTGGGGTAATTCACCAGCAGGTCATCCTGAGAGATTTTTCCCAGTTTTCTTCAGTTATCATGACTGACAAATGCAGGAAACCCTAAACTTAGGCCTAAAGTGTTTTCTTCCCAAAAAATTCCTTTCCCAAATATCATTTCATGTATTATCAGTCCTCTGCCTATGGTGCTGTATGTAGTCAGAACAGACATTAGACACTTCTAGGAGGCAGGGGGGAGGAATGCATAGCTGGTCTGCCTGCAACAATGCTTAGAAAAAGGGTTTTACTGAGGGTTAAGACAAATCAGATTTAAAAAAAAATGAAGTTTGATTCAGCTCTCCAACTTTAACCTAACACCATATTAGGTACTGTCTAAAACAAATATTGTTCCTCCAATTTAAAAGGACCTCTTCTAAATAAATCAACTTCATAGAAATGATATATACATACATTCAACAGAAAAAACCTGATGTCCTCCTCATAATAATACAGATGCACCTAAGAAAGATCTAATGGCAATTGATCTGTCAGATCCACATATCGCAGTTAACCCCTGATTTTTTTCTACCAAATGTTTTATCTCTTAGTACCTTTTATGAAACAAAGCTAATTTGTCACTTTTGTGCATGCACATAATTAAATCAAGAAATGTACTTAACTGTTTAACACTCTGTTTTGAATAAAGTACATACATTAAACATTTGTATGCATTGATTTTTGTTTCTCAAAGTATAGGACAAAACCTTGTAGATCGTTTCAGTTTTAATTATATGAGACAACATAACTTTATTTTCTTCTTCACACGTCACCTACTTTTTAACTTTTGAGAGACTGGTTTCAGGAGCTGTTACTTTCATTTTCAACCTCATAGGTCTAGCTGAGGTTGAAAATAGAAACACAATTCCTGAAATTATTCCCTCAATAATTAAAACTAAGTGATGCAGTGTGAAAAAATAGATTGCAAATGTTTCATATAATTAATTTCAGCATCAATATTATGAAATTCCTTCAAACATCAGTTAATTATTTCAATTTATCTTATGTCTCTTATTCTTAGTACTGCAGCAGTGAAACTAAAGTATAAACAACTTTAAATTTTACCTTACATTTTACTGTTTTTGTTAAACAGTAAGTGATAAAAGGCACAGTGATTTTACACTAATTTTTCTAAACCAGGTATGGAACTTTTCCATGTAAAGATATTAATTCATTTAAGATCTCCTTACACTTTGGGAAAAACCACAAAATGTACAGCTTTATTACCTATACTGATTTTACCAAATTACATTTCTTCTTTGTTTGGGTCATCTTCCTCTTCATCTTCGCTGAAAAGCTTTCTTGCTAGTTTTTTCATTCCTCTTTTACCAGATTCACTTTTTCGGCTTTTAAGTTTGATGCGGACTTTCATTGAATCATTGTCTGAGTGGGGTTCTTCTTCCATGGGCACTTGACCTATTTAAAAAAAATGCATATATTAATCTTTTAAGAAACTTCTAAATTAACATTTCTGCATAGTTCAAGAATTTTTTTGCAGGACATTTCTATTTGCTTCTTCAACTTAGTAAATTCATCCTATAATAAAAGGAGCTTAAATTTGCTATCAGAAGAACATTTTTAGCACAAAAACTGAATAACATGCAGTTTTCACTATATATAGACAGAGGGTATTAATGAACTACACCAAAATATTTTCAGAGCAAGTGGAGATACCTTAAACAAGTAATTTGAGATAGACTTTTAGCCTGTTGGTTCAAATGTGGAAGTTACAGCTGTAAGTTTCTACAGAGCCAGTACGCCACTGCTTGTAATGATACCTCTTGAGTGCAAAACACACAAAAATGAAGAGATGTGTCTGAGCACTCTCTCTGGTGCAATGGTTATAGCATTACCTTTCAAGTGAATGGTAAACAAGTTTGAGTATCCTTCACTTTCTTGTCTTTATTTTATTTTTGTTTGCTTGGTTTTTTTTTTTAATATTTTGTCTAAGATTTTAATATTTGTATAAATGTATGCATTTTACGGAGTAATTTTACCTTGTCAGTGTAACTAATTACTATTCTTTCTAACAAAGCTTGAATCCTGCTTAATACTTTCCCATGCTGTACGTCTAAATGGGAGGTGGTTTAAAGGGGGAACGAGCTTACATAAAATGAAAAGTAAATGCAACTCTTTATGCCAGGTTCATAGGAACTGCTCAAAATGGCGACCTGAGTGTTCAATGCAAAGTTGACAGCTGCAAAGGAATGACTGTCCTACTCTGTCCAAAATTCCTTGTATATGTCCAGTAACTTCACATGCTGCTATTATTTATTACCTTCTGAGGTAATAGGTGTTTCATACACCAGAGACTTAAGGTGATCTCAGAAATAGAAATCAATTGGGTTGAGGTCGGAAGAGCATGCTGGTCAAGCTACAGTTGCAGTGAAGGATATCATATTAGTGTTATTGCACTGGCCAATCAGATTAACGTTCTTAGTTAAGAATCATGCCATTTCTTCCTATAAGAATTTACATATTAAAAAGACGAAATAAATTAATTACATGACAGGAACTGAACCAATGATCATGCCAGTTTTTGGCGTTATAGATTGGGTCACCAAAACAGTGCCAAAATGCCCACTAAATTAGGCTATATAATGCAAGAATACAGTTAATCATTGTTCATTGTTGCATTGGCAGATGATTAGTTCAAGATTTGAGAGATCATTGAGGTACTAAATCTTGAGAATGCCAATAACAAACTACTAAGAATCGATATTTCTATAATCGGGAAGCAGTTTTAAAGACATTCTAACCCAATAATTTCACCCACCTTGTTTAAGTAACAACTAATCAGCATCTGATGCCAATTAGGTTTAACACAATTAACTGCATTACGTTTAGCCGCAAACCATGCACTGCCTATCTTAACTTAATTATATTTGTCATGTCTACAATCACTGAAATTATTTCAGTGCAGTTCATTAACACCCTGTGTATACAGGATGAATCACCTAACACTTGCACCACCAATATTTCTGAAACGGAAAGTGCTATTGATGTGTGGTTTTCACAGCATTGTTTGGTAGTTAGGGGCTCTTACTTTTAGCTTGTAAATAGATTTTAATAACACTTAGAATATGTTTTTGGAGCAAACACACACTTTTTATAAATGGAATAATGCCATGGAATAATGCCTAATTACATCAAAAAATAAAAGTAAGGTAATTTAGAATGCTAATCAAGTTTTCTGCAGGATTCTAGTGCCAGTAGTTCACAAGATATCTTATTTTGAAACTTTTACACACCAACACTTGCACTAACTGTGGTGGCACAAACTAAAGAAAAACAAAAGAGAGTGCACTGCCTCTGTGGATCCTGACAAGTAAAGAGAAATTTCACCTTCAAAGCTTGTGTTAAAAATGACAACCTGCAGCTTCATTACAAGCTTCCAGTCTCCTGTGTTTAGAAAATAGACAATTTTTCCCCATAGAAAAAAGTCTAACAGAGTCAAATCCGGTGAATAGGCTAGCCTAAGTACAGGTCCCCTTCGTCCAATTCACTGTTTTGGAAACAATCCACGAAGACCAGCTGTAGTAATTCGTGCACTATAGGCTGGACAGCCATCATGCTGGAACCACAGGTTCCTTCTAGTCTGCAGAGGAACGTCTTCTAGCATCTGTGGAAGATGATCTGTTAGGAGGTTGAGATACTTGTGCGAGTTTAACGTTCCTTCTATGAAAAAAGGTCCTATGAGTTGATGGTTCACTATCCTACACCACACGTTTAAATTCCATGGACATTGACGTTCCACCTGACGACGCCAATGGGGATTTTCAATAGACCAATAGTGTGTGTTTCTTAGGTTTGCTTGGCCATGATTATTAAATGTTGCTTCATCACTAAACAAAATACATGATGAATCTGGAGTACCATGTCTTAACGCCCAAGCACAGAAGTTAACAACATTCTCAAAATCTTGATGGAGAGAGATGTGATAGGGATGGAACCTGTGTCGATGGAGAATGTGAAGTACACTCTCCTGACTCATTCCACTTCCACGTGCGATTGTGCAGGAACTAATTTGCTGATCTACTGCAACAGCCAAAATATTAATTTCTCCTACATCTCCAGTCACCTATTTGTTTTTGTTAAGTTTCCTTGGTGTTACACTACCACTTTCATGTAACTGATTGAAGATGTTGAAGAGTAATTGCAGAAATGGTTGACATCTATTGGGATATCTTTCCATATACACCATACAAGAACAAATTGCATTCTTCCGACACGCTCCGTACACCATGAGCATGTTGGCTTTTTCTGCATTGGTAAATCACATCTTCATTCACAACCTACTGCTTGAAGTATCCCTAATTGACTAGAATGTTGCAATGCACAAGTGAACCACAAACATGTGTAAACAAACCATAACGCCACCATATTGTGACGTCAATATTTTGATACATTTTTGAAAAAGACAAAATTAGTAAAAATTGTATACTTGGAAGATTGAATAATATTGGTACACGCGACATCTGATCGCGTAGGTTTGCAAGTCATGCTGGGCTGTTAGGCAGAGGTCGAAAGCCTTGCTGACATAGCTGACGAAGCAGTGAGTCAGTCGCTGCTTCGGCAGAGTTTTGGCATTTAAATGCCAGGGTTTTGGCCCAGGCGGGAGTAGTCTCGCACGTACTACCGGAATCTGCGTCGCCCGATTCTCTGATGGCCACGTCTATAATCTCCAAGAATGAGCATCAAAAAGCAAGGAGCAGGAACCTTAGGCCAGGTAAAAGCCACAGTTGTCCTCGTATAGATAATTTCTTTTGGTTTTGGGTAGATTGTAGAACAAACACTATTTAACCAGAACTACATGTCGAATTTTAACCTAAGCCAACCCTGCCTGGTAACTCAGACCTTGGTAGGAACATCTCCTTCCTGAGCTACCCTCCTCTAGCAACGTTAAATGCAAAAGTGTAATTTATACCTGCCAATTGGTGCAACCGTGAACGTTACAATATTTAACAACTAAGCCGATTGAATGGATCACAGAAGTGTCGGTGTGTAAAGTTTTCAAAATACTTGAACTACTGACACTAGAATCTTGCGGAAAACATTAATATTCTCATACTTTAAATTTTTAGATGCAGTTAGGCATTGTTCCATTTAAAAAAAGTGTATGTTTGCTCCAAAGACACACGTAAGTGTTATTAAAATCTATTTATAGGCTAAAACTATGAGCCTCTAACTACCAAACAAAGCTGTGAAAACTGCACATCAATAGCACTTTCCATTTTGGAAATATTGGTGGTGCAAGTTTTAGGTGATACAGCCCATATATGTGTATAGGTACATTCAAATTTATGACTTGGCATACTTTACTTAAAAAGGAAATTGCATGCTTAATGTACACTAGATATGCTAAATTAGATTTTTATCAAATTTGCATGAGAAGCAAATGGTGATCCTTGTTTCCTAGTGTCATTTGATATTTACCAGTTGTACCAGCACTAGCATGGCATTATAAATGAATAAAAGTGACAGCCGCAGTTCATTTCTTGTAGTGTAAGTTATAGCATATTGTCACCTGATCGTCAAAGGCACAATAAAACCGGATGGCAGGAAAGAGACACATAGCGTCGAAGCCACACCTACGCCCATGCGCGCGCTAGCGCCTGCAGTGGAGACGGGGTTGTTACGTTAACTGCAAAGGTTCTACTCCAATTAGTCCCAGACCTGTAGGTCCAAGGACCCTGGCCTCCTTCAGCCAGGAAGTTACCAAGCTGTCCCAGAAGGGCGCCCGGCACCTTCGTGGGGCTTTCTATAGGGTAAGACTCACAAGCCCCCCCCCCCCATCTGGTCCTATGGACTCAAGATGGGATGGAAGTGGATATGCCACTTATGCGCGCCAACTCCAAAATGGGAGGACCACTGATATGACCTCCGTGGGGCTGCCTGGTAATCTAGCACACCTTCTACTAGCTATGCTGGCTAGTATGCGGGAATATTAATAGCTCCCCTCAACCCCGTCCGAGACGTACCCCATCTAACACGCGTATTGGGAACCACTGCCCCCTCGAGTCCAACCCAATCCGAACAACTCCCAATCAGGGAGGGGCTCGAATGTTCGGCCCGAGGTTTCTCTAGTAACGTCAGAGGTACCACGAGTGCTAGGGGTCCTAAGCTCACGCACCACAGCAGCTGAAGGGGGGAGAGGAGCCATGGTGGTGACTGGACTTTTCTTTCCCTATCTCCGTCCGCCTGGAAAGGCCCTGAGGCTCTCATATGACTTCGCCCGATGTGGAGAAACTTCGAGAACAGCTGACTCGCATATAAATAGGAGTGTGGGGGTGCAGAGAGGCAGTGTTTGGAGTTGTAAACGGTGCAGAGTGCATGTGTGTGGGTCGGACTTAAAGGCTTCGTACGTGTGTTACGTCATCTTGCTAATGGCAAACCTGTACAAGTGTATTTCTACAGAAATAAAGAACGTTTTGAATTCCTGCAAACTAGATTTTTAATCCTACGAACCCACAAAGTCACAATTGGTGTCAGAAGTGGGATATTACGACGATGGAGGCTGCATTGGCACAGATTCTAGAGAAATATGTGTATGTATGTATTTATTCACTGCAATTGGGTACTACCCGGTGGCAGAGTTAAGAATACAGATCAAATTACAAATACTAGATTTATGACAATAACACAATAAACAATACAAACATGATATTATTTTACTTTAGTCACTTAAAACATATCTAATTACTTCTCTATTTACATATTATATACCATTATACTTCAAAAGTTAAACTATAAACCATCTAGATTTTTTCTAAATTTCTTCAGCAACAGGGGACAGCCCTGAAAGACTGCTACAGGCAATTCATTCCATTCTTCAATGGTTCTATTAACAAAAGAAAATTTTCCTACGTCGGTTCTGTATCTTCTACCCTTAATTTTATACCTATGATCATTTCGTCCATAATAATCCGGATTATCTAACCTTACACTAACGTCCACCCATGCCTTTAGACCAGCATTAGCTTTGAATAATGCTACCAACCTATGTTTTTTTACGCCTAATTCTTAATTCCTCCCATTTAGTCTCATCTCCTTTTATAGGCCCAAAATACTTGCCTCTTTTTATGAATTTTATTGCCCTCTTCTGTATTTTTTCTAATGGATCAATTTGGTTAGCTCTATACGATTCCCAGCATGCTACTGCATATTCCATAACCGGCCGCACTAAGGCCTTGTAGGCAATTTCCCTGGACCTAGCGCTCCCCTTTTTCAATATTCTCATTACGAAATGTAATGCCTTCCACGCATTCCTAGATGTGGAATTTACTTGTTCGTCCCATCCAGCATTACTTGCCAGGTACACTCCCAAGTATTTGCAGCTGTCCACCTGTGGAATTTGCACCCCTCCCATGTGATAGTTAACAATAATTTTGCCCTTAGTTCTACTAAAAACAATGGACTTACTTTTCTTGGCATTAATTGACATTTTGTTAGCCGCAGCCAAATTACAGATTTCATTTAAATCATCCTGAAGAGCGGTTTCATGCACTGTATTTCGAATTTTATTATTAATCATACAATCGTCTGCAAACAACCTTATCTGGCAGTTAATATTAACAGCAATGTCATTAACAAAAACAAGAAACAGTAAAGGTCCTAGTACTGAGCCTTGCGGCACACCCGAACTTACGGTTCCACTATCGGACAGCTCTTTACCTACTTTAACTTTTTGCGTTCTCCCTTTCAAAAAATGTTTAACCCATAATACTACGCGTTTGTCAATTCCTGTATTAGCTAGCTTACAAATAAGTAAACTATGTGGCACTACATCAAAAGCTTTAGAAAAGTCAATTACCACTGCATCAGTTCTTCCCCCTGCATCTACCTCATCTGCCAAATCTTGAAATAATGAAGTAATTTGACTTTCGCACGAATACCCAGGTCTAAATCCATATTGCGCTTCATTAAACCATTTTTTATTTTCTAACTCCTCTCGTATATATTCTGCAATTAAATGCTCCATTAATTTACATACTACTGAAGTTAGACTAACTGGCCGATAATTATTTATTTCTGTTTTATTACCCCCTTTATAAATCGGAACTATAATAGCTGTTTTCCAGTCTTCTGGTAAGGCACAGTTGTTAATTGACATGTTGAACAAGAGCATAAGATAGGGAATCATGGCTTCACCCCCAAGCTTTAATATTTCAGTAGGTATATTGTCTGGTCCCCTTGATTTTCGGTTTTGCAGCATCTTAATCCTTTTGCGTAATTTGGGCGCCATTATTTGAAAAATTGTTTCTCCACTCTCCCCAATTTCCTGTTCGGAACTATCGTCGGATTTAAGAAAAACCGATACAAAATGCGAATTTAAAATATTAGCTTTGTCCCTATCACTTAATACATCTATCCCATTAACGTTAAAATCTGGTATGCTCTCTTTATTTCCCCTGCGTCTTTTTACATAATTGTAAAATGATCTCCAACAATTATTTGTCCCGTTAAAAACGTTATCTAAGAATCGTTCCTGCGCTTGCAACTTTTCGTCTTGTAATTGTTTAGCTAATTCTTTAAATTTGTTAAGATGCCATTCTGATATCTTCCTTTTATTATAAGCATGCCTAGTCTTTCTTTTAAGTGTCCTAATACATTTTGTATAAAATTCTGGATCCACTTTATGTTTAATGACTTTAAAAGGTACGTGTTCTCTAATTGTTTCCAGGATAAGTGTTTTGAAATTAACCCATGCTTCATTTACACTAGCGGCAGATTTTACAGATAACCCATATTTTTCCCGGAGAAATGTTTGGATAGCCTCCCCGTTTGCCCTATGGAAATCCCAACTAATTACTTGTTCCGTTTCAAACCGGTTTGTCTGCCCTTTCCAGTTTAGGTCTAATTGCACACACTGATGGTCACTTATACTTGGCAAGACATCGCATGCAGAAAACAATGACTCAGGTTTGCATAAAAATACGTCCAGTAATGCTGATTGTCGAGTAACAGTTTTCACGACTTGAAATAACCCCTGCTCACAAACCAGAAAGTTAAAGATCTTTTGAGCTTCACCTCCTATTAACTGTCCTTCCCAGTTTACATTTGGCAGATTTAGATCCCGTACTAATATAACATTTTTTTCCCCTTCGGAAGAGATTTTCTCCACTAGTTTATGAAGTGTAGCATAATCAGTTTCTCCAGGTAGTCTATAGCAAGCTATTATTGTTAAATTATTCCCTTTGTTTGCTTGATCAATAATTTCGATTGCCATAATCTCAACCTCTTCTTCTACCCATAATTCTTTGCTGTTTAGCTCTGATTTAGCGCAAATAAAGATTCCCCCTCCCCTTCCATCCCTGTCCCTCCTAAACACCCTGTAATCTGTTCTGAATACTTCTGAATCATTAATGTCAACATTCAGCCATGATTCCATACCTATAATGACACTTGAATTGCATATTTCTACTAAATTCCAAAACTCAACAATTTTATTCATAATACTACGGCAATTTACCTGTAGCAGCCTTAAAGAATCAGCCCCTACCTGAAAGTCTATGTTTTCCTGAAGTTGGTGTCATTGCTGCCCTTGCTGCTCGTTGCCGTCAGCCCACTTCGTCACCCTCGCGAACAAAGCTGCCAGCTTTGACGATCCTCTTCGGTTCAAGTGTACCCCATCCCGCCCGTAGTCCCAGTCTTCAATCCACGAATTCGGGTCAAGAAACTGAGCACCCAGTCGCTCCGCTACCCATGAAAAAGCTTCATTTACCTGCATCACCTTTCTCCAGCTGGAGTCGCGTCGTCTTAGTACTCCACTGACGACTATTTTTGCTGAAGGAAACAGTGTTTTGTCCTTTTAACTAAGTCGTACATGTCACCCAACACATAGTTAACACTTCTCCGCAAGTCATTGCTCCCGACATGTAATACGATTGTCCGATATTTGCCTTCCATCTCCTCTTGCTTTCTCTCGATTTCCCTTAGCAGACCGTCAACTCTTATGCCAGGATAGCAAACTACCTCCGCCGTTGGATTTCCAGCATGTCTCACAATAGAGCCACCGACTATTAGGCAAGATTTCTCCTCTTCTTTTACTCTTTCTTCCCCCTGCTCCCTCAGTTGACGGTTTTCAGCTTCGAGCCTCCGAATGATATCTTCCGCCTGTTGTAGCTTAATGCGTAGTTCCCGCGCTTCTTCTTGAAGCTGCTCCAGTTTCCTCTGATTTGCGGTGACGGTCTCGGCTCCCCTGCATTCCTTACATACCCACGTTTCCTCGATGTTCATGTCCCTCTTCACTTTCTGGCAGCCAAAGTGGAACCACTTCGAGCAATTACTGCACATAAGTCCAGTCCTCAGGACTTTAATACAGCTCCCACATCGTTCGTCCACTACAGGTCCTGGAGTAATCTCAATTCCCCCTATCACTAGTAAAGTTACTAATACAAAAATTACAAAATAACTCTGTGAAGTTTCTGTAGTACCTTCACGCTGACTACCTGCTCCCCGTGAGCGCAGACACGACCACATTCCGATCCTCGCCCGGTAAATCACCAAGTCAACACCCATTGTCTCAACTCGTTTCTACCTGCCTCTCTACCTGGCACGTCTGATCTCCTCAAGCTCCAGACACCAACTGACACCAATTGGAGGCGACAAATAACAACCTGGCCGCAAAGATGGAAACGGCTAATAGCAACTTGGCCGCGACGATGACCACGACGATGGCCGAATTGACCACAGAAATGAAGGCTGTGAACGAAGCCCTCGTCACCAAATTTGAGGAGCAGTTGGCCGGCGTAAAGGAGGATGTCACGGAGTTGGGCGAGCGCGTCGAAGACCTGGCAAGCCGCGTTAACGACCTGGAGGGAAAGGCCGACAGCAAAACAAAGTCCCTGGGCGCCATGGTAGAGGACATCGTCAACAGGAGGTTGAAGGACTTGAAGGCCGATGCGCCGTGACGCGACACAACCTCTGCGCGTCAAACCTCCTAAATATGACGGCGCGACAACATTCGAGGTCTTCCGCGGTCAATTCGACACGGTGGCCATACACAAGTGGTCATTAGAGGAAGAGGCCACAAAAATGTGTAGTGTTTAACGCCCGCTTTTACTACATACGGCACCGCAGGCGATGACACTGATGATACATGAGATGAAGATGAAGCACCGGTGGAATGTGATGGCGGGGGAAACCGGAGATCCCGGAGAAAACCCGCCCCAGCGCCGTGTTGTCCACCACAAATCTCACTTTGCGGTCGCCTGGGATCGAACCCAGGCCGCCTTGGTGAGAGGAAGAGGCCACACAGCTAATTGCCAGCCTCCAGGGACGGGCCACAGAAGTACTAAACACGGTCCAGACAGCGGCGGCGCAGGACATCTGGGAAGCCCTGGAAAACCGCTTTGGAAATCACCGCTTAGCCGCAGCCTACCGCAGCCAAATGAAGTCAAGGTCGCAGAAGCCAGGGGAGACGCTGCAGGAGTTCGCCCTGGTAATTGAGCAGCTGGCTAGCAAAGCCTTAGTCGACTTCCCACAGGATCTCGTATCCAGGAAAGCCGCCTACACCTCTGTTGACGGGGTACGAGACACGAGATTCGTCAGCACCTAAAACTATCACGAGGCGCTAACGGCAGCATTAAAGATGGAGGCGGCCAATGTGACAGCTACCCCGACATCGAGAACCAGGAGTATCCGCTACACGAGAGACCAAAGGCCAGCCGAAGGACGCCGGCGAAAACCAACTAACGTGTGCTGGGGGTGTGGCCAGCCAGGACACCTGGAGAGAGACTGCCGACACCAGGAAGAGCAGCCGGAAGAACGAGTAAGGCCCGGCGTGGCGAGGAGCACGTCGGCGCAGTCCACACCATCTCCTCGAGTGACAAGAGGATCAACGGCGTGGTCTACCACATCCAGAAGATGCCCCGATGAAAGATGTTGGTGGTACACCTGGATAGCTTGGCCCGCTACGATGGTGCTGTTCGGGACGACCAGCTTTGAGGAGGGAGCAGTGTCACCCGATCGTCGAAGGCACAATAAAACCGGCTGGCAGGAAAGAGACAGATAGCGTCGAAGCCATGCCTAGGCCCATGCGCGTGCTAGCACCTGCGGAGGAGAGACGGGGTGGGTAGAGGAGCTATGGTGGTGACTGGACTTTTCTTTCCCCTTCTCCGTCCGCCTGGAAAGGCCCTGAAGCTCTCATATGACTTCGTCCAGTATGGAGAAACTTCAAGAACAGCTGACTCACGTATAAATAGGAGTGTGTGTGTGCAGAGAGGCAGTGTTTAGAGTTGTAAATGGTGCAGAGTGCACGTGTGTGAGTTGGACTTCAAGGCTTCATACATGTGTGTTACATCATCTTGCTATTGGCAGACCTGTACAAGTGTATTTCTACGAAAATAAAGAACATTTTGAATTTCTGCAAACTTGATTTTTAATCCTACGAACCCACAAAGTCACAATATAATACAAAAATGAGCATTTCCATCATGAGACAAATGAATTCTATGAATGTTGTGAAAATATTGAAGACAAAGTTTCAAAGTTCCTCCTATAGAAACTTAAAATTGGAATCAAGGGCATGAGACACATACATGAGGAAATACTTGATAGGTAGAATGATTTTGAAAAGGAAGAGCCCATGGCTGAAGTTTGCTGTTTCAGCAGTCTTTCATCTCCAGAGTAACAATGTGACACAGTAAATGACAATCATTATTATGTCATGGTGTCATCACAATAGAAATCTTCAAATCAAGATGAACAGAAACCAACTCCACACAAAATGTTGAAGCCCAGTATATTAGTAGATGTCAATAAAAGCCTACTGGAGAACATTTTAAAATTTATTGCAATGGCTTCAACGTTTATAGCAGACTTTAAAGTACTCTGTAAGCACGCTGAAGTGCAAAAGAATTATAAATTAAATTGCTAACTATTGTCAAGAAAGAACATGTTTCAAGAGAAATTGGCTGTCTTACAAAACTTGAAAGAGTATGTAATGCCACAATTCAGTAGGTCAAGGGCATCTAGATCTACAGTTCACTCTTGGCATCTGCAAAGTGGTGCATTGCAAACAACTAAAATGATTGACAGATCAATTTTTGTGGTTCAACTTCTTTTTAAGAAACTTAAGGCTGAATACAGTATTTCTTCCAGGCAAATTACCTCTTTTGTCACAAATAAGGACTTAAATTATTGCATTTCACAACCAAAGTTGATGGTAATCTTATGCAGCTGTAGTTTTCACTCAGTAATTTAGTTATTTAGACACTCTCTGCAACAATGGGTCATGGACTGTAAGTAACTAAATGTTAGGGATGATTTATTATATATTGACATTATATATAATATAAGTATATATATTGTCAGTGGCTCTATTTAGAATGGAAACTGGCCATGATTGTCTTGCAGAACACCTTTATAAAATACACTGCATACCTACACCCAAATGTACTATCTGTAAAGAGGATGTCATCATGAACAAACACCATTTGGACAAATGTAATGGTCTCAAAAGTGGGAACCTACAGGCTTTATATTGGGAAGCTAGGGGGAAAATGATGCAAATCAACTAATCCCCAGTGCCATTAGACAACAACATTATTAACTTCTCTAATTAAATTATTATTATAATTATATTTTAAAAAGCTAGTACCTTCTAAAATTAAGTACAAAAAATATTTAAATAACCAAAATATTTAATTTTTGTACTCCGAATTAAATTCATCTATTAAGTGATTTCCTTTAGCTATTGGGAGTTAACTGAAAAGCACATTTTAAATTGTTAAATTTCAGTGTTAACCATGGCTTATCCTAGTAATGTAACATATAAATTAGCTTGCGTAGGATGTATAAAGACTTGATATCGCTTCACAAAATGTGGAGGACTTCTTGCTGTTTGACAGTGATACAGGTAATGATGGCAAGTTTTCAGATTCTGTGGGAGGTGTTGAGGATATAGGTAGCAATGAGGAAGAAAATTACCTGCTTCCTTCAGGTGTTCGTGAAGATTGAACACTGTAGGGTGGTTAAGATAACTCCAACCCAGATAGATATTATGAATAAATTAAACACTCTTGGCAACACACTTCACTACTTATCTGTTTGTGAAATCCTTCGGAACTGGTTTCAAATTGCATCCATTTCATTTTCAGCCTGATGACCGACTCATTATAGTCATTAGGCTGAAAATGAAATGGACGCAATTGGAAACCAGTTCTGAAGGATTTTACAAACAGATACGTAGTGAAGTGTGCTGCTAAGAGTGTTTATGTTATTCATAATCATGGTTGTTTCACTGTCAGCAGCTTCAGTTTTTTACATAACAAAGACATATTTTCATGAGCATAGCCTCTCGGGTGCAGCTAACTTCTGAGAGCCAACCGACATTTTTATAATTTTTTTACTGCTGACTTACGAAACAGAAACAAATATGATATGGAAGACCTGACTTATAAAGAAAGTTTAGGGCCTAAAAGGAGAATTTAGTAGTGGACAGTATGCATGTTATTCGTAAACCTACATTAGACATAACTGGTTTAAAGATCATATGCCAGCTCTCCATTTTTTGGGACATAACAGGTCAAATATGGGTTTGAATCCAGTAGATGAAGTATTACGATACACCTCTTTACAAAAAAAGGTTAAATGGTATTAAAAAGTACTTTTACACAAGCTGAATATAACCATATACAATTGTTTAGTAATTTGGAGAGCTCTAAACTTACACAAAACAATGATCTACCTTAGTTTGCAGCCTAATTGAGCACTGTAACATCAGTGGCCTCTTCATACTTGGGGTAAGAAATCCACCATGCCAGTGTCCCTTCATACTTGAAGGTAAACACTTTCTTAAAAGGATACTACCAACAACAAGAAAGTTCTGCAAATGTCTTATGTGCTGCCAAATAGGAGTTCATAAGGAAACCAGTATGATTTGTGTGAATTTGAAGATATGCCCTTGTGTGTTTATCTTGTTTTGAGGTTTACCATTCAAAAATAAACCTTTGAAGGTAAGCTTTTATCTCTTATAGAATTTATTTAAATTTGTTGTAAAAGTTGTTGTTGTTGAAAGATTAAAATAATTGGCTTTATATGAGCATTAAATGTATGTATGCACAAGGCGTCTATACATATCCATTTAAGTTCTCCCACATTTTATCAGGACATCATACGACCTCCATATTGGTGAAGGGGTTAATTGTCGCTTTGCCTTTTGAAAGACACGATGTTGAACACATATGAACAATATCACACCTTCTGCCTATAAAAAGGGTTCACATCTCAGAGTCAGCAGGCTTTGATAATGGCAAATGGAATTGTCACAGCCCACTACACTCACCTTGTGTAAAGAACCACCATATCAATCTTGACAATTTACTATCTATACTTGCTGAAATAGCCAATAAGCAAACAGCTGCAATGAAACAACTGCTCAGGATAAATAACAAATATTCTTTATTTTCTGAATGATCCCTATATATGGGTTGAGTAATATAAAAAATAAGCCACATACTCTGAATTTCTTCCACCTCTTCATCTTCCTCATCACCATCATCCTCGTCTTCTGTGGGATCTGTATCCTGTTCCAATCGAGATCGAGCATTTGCAAACACTGTTTCTAGGACAATTGAATCTTCATGTATCAAAGACGCTTCCTCATTATATTTCTGTGCATTACGACACATCTGAAGAAAATCACGCTCCAAGTCATCAGTTGTACTGTACTGAAACACAAATAGCGGAAGTAAACAACTAATATTTTCACTTAACTGGGAACATACCATTCACTTATCCTTGATTCTAAATAAGTGAATCATAAATTAAACTGTTACGGGCATAAAATCTTTTCAGACCAATGTTTGAGATTTAATTATCTGTCTTTTTAATGGAATGGCAATTAATACTGATCATATTATTGAAGATTTCGGGGAGTATTGCAAGCATAATGTAAGTGCTACAGTCTTGTAAGCATATTTGCTCTTTGTTATAACCAGGCTCTTTATTATAATTATAGGAATTCTTAAGCAGCTGGCCTCAAGGTTACACTAAAACCAAGTACACAACAGCAACTATTAGGCACCTGATGGTAGGTAAAATGTGGTCTAATGTTTGTTCTGCAAATGTCACTGATTGAGGGATTGGAGGAGATTTGTTGTCTATGATGTCACAGTGTAAGCTGGTGACAGTTGTCCTAATCTCTCTTCATTCTGGCTTTAATGCTTGGAAATTCCTATAACTCATTGTAAGTTATCTGGGACAAATACTTTGTCTTGTATCACAGAGTGCAAGAGGTACCTAAATAGAAAAAGTGCAATTAAATTTGACATTTATATTTATTATAATAAAAAAGTAGAAATGTAAGACTGGGTTTTGTTTTTTGAATATCAAATTACAAAATGGCATCACACTATCAAGCTTCAGATGAGCCAACTTTCCACAATGATATTTGTTTTTTTACTTTAGGTATAAAAAGGGAGTTGGGAAGCAAATAACATGGAGAAAAAGAAGCATGCAAACTCGATGCCAATTATTTTACTTTAGTGTTAACTTTCAGTTCATAGATTTTCAATAACAAATTTAAGTTGAAGACACTTACACCATATAAGATATGAATGGCTATAGTCCATGGGTATAGTCTAATTGTGGGATCTGCTACCTTGAGGACGGGGTGACATCAGCTTTACAATGGCTGTGATAGATACTAGTGCAAATCAAGATTTAAAGTTCATACACTGGGTCCCCCCCACTTATATTATGCAGGAGACACAATTCTCCAGAGTGAAAAATGGGCTTCAAAAAACTGCTGCTGTAGACTTTTTTCAACAGGGAAACATTATACAGCCATATACTGTAAATATATTAGGTTTATGTAATCACTCATTCTTATCCTGACTTCACTACAAGAAAATGACATATATAAACTAGGTATGTACAAATGTATACCCTATTTTCCTCCAGCCTTTGAAGTATTTTCTTGATGTCTATAGGTTTCTTTATGATTTCATAATAATCTGGAAGCTTCTGCTTTGAAGGTAACTTCATGAATGGTTCACTCAATGTTCTCCCATCACTGAAAGAAGTAGTAAGACAATTTTTAATGTACAGTTATGATAAAAGAAGTATTTTGATCTGAATTTACTCTCACCAACTGTACTTTAAAGTTTTTAACATGGCAAGGTTAAAAAGCAAATCAAAACTGCAGGTACTGTATTAATTAGGTTAAGTCAGCTTTACAGATCTTTCCAATTTTAGTTAACACAATGTAATATTGTAAAAGATGACCAAGAATAATTTGTAAAGGTAAATTGGAATTAAAATTGAAGTAGTGTAATTATTAAAATTATACTATGAGTCAACTGAGACACTCTGTACTTCCTTTCTTGGAAGTGTTGAAAACAGTACTTCACTTACAGAGATTTTCTTTCAATGTGTTTCGCCTGCACTTAAAGGCATTGTCGACTGAAATTGTCGATGGCTAGAACTTTCATAATTCCTTTCTTGGAAGTGTTGAAAAGCATGTTGTTGTAATAAATTAAATTTAAAGGGAGTCGATTAATGACACTAAACAACACTTACTTTTAAATGTTCCTGGAACATGTTTCAGAGACTATTTGCCTCCATTGTCGATGTCTGGTTGACAATGGAGGCAAATAGTCTCTGAAACATGCTCCGGGAAAATTTAAAAGTAAGTGCTGTTTAGTGTCAAAAATCGACTCCCTTTAAATTTGATTAGAACTTTCATGTTCCAGCTGATGATGGTTCTCCAGAGATGAGACATCTGGTGGCAATCCAATGAGGCCAAGTAAAATATTTTCTTCTGATGGCATGTTAAGTCATTAAATGTGTTTCATATTTCTTTATATAAATGTTTTCCCAGATGTTTAATTCTTTATTTAAGTGAACTGACTTTAGTAGTTTGGTTTTCTGCTCTATGTTGTGATGATGATCCCAAAAATGTGTGGCTACTGTGAATTTATCTGTTTCCTTTTGCTTGAAGTTCCTAAAGTGTTCTTTTAATCTGTTTCCAATGTTACGTTTCGTCTTTCCAATTTATATCTTATTGCAGTCCGAGCAATTAATGCTACAAATGCCAGATTTCTTTACCAGAGGAATTTTGTCTATTTTTTATTTTTGATGAGGTTTCTGATGTTGAATTTGTTTACTGGTGCCAGGGTGATGTTTGATTCATTGAAAATCTTTGAAAAATTTTTCTGGTTGCCCATGGGTGATATGTGAATTTCTTGTATGTCTTTTTGGTCATAAAAGCATTAAGGTAGTGATCTCGTTCAACTGTTTTTATCTGCTAAATCTTTTTATTTTCTTGTCTACCAATTTTTTGCTCAAACTGCTTGTTGTCACTGTTTCTATTATTCTAGTATATTTGGTCATGTATTCCTTTTCATCCATCGGTCCAGAAAAGGAAGCATGTTGTTGGATTCTATTTCCATTGTGAAATTGATGGGGTTCCTGTAAATTTAATTGTTTTAGGGCATCAGTGCAGTGTTTATTCCAATAGTCAGTTCATTGAAATCAGTTCACTTGAATCAAGACTTACACATCTGGGAAAACATTTATATAAAGAAATTTGAAATAATATTTAATGAATTCTGACATTCCATCAGAAGAAAATATTTTATTTACCTTCATTGTATTGCCACCAGATGTCACGTCTCCCGAGAACCATGATCAGCTGAAGCACCAAAGTTCTAGCCAGTCGACGATTTCTTGATAATGCCTTCAAGTGGAGGCAAAATGTGTTGAAAGAAAATTTATGGTATGTGAAGTACAGAGCATCTCAGTCGACTCAGTATAATTTTAATTATGACCAAGAATGTTTATTCATTTGATAATGGCTGAAACCAAATGCAATGATGACGGCTGAAACCAGCACATACATTTAAAAAAACTAGCTGATAGGTTCTTGCTTATGTATCAATTAACACATTGCAAATTTCCTCTTTATTTATGAAGCAAAAGTACCAAAGTTTTTAATGAATAACATTACTCATTGTGTTACTAATGAGATCTACTACTGAGGAAATATAAAATATTTTAATAGAAAATCTGTCTGATAAAGTACTAAGTAATAAATTATTTTAAAAATGTTCACAAAAGTTTGTAATTAGTACAGTCAGCAATATTATTTTAAAGCAACAAGTGATATGGCACTTTATTATACTGCAATAAAAGAATTTAACTGTTCAAAAGGTATGAGAAAGATTCTCATATGTTGCAGAGCTTATTGAAAACTGAAGGGAAATGCTGACAGCTCATACTATTGGTCTAGTACTCATTTACAGTAATAATAAAAATAGTTAAAACAATTTCTCATCATGCTAATCATGATGACTGGATTTTTTTGAAGCTAGCAAATAAAGCTTGGGAAGTTGCTGTTGAAAAACTTAAGTCATTTGGGATGAAATGGGAATTACCCATTATATGCTGATAAATTATGAAATCAACTAATAAACTAAGAAGTAAAATTTTAAATTCACATTCAGTATGCAGTGCATCAAACGTAATTATTTCACTGAAAACAGAGAAAGGATTGTTATAATTTCTTAAAATGCTATATGTAGTGGTTATAAAACTTTCTCTACCCTTTTATCAATTACAAGACATCCCTTTTATTCAGTGTTCAAATCAAAAGGTTGTTCTTTCATGCAGTTCATGTTAAAGTTTATGAACTCCGCTGCCTGTAAGTTGTTTAAAATTGAAAAATTATGCAGGACTATTTGCCTACCATTTCTTTGAACAACTGTCTGATACTGAATGTTGGTCTGGATATTTTCAGCAATATTCTATCACCATGTATACAGCTGCAGTGTTATTAAATTTCATTCAAGTTATTTCTTATGACAGAAGGTCCACACGGTCCCTGGATGTCATATTATGTAATGTTTTATTCCAAGAAAGTCTGAGGAAAAAACGCGCACGCACACAGTTGACATTCATCATAATGCTTTTTAGGCAAAATCTCCTAAAATAGTAATTACAGTTCTTAAAATGTTCTTAAAGTTTAAAACTTATTTTATTTAAGTTAATTGATGGAAATTAATCATTTCTTCACACTAGCCATATATAGGCTAAGGTTTTGGATAGAGGCAACTTGAAAAATTCAATGCCTTGGCCATGGTTCAAATCCTGGCCATGGCATTGAATTTTTCAAGTTGACTACTATCCAAAAACTTATTTCACTGCTTTTGTGTCTTAGAAATGAATGAAAGAATTAATTTCTGAAAATCATTATTTAATGTTAAAACTTGCATTATTAGCAAAAGGTTTAAGTGTGAGCCAGCAATACTGGTTGGCAACAATTAACATGGATCTGGTCAATATCTGAATGGTATATGAGTTGCAATCATTACATTCTGTAAATAGAAATAAAATGACCTGGTTTAAATTTGGCTGCTGTATCTTTCAAAGGCAACTCTCTTGAGCAGCTGTGCACTGATCCTTGTGCCTCTGACATTTTTGAAATGCATCCTGGAAGTCTCGTTCTTGAAGTGTGTTCAAGTACATTGTAATTCATGTTGAATCTTCTCCATCATACAAAAATGGCAACTCTCCAACTTAAATTTCATTTTGGGGAAACAAAAGGAATTGCAGAGGGGCCAAATCTTGTAAATACAGGTGGTAAGGGAGGATAACCATGTTCTTATGAGCACAAAATTTGTATGTTACAAGACCTCTATGAACTGGTGCAATGTCATCTTGGAGCATCCAATTGTTTCCAATAAATGTCCTCCCTGAGGCATCTCAAAATGTCACAGTAAAAAACAGCAAACACTGACCTGTTGAACAAATTCATTATGCACCATCTTGAGAATGTAAAAAAGGATCATGCTCTTGACCTCTCTCACCTTCTTTGGTCTTGCCCACCTCTGTAGCACAGTGGTAGCATCTCTGCCTCACGTTCAAGATGTCCCAAGTTCAAATCTTGGTTAGGGTGAGTTATCTGGATAAGGATTTTCTGGAGTGTTCCCTTATACTGAAAGATGAATGTCAGGTAACACAAACTCTTTGGATTCATTTGAGCATGGTTGTAATGCCCTACCCGGACCAACGGACGATGCTCGAAGCTCCAGCAACCATGGCAAGGACCATACTGGGTGGTAAAGAGGATTAACAACGTGGTCCACCGCATCCAGAAAGTGCCCCAAGGGAAGATGTTGGTGGTACACCTGGATCGTCTGGCCCGTTATAGTGCTGTTCGGGATGACCAGCCTTGAGGAGGCAGCAGTGTCGCCAGGCCATTGTTGATCGAGGCAGCAAGGCATTCAAAGGGATGCACAGTGCCGTGTGTAGATAAAAGCTTGCCGAAATGGCAGGGGGGGGGGGAAGGAGACGGATTTCTTGAGAGTTTGCCTTTGTTCTAGCCGGGTCTCTATTGTTTGAGAAATTTCTGGAATATTAGTAAACTATAAAAAGGCATCCTGTCCGCCAAAGAGGGGTCAGTCGGTAATAGAACGCATGGGGAACAGCTGTGTTTGTTGGCCTTGTATGTTGAATTGTGTATGTGTACGAAACGTATTTCTATGGAAATAAAGTGCAATTTTTTGTGTCTGTAACCTGGACTTTTGATTTCATGAACCCACAAAGTCACAATATTCTTTCACTTAAACGGTTACGGAGCCCTAGGTAGTTACAACAACAAATCTGGAGAAGTGTAAACCTCAATTTTGTTATTCTGATGATACACATGCCATTTAATGGTATTCAAAGGCCTACAGTTGTTTATTAGTTGCTTTTAATATAGTGCATACCTTCTGGGAAGCCTCATTCCTCCAAAGGATGGGCAAACCCATTTATTAGGTGGAGGGACCCATTACATTTTATAGTAGGGTAATTAGGCTGGTGATAGAAAAATAAGTCATAAGAGTTTTTACTGTGGACTCCGAACTATGTTGAGCCTTGAGGATAAATCACCTAAGCCAATTAAAGATGAAGATATTTGGAGATAGCCAACTTACACAAAACCATTAAGCTATTCCAGTATTTGTAGAAAGTTAGAGGCAAGTAATTCTTCATGATCAATAATGCTATATATATAAAAAAGAAGACAATTACTGTGAGGTGAATGAACATTGAAACTTTTTAAATATCATTATCTATATGTTATAGATTATAAATGAGGCAGAATATAACCTGTGATCATATATAATGCATAAACTTCAATTAGGGTGGGGGAGAAGGAGGGAAGGTGACGGAACAGAGCAAGAATTACTTACCGATCTGTGTACTTAATAACAACATTCATGAGTTTGCGCATTTTCTTTTTCTCTTTCACATTTATTTTATCAACAGGCGGACGTCCACGTCTTTTCTTGCTATGTGAAGGCTCGACCATCATCAACATTTGAGATCCTGATGTCCCTGCATTTGAAAGTGATCCATTTGCACACTCGTCTTCATCCTTCCTCTTTCGTTTTCGGACCTTCTTTCTTACAGGCTTCCTTTCCTCTTCTTCTTCCTCTTCCAAAACTTCATCATTTACCTGATATATGGGAAATGAAAAGTTAATACAATGTATCATCTAAGCTCACCAGACGAAAAATTAGTCATCCCCAGTCAAATCAACATTAATAATGCATATCACCACCTATGGACTTGATAACTGCTGAATTCGGTTAGGAAGTGAGTTCACAAGATTCTGCAAGTATGGAACATCAAGCTGACACCACTCACATATGAGTTGCTTATGCAAATGCAGCAAATTGTTGGGATGCTATTTCAGCGTTTCACCCGCTTTTCCAAAATATCCCATAAACTTTTTATTAGATTCAAGTTGCAGGCCAAATGAGATGTGATAAGGTGTGTGTGTATGTGTGTGTGTGTGTGTGTGTGTGTGTGCGTGCGTGTGTGCGTGTGTGTGTGCATGTGTGTGTGTGTGTGTGTGTGCGCACGCGTTCCTCGAACCAGTCCAACAGTCTTCTAGCCCGATGAACCCTGCAGTTGCCATCTTACATACAGGGGACACAACAGCACAATCATCGTGGACATACTGACTAAATGGCAACACCAGAACCCTGCAGTTGTCATCTTACATACAGGGGACACAACAGCACAATCATAATGGACATACTGACTAAATGGCAACACCTGTTTATTCAGGTATCAAACATGCTGGTTCATTCTATAGGTCAGCTCATGGAGCGGGTCCAATCCATAGTAGGAAAAACACCCCCAAAACATCACTGACCCACCTCCAAATTGAACCTCACGCTGTACACAATCTGGATGAAATGCTTCCGGTGGCCAGCAGTGCACCTAGATAGTGTGTGTCATTTGGATAGAAGCAAAAACATAATTCATTGGACCACGTGACATTCCATCAATCAGCTACTGTTCATGTTTGGTGACTTTTAGCCCACTGAGGTTGTGCAGCTTTTACGTGTCTGTGTGAGCAAGAACCTCCGAGGTGTCCGACTTCGAATGTTCATGGAATGCAGTTCTCACCATTATCTCCTCTCACTAATAGGTCAGGGTGGACTTGCATTCACAGACTGGAGCAATTCCTGAACGGTTTGGAAATGATTTGCATTTACTAGCCGTAAAACTCGTCTCCAATCACTTTCAGTCATGATCCTCTTCTGACCATAATTCCAACAATGTTTTTTGTGGCAACGTATATTGCACCACTACTGGTAGACCTGTGGGACAGACCACTTCAACACAGCAACAAATCCGGACACTTCACCTAACATATGGCTATGGGCACGGCCAAACACAATTACCCCTTTTTGCCACTCTATCACGTCATGTTACATTTCTTCGTATTGTACTATACTGAATGTTTGACACACCACGGCTCACAGGTGCTATGAACCTCTGATCATGTAGCGACAGTAGGTATGCAGTTAACCACATGACTCGACCACAGCCCCATCTGTCGAGTTGTAAAAATTCATTGCGGATTTCTACAGAGGGTGACTAATTTTTTATCCAGTGAGCTAATTTGCACAAAAGTTACAATGAAAATAAATAACTATATTAGATTTTTATAAAAGAAATAACTGCTTCCAATCCTGTTCAAAGTAGAGAAACACAATATGAGTATTTCTTTTTTTGTATGGAGGTTTGTAGAAATGGCTGAAAGTTTCACAAACCAACCAAATAGAAACATTTTATGTATTTCATAAGAAATATCTGTCACAAGAATCAATTTTGTTATGTAACTAGATGGAAACAATGAAACTGACCACAAATTAGGGAAGCATGTAAATAAAATACACCCAAATTAGAAACCATGAAGTATGATGTCTCTCAAGAAACGGTACATATTTCATTATAAATGTAAATGACATTATTTGCCACTAAATACTTCTGTAATACTTTATGCAGGTGATAAACTGCTGTACGCTGAAGTGAGACAAAAGAATTATTACATATGAATAAAAATGATGGGTTGCATCATTAATCACAATTAATTGCATTATTCATTAATAAAATACTTTGAGGCCATTAATTTAAAATGTAACATATAAAAACAAAAATAATATTGTTCAACAGATATAAAGACAGTTCAAACATAGCATTCACATTTTGTTATAGTATAATGTAGGAAATAAGACCAATTAAGTTCTCAGTAAGTGCAGTAGATAATTGGCTAGCATGGATACAAGATATTCAATGAGAGCTGATGTCAGGATGTGAATCGTATTATTACTACTATGCAAAAGACCTTTTGCAACTGCATTTTAGAAACATTACAGCACCTGGCAGATATAAAAAAGCCTATGCAAGGCTGTCAGATTCAGAGCAGGTAGTGAAAGCAGTGTGGTGCTTCTAAAACTGAGTGTAGGATTGCCAGGCTGTGGGGCCTGTAGTAAAGCAGTTTATGTGTGAATATTGGAGTTGTGTTCAGAATTGGTGTGTAGGTCAGAAAAGGCTGATTGTACGTTATTAGCATTGAGCAAAAGATCTTTATGAAAATGAGAAGTTTTAATGTAAATTCCTTTTTGTCTTTTGTTGCTATATTCAAAACTGAGGATGAAGGCTCTCATTTTGTATTGAAAACCAAAATGAAGAATTTGATTGATTGGAGGAAGAAATAGATATTGTTTAAATACGAGGAGGGTGGCCCAAAAGAAACCGGACTCCAAGGGCACTGCCACTCGCAGACATAGTGCAGGGTTCTCACACTAGATGGTGTTAGTAGAGACCTTCATGAAACAGCTGTGCAGACGGCGTCAGTGTAGAGCTGAACGTGCAAGTGTGGTATTGTGTTTCTCTGACTGTTGGCGGGTTACCTCTGCGAAGTCGTTATGGCAACTTTAAAAGAAGAAAGAGTGTGTGTGAAATTTTGTTTCCTGCTTAAAAAAACTGCAACGGAGACACACCAAATGCTTCAGGAAGCTTTCCAGGAGGACACTATGAGCAGCACACAGGTTTTCGAGTGGTTTGGGCGATTTAAACGTGGTGAAATATGTATTGAAGACCAAGCTAGTTCTGGACAACCTTCAACATCGCGAAATGATGAGGACATTTAAAAGGTCCACCAAAAGGTCAACGAGGATCGTCTCCAAACGATCGACCAAATTTCAGCAGCAACAGGAATCAGTTGGAGCTCGTGCCAGCGGATTTTGAGGGAGGATTTGCACATGAGATGTGTTTCTGCTAAATTTGTTCTGCACATTCTCACACAGGAGCACAAAACCATCCGCATGAATGTGTGTCAGGACTTGAACACAGAGATTGCACGTGATCCAAACTTCTTGAACTAAGTCATTACAGGGGATGAGAGTTGGTCATATGGGTATGACCCAGAAACCAAGCAAGCGTCAAGCCAGTGGAGGACTCCCAACTCTCCCAGACCAAAGCAAGGCAAGTGAGGTCAAATGTGAAGACGATGATAATTGTCTTTTTTGATGTTCGCAGAATTGTGCATCGGGACTTTGTACCCCCTGGCCAGACTGTTAACCAGCACTTTTACTTGGATGTTTTAAGGCGTCTGCGAGAGGATGTGAGGAGGAAACACATGAAACTTTGACGATCAGGTGACTGGTTTCTGCATCACGACAATGCTCCAGCACACACGGCCTTATGAGTGACCCACTATTTGGCATCTCAGAGGTGGTCTGTCTTTCCTCACTCTCCGTATTTGCCGGACCTAGTCCCGTGCGACTTTTTCCTATTTCCACAAATAAAAAAAAAAACACTAAAAGGGGAGCGTTATGACGATGTGGAGGCGGTAAAAACAGCTTCGCAAAGGGCACTGGACAATATCAAACTTGAAGTGTTCCAAACATGCTTCCAACAGTGGGAAAAGAGACTTGACAAGTGCATCACATGTAATGGAGAGTATTTTGAAGGTGACTGAAGTAATTTTGTAAAAAGGTTCATCAATAAAGTTTATATGACAAAAATCAGGTTTATTTTGGGTCCTCCCTCGTATAGAAATATAGTTGTGTTTGTTAAACACATGTTGACATAAAAGTGCACAAAAACTGACAAACGAAATTTTAAGGCTTACAACCCTCAATAATTAATAATAATAATAATAATAATAATAATAATAATAATAATAATAATAATAATAATAATAATAATAATAATAATAATAATTTCACGAACCCGATCGCGATAAGGCGGCTTGCAGACACAAAAGGAACTGATAGGCGAGCAGTGTGGTAATAAGGAGCTTGCATAAACAATTAACGATAGCGCCGATAAACAAGAGATGGATAGTTTATCACAGAGGTGAAAGACTTGCCGGCACCTATATAGTTACATTATAGAACATTCATGTTTTATCTGGTGACATTTTAGAGTAAAGTCAAGAACAATCTAGAGTGATCGATTAGGTGTATAAAAAGAAGCCATGGCTAGTGATGAGTCAGTTAGTTGTGAAACAGAGTAAGCGAAAGGACAGCTGGAAGTGTTATTGTAACGAGAGCTAATCTGCTGTCACTGTTGTTATTGTTATCGACCTTGGAAGATTGATGTAATGTTATGTGAGAATTGGACAGTGTATTGCTACGGAAATAAAGGAGATTTTTAATTTCTGCAACTCGGTCTTTTTATTCTAAGAACCCACGCAGTTACAATAATAATAATAATAATAATAATAATAATAATAATAATAATAATAATAATACAGGAAGCCTAATGCAAAGTACAAAACTGCTTTTGCAAGTAGAATTAGAACTGTAATTTACTATGATGAATCGGTACTAGTAGCACTAAAATCACTTTTTAAGAGAAAAATAAAAAATGTGATGTTAGTGTTACTGGTACCAACTTATCTTAAGTAAATTACATCATAACATCACTGATTTTATCATCTTCTATATATAAAAGAATTAAAACTTTAATAAAATATGAATAAATACAAATTTTTGGTCTATTTTATTAGCTATCCAGACAGCATTTTCACTTTTATTGTTCAAAACGCATGAAGTGCAAAACATCTTATCATTATATTTGTGGTATTAAACAAAAAGTGATTTTGGTGATAGCAACATTTAAGAAAGTGACATTTGCACTATAGTTGGTATGAAGATATTTAAAAAGCACTACTAACTTTTAGGAGAAATTAGTTTTTCCTCTCTCATTAGAACTTTTTATTGTGCACTTACAGCTTTTTGATTCAATGTTCCTCATATATCTAAATGAATTGTATACAACATGTATACATTCCTTTATGTAGATAATTTGTGAATTTTATTTTTATTGTCTAAAAACCAATGTTTGACATACTGGATTATTCAGGTATCATTATTATTAACATACCTTGAGCCATTCCTTTTCAGTGAGACTGTCAGTATAATCAACTTCCTTGCGCTGACGAGAGCCACGGCCGTAATTTCTTTCTTCCTCCTCTTCTCCTGTCCACTTTTCTACTTCTTCCTCTTCTTTAACAAGCCAGTTAGGCAATTCTTGTTCTTCCATTAGGCGAGGCCTACGTTCTGCTCCTAGTTTTGAGTCCTCTCGCCGTCGCTCCAGATCCATCTTCTGGAAAAGCTCAAATTCTGCCTCACAGCGAGCTATCATCTGATTTACTGTTTCGTCATCTGGAACTTCATTCTCTTCCTTAGGAGAAAACCATATAGACAAATTATAATAATTGTGTGAAGAAATTTTATTAAACAATGCTTGAGACTTATAATAATTTTTTTCTTCCCTTCCTTACATCACCGATCCAAGTGTTAGGAGTTGTTTGAGTTCCATGAGCCCACAAAGAAGGGGCAAGGGAAACCAAAGCACTAACCTGATAAGAGGAACCAGGGTTGAGGGGCCAGCCCAATTCCTGGGATGAAAGCGAGAGAAGTGGATGATAGTATGAGGGTGAAATGAATGATGGAGCACCTGGTGAAATGATGACAGGAGATGGTGGGGGAAACCGGAGGACCCGGAGGAAACCCACCCCAGTGCCGTGTTGTTGTCCACTACACATCTCACTTTGTGGTTGCCTGAGATCAAACCCAGTCCGCCTTGATGAGGGTCGAGTGGTCTAACCAGTCCACCATGGGGAGGCCTAAATAATAATAATAATAATAATAATAATAATAATAATAATAATAATAATAATAATAATAATAATAATAATAATAATACATTCAAGACATCGGAATTTCAGTGAAGATAATCAGTAATATACAACGAGCAACAATACTCCAAACATACTCCAAACATGCTACATTGTGAGAAAATTTTTGAGTTGTTGAATAAGATGAAATTTTCCTCAGCATCATCAATACTAACAAAAGTTCTGAAATAGTGATAACGAAATAATAATAAATAATAATAATTAATAGTAATAACAATAATAGTAATAATAATAACAATAATAATAACAACAACCTTATTTTATTTTCAAAACTACTTCACTCTTAATGCATTCATATTTGTTATAACAAAACCTGAATGAGATTTTTATTTGATGCTGACAAGCATAGTATTGTACTGTTTAATACTTTATTCTAATATCTAATATTTATTTAATGCTTGTCAGTTTTACATTATTTTAACATACATTTCCTTAAATTTAAATTTCTTACACTATAGTTAATCTCCTCAGCGCTACACCTAGCTTTGGCACCCTGGCCTTCCTGCTAATGATGTAGCGACCGCCCTTCTCTATTCAACATCCCTCTCCCTCTTCCCCCTCACCACCTTCTCCTCCTCCTCTTCTCCTACTCTTTGTTTTCCTTAGCTATTTCTCCTTTATCTTGGCCAAAAAGTCCCCCATTTCTTTACACTTCTCTTTCCCTTCAACATTCAACATTCTAAAAACTATAATACTCTTTTCTAGGCCATCCCACTTTGAATTCCATATTTTCTCCCTCCAAGCGTTTACCTCTTTGCATTCTATTAGGCTATGCAGATATTTATCTTCTCCTTCACACATAACACATGTTTTATTATCCGTCGCCCTTAGCCCTTTTAGGAACATAGCCCTGTTCTTACCCAAGCCCACCCTTCTCTTTCCCTTTTATTACATATGTCCATATATTTTTCTCTTCCCCACTCTTTTTTTTTTTTTTTACTGATTTATATAATCTCAATGACTTCTTTCCTTCTATGCTCCCCCAAATTTCTTGCCTTTGCATGTCTCCTATGTTACACCTTACTACACTCCAGAATTCCTTTATATTTCTCTCCTCTAGTGACCATAAATCTCCCATTCCTACTCTCCTTAGCTCCTCCCCTATATTCATCCACCTGCTATCCTTGCTTACGTTCACCTTTTGCTGCTTTATACATAATTTCAATACTTCATCTTCACTCGTCAAACACCTGTACCAATATTTCACCACTCTTTCTAGCATTATACCCCTTCCCCCTGGGCTTCCTAGTTCTAGCAAAGCTACCTCCCTTGGTGCTGTCCTTATTAGACTTAGTAGTTCTTTACAAAATAATCTATACATGTGATCTAGTTTCTCTATATACTCTTTAGTTCCCGATATTTCCACTGTGTATGCCATTTTTTATTCTACTATTGCTTCATACATTCTTTCTATCCACTTAGCTGATAGGTCTGGCAATTTATACTTACATATTCTTATTCCTGCCATAGCTGCCTTTTGTCTTGCCACTGTCTTTTTCTTATGTGCTTCCCATCCTCCATTACCGTTCAGTCGTACCCCTAAGTAATCAAACTCTTTTACTATCTCTAACGTTTGCCCTTTTATGTTCCATCTCTCCTCTCTTGCTAGTTTGTTACCCTTCTTGCAGAACATTACCTTGGATTTACTTATATTCACTCGTATCCCCCATTCCGCACAAAAGTTTCTTACTTCATCAATCGCCTTTTGTAGGCCTATAATGGTAAATGCTCCCACCATTAAATCATCAGCATATAATAGTAATAGTAATTTCCTTTACATCAACAAATGGAAATACAAAATCAAGATTACAATTATAAAATCCATACTGAAATATGCCATATATTCCTAAATCCTGAAAATCCTATCATGTTATCATGTTGCCCACCATTGAATAGTAATTCAGCCCCCATACACCTAACCCTAGGTTTTTGTGTAATGGAGGCCCTCTGCTCCTTTTTACACTTTCTGCCATTTCACCTATCTCACTCTACATTTTTCTCTTAATTGTTCTTAGCCATCTCTCTTTAACTTTCCCTAAATAATTCCCTATATTTCTCCTGTTCTTTTCTCCTTTTACTGACAACATTTTTCTAATTACTACTTCACCCCCCAAACTGTCCCATTTACGTAGCCAAGCCTGCTCTCTCCATATCTTTGTTTGACTACAATTTAATATACAATGGAAATCTGCATTCTCTTCTCCACACAATGGACATTTATCTAGCTCCCTCTCTTGACCTATACCTTTCAAGTTTCTCACTCCTGTTCTCGCCCAAGCAAAACGTTCTCGCCCTAACTTACTACATATATCTATATATCCTTCCCTCCCCCAGGTTATTTTTATTTCTCTATATAATCTTAATGAGCTTTTGTCACTTATATTGGCAAAAATGTCTTGTCTGTCAATATCTTCTAATCTTAGCTTAACCTCATCAGCATATAGTAGGCCCAGTATCTCCATATTGCCAATCACTGGACAATGCTCATTACTTTTTCCCCACCCTCTCTATTATGTCATCTATGAATAAATTAAATAAGATAGGGCTCATCTTACACCCCTGTCTCAATCCCACCTTTTGCTCAACAGCCTCTGCTATCCCATTCTGTTCACACCTTACACAAAATGTTATGCCTTCATACAGTTTTTTAAATTTCTTTAATGAACCTATTGCTCACCCCTTTCTTATGTAATTTCCATACCAATGCATCTCTATTAACAGTATCAAATGCCTTTTCAAAATCTGCAAAAAACATAATTACTTTCCTCTTTTATTACCTAAATATTTGTCTATTATAGTTTTAATCACCAAAATATTATCTGTTGTTCGCTTCTCCTTCCTAAAACCTGCCTGAAAATTAGACAGCTTTACCTCTGTTTCCGACAATGTTCTTTCATTCTGGTTTCCAAATTACATAACATCAAGTATAAATAAACTGATAAATCAGCCATAGCAGATCATTTTTGGTCATTTAACCATGAAATAAATCTCGAAGTTAATAGGACGCTGATAACCGCCATAGTTGAGCGCCCTTTTATATATATATATATATATATATATGTCATCATCCCAAAGTTCAATTATTAAAACAATTAAATGGTCCGATAGATTTAATAGTTTGGGAAAAGATAAGTATTTTTAAAAAATAAACATCGTGTAATGAATTTTGAAATACCAGCGGTTGATTCTGTTTTCAGATGTTGGTAATACTAAAAAAACACAAGGAAAACATGGTAACCGAGATTTCCTTGACAACAGAGTTTTTTTCTTTGGACTGGGGACGCAAGCGATTTGTTTGTGAAATCAATCTCCATTAGAAAGAAGTATTAACACCAATTTCTTAAGATAAGTGGAGCCTTAGTGGCAAATATTTATATTTGTGTAATATTTATTGCTTCACTGTAGCTAGCTTCATTTTCTACGTAATGGGATAATGTCTTTGATGAAATTGATGTTAACTTAAAGTGAGAGAACTTCCTAAACACATTTTTGCATTGGTTTGATATAGCTTTTCCTTTAGAAAAGAAATGCTTTAAATCACAAAGAAACAAAGGGTGGATAACAAAGGCTAAGGTTTTTGTCCAGGCTAGAAAAAACATGGACAAGCAAATAATGAGACCAAAGAGTATATCAATAGGTACTGAAAGATCTATAAAACCATTATAACTGAGGCCAAAAGAAAGGAAAATGAAAGATTCATACTAAACTCTAACAATAAAACAAAGGCCATTTGGACATTTGTTAACCAAGAAACTGGAAAATCTGCCCCAAAAATCAACATTAATGAATTAAATATCAATATCAATAATAATAATAATAATAATAATAATAATAATAATAATAATAATAATAATAATAATAATAATAATAATAAAATCCAGAGGATATTGCACAGTCTTTTAATTCTTATTTCACAGACATTGCAGAAAACTTTGTAGCTCACAATATTAACCATATAGGGTGTCAGGAGAATGGTGACAACATAAAGCAATGCCGTCAATTGATTGATTGATTGATTGGTGTTTTAGGGCCTGTCGACAAGGTCATTTGGGCCCGGCAATGCCGTCAATTTTTATCCTGTTACGGAGTTGGAATTAGAAGGTGTAGTCCAGGGTATGAAGGCCAAATATTCATCTGAAGTTAAATGAAGTACCAGATGTAATCATTAAAAAAGTTATACATCCAATAGCTAAGCCACTAATCAGTCTCTATAATGCATCATTACAATTGGGTGTATTTCCAGATAAATTAAAGGTATCAAAAATTAAGTCACTTCATAAAAAAAGGGGAGAAGACTAAAACAGAAAATTACAGACCAATATCAATCGTATCATCATTTTCTAAAATATTTGAACAGCTGGTTCATAATAGAATATCATTCATCTCAAAATACAATATTCTTTCAGAGGCCCAAAACGGGCTTAGAAAAAACAGCTCTGCCATAACAGCCACGGACAGTTTAATAAATAAAATTCAAGAAGCTATTGATAAAAAATTAGCAGTTGTGGGTATATTTTTAGACTTAACGAAAGCATACAACGTTTTAGATCATGAAATACTACTCAGAAAATTAAATAAATATGGTTTTAGGGGTATTACAATTGGGTTAAATCCTATTTAAGTGAGAGAAAACAGTTTGTAGAACCTCAGTTTGAAAATAAAGGAAAATTAAACACAGTTCAGTCCAAAGTGAGAAATTAGGCGAGGAGTTCCACAAGGATCAGTCCTGGGCACCTTGTTATCTTTGTTGTACGTAAATGATTTGCCAATTGCCATTAATTCCACAGATGTTATTTTATTTGCAGAGGACACCAACATCCTAGTAAAAGGAGACAATCAGGAAAGCGTACAGACCAAACTCAATGATGCTCTATGTAAACTGCACACATGGTTTCAGACAAATGAACTAATTATAAATAAGGATAAGACTATTGCCATTTCATTTCATACTTGCCAAAATAGAAATGTGGTCAAACCTCCAACAGTATTTGATAAAACAACCATTAGCTACAATAATGAAACAAAATTTCTGGGATTACATATAAATGAGAACATGAAATGGACCGCACATATTCAACATTTAATAAATAAACTGAGTTCCATTTATTATTTGAAGCAAAAGGTTAGAAACAGTGATGTATTTAACATTTGAAAGTAATGAGTCAGTAATTCAAACACAAACATCACTTAAATTATCCTTACTTGGACATGTTTCGGAGAACGTTTTGTCCCCATCGTCAGCAGTTATCCGACTGGTTGGATCCGTGGTTTCTTGAAGTGAGCTGGTTGTCTGTGGCGGCATCTGTTGTCTGTGAGATGAACTTCCAAAGAGAGTTTTCAGGTGGCAATTCAAAATTTAAAGTATACTGTTTGTTATTAATTTATAGATGAGTCGTATTTATTACACATCTGCTTTACTTAAATACCTATTTTGAGGACATGTTTCGCAAATCATCGTTTGCATCTTCGGCTCTTATGCGACTAAAGCTTGATCCGGTGGTGTGGGTAATTCTGGAGTTGCTGCTGCCATCTGTTGATTTAGTGATGAACTTAAATGTGGGGTTCTCTTCTGGCGGGATTTCAAAGTTCATTAGTTGGTTTTTGTTTTTCTAATAAAAAAAATAGAAAAACATAAAAACCAACTAATGAACTTTGAAATCCCGCCAGAAGAGAACCCCACATTTAAGTTCATCACTAAATCAACAGATGGCAGCAGCAACTCCAGAATTACCCACACCACTGGATCAAGCTTTAGTCGCATAAGAGCCGAAGATGCAAACGATGATTTGCGAAACATGTCCTCAAAATAGGTACGAAAGTGAAGCAGATGTGTAATAAATACGACTCATCTATAAATTAATAATTATTTCGCTTCACTGTGGTGTTCCAATACAGTTAAAACTCGATATATTGTTTGTTTTTAATAATTAGCAACTTTTCCCAAACATTGAGTTTGGCTGCATTACTGGCTGATTTTAATAGTTTTATATTTGGTACAATTTCATGATTGGTAGACCAGAAATGGTGAGCTGTTGCTGATTTTTCTATTTGTTTGTATTTCATGCATCTCATATGTTCCTGTAACCTAATATGTAAACTTCTTTTGGTTTTTCCTATGTAGAACTTAGAAAAATCAGCAATAGCTCACCATTTCTGGTCTACCAATCATGAAATTGTACCAAATATAAAACTATTAAAATCAGCCAGTAATGCAGCCGAACTCGATGTTTGAGAAAAGTTGCTAATTATAAAAAACAAACAGTATACTTTAAATTTCGAATTGCCGCCTTAAACTCTCTTTGGAAGTTCATCTCACAGAAAACAGATGCCGCCACAGACAACCAGCTCACTTCAAGAAACCACGGATCCAACCAGTCGGATAACTGCTGACGATGGCGACAACACGTTCTCCGAAACATGTCCAAGTAAGGATAATTTAAGTGATGTTTGTATTTGAATTACTGACTCATTACTTTCAAATGAGTTCCATTTGTTATTTGATATATTATTTGTACATAAGAAAATAATTTACAATTATATTACAGAGAACCTTTTTATTTACATACTATTCTTCCTTAACCTATGTACAAGAATTGAGTGACTATCTTCTTGCACCCCTCAGCCAGCTTGACACAACAGCCTTATGCTTCACTGAGGGATTACCTGTATCCCTTACTTTTCCCTACAAAATCCTTCCTCCGCCCCTACTTCCTTCCCCCCTTCATAACTTTTGCTTCTATCCTCAACCATTTATCTTTCATTTTACCAAGAAATCTTCCTACATTTTTATTCCTAATCAGTTGCTTTCCTGTTAGCATTCTTATTGTTACAATTTTACCCTCAACTTTCTCCCATTTTTTCTCCCATGCCTCCTTCCTCCACTTCTCAACTTCTTCACATCTTACTACATAATGCTCTACACTTTCTTCCCTCCCCACTAAATTCACATATTCCTACCTCACTCCACCTTAATCCTTTCATAAATATTGCACCTGTTCTCATCCAAGCTAATCCCTCCCTTTCAATCCTACTACAGTTGTCTATATAACCTCTTCCCCAGTCCCTTTTCAAAATCCTATAAAACTTTAATGAACTTTTGTTTTCCACGCTTCCCCATATCTCTTGCCTTTCTGTCTTCCATTTTTGTCTTTAACTTTTTCCAAAATCCTCTCTCATTACCTGCACCTGCCCTCCATATACCTCCAATTCCTATTTTGTCCATAGTTCTCTCTAGCACTTTCCACCAACTGTTCTTATTTACTAATGTTCTCTGTTGTTCTAAGCATACCTTTAAAATATTTCCATCCTCCTTACTCAAACAACTAAACCAAAATTTCACTATTCTCTCCAAGATTATTCCTTTTCTCCTGGCCCTCCCCATTTCAAGAAGTGCTACTTCATCTGGAGCCGTCCTTGTCAATCCAAGAGCCTCTTTACAGAATAACTTGTACATATTGTCAACCTTGCTACTTATCTCTGAGCCTCCCCAAATCTCTACTGCATATATCTCATATAGCCTCTCTAACAATTTTGTCGGCATGTCTGACTAATCTTTACAGGTTCTCAATCCTATCATAGCTGCCTTCCCCTTAGCAATTATTTTCCTTCCATGTGCTCCCCACTCCCCATTGCTACTCAGCCTTACTCCCAAATATTCAAATTCCTTCACTACCTCAAGCTCTTTCCCCCTCAAGAACCATTTCCCATCCCTTTTTTAGTTTTGCAAGTTTTTTACAAACCATAATCTTAGATTTATTCTTATTCCCCACTCTGTGCAAAATCTTTGTACTTCCTCAATTGCCTTTTGCAGTCCTATTATAGTTACGGATCCTATCACCAGGTCATCTGCATATAATAAGCCTGGAATTTCTTTATTACCTATTACCGGGTTATGTGTATTACTCTTTGCCACTTTCTCCAGGATATCATTGACAAACAAATTAAATAATATGGGACTCACTTTGCAGCCCTGCCTTAAACCTATTTTTTGCTCTACCCCTTCTGTAACACTCTCTTGATCCTCCCTTATACCAAATGATATTCCTTTATAAATTTATGAATTTCCTTTATGAGTTTTTCGCTTACTCCTATGCTTCTTTGTTTCCATGCTAGAGCCTCTGTTTATTGTGTCAAATGCTTCATTTGTTATTTGCTTAAACATTTAAAAAGCTTAATAAATTTAGCAGCATTAAGAAATATATATTATGGTTATTTTCACAGCCAGCTACAATATGGGATAGTGTTCTGGGGGGAAAAGGCAGATAGAGTCTTTAAACTTCAAAAAAGAGCGATAGGGATACTAAGTGGGGTGGATGACAGAACATCTTGCAAGCCATTATTCAAAAAACATCAAATATTACCTCTAGCATGTATGTTTATTTTGGAATCAGTGATCCATGTAAAACAAAATAAACTACAAATACAAAATTACAAAAATGCAGATGTTCACAAATACAATACCCGTCAGAAAGATGACTTTTACATTCAAAGTTGTAGAACAGAAATCTTCAGGTCTAGTGCTATCAATAAAGGTATAAGATTATACAACAGACTACCAGAAAATATTAAACAAATGAGCCTTATACATTTTAAAAAGGGAGTAAAACTCTTTTTACTGCAACATTCATTTTATTCTGTAAATGAGTTTTTAAATGTTAATTAGTTTTAAGTGATTGTAAATAATGACAATAGCCATCAATGTAATTTTTATACTATGACGTGTCTGATATCAGTGTATGAACGAAAGGACAAAAACTGAATTGAATTAGTTCTAATGGCATGTAAAGATTTTATGGCAAGAGAACAAACCTACTGGGTTTATACAGTTTAGTGGAAGCCTACTCAGATTTACACAAGTCCTAATACATCTTAAAGTATCATGCTACCTCAAACTATAACAAAGGTAAGCAAACCAAAACTGTAGTGACAATAAGACAGAATAAATAAATTAAATGTGGTTTCCAATACCTCATCATCCGCTTCATCTTGATGCAGAATTGTTTTCAGAAACTGTTGTCTTTCAGAGCCTGTTGACTTCTGATCAAACATTCCAGCCTGGATTACTTTCTCATCCATGTTGAGCTTGTATCGGGCAGCTGCAAGGATTCTTTCCTCCACAGAGTTTACTGTCATCAGTCGCAGAACTCTCACTTCATTCTTTTGACCAATGCGATGTGCTCGATCTTGTGCTTGCAAATCCTTAATGGAAGAAAGAAACGATGAACATTGAATATACTTCCTCTTATCCATATGGATTATAAATAATGTTGTGCATGCTCAGAGACACAGAGGAAGAAATTCCCTCTTTTTATTTATCTTCTTTATGACCCCATGCATATTTCAAGAAGGGCTTAATACTATGGCACTTTAGTTACTGAGAATTCAAGCATGTATATGACAGAATAAATCAGGTGTTATCTAGTGCTCAAACTAGGACTGAAAATTAATGATTAATCCCTTTACTGTTACAGATAGGACGGATAAACATATACGAGGGGGAAAAAAAAATCAGGTGATAGCCAGTGCTCATACTAGAAAAGAAAATTAACGAATTTCTTTACTGTTACAGATGGGATGGTTCCATAACACTAGAGCTATGTTAATTTAAACCAATGTTTTGCAGTTAAATTGTGTTAAAGTTAAATTGTTATTCACCTAGTGTATAACTGAAGTATGCTGTGAAGGAGTTTTACTCCTGTTGGCGTAATGTTCCATGTGATTTAGAACTTACGTGCATATCAATATTTGCTCCTGTTGATTATTTTGCAGTCTACTTATTCTGACTGAGAAGGAAAAGATTCCCCCCCCCCCCCAATTAAAAATGTGCAAACAATGATCACAATAAGCCTACAACTCTACCCAGCAGTTTATGATCCTTTGAGCATGCATTCCTGAGGTCTAATGGAAACAAAATATTGTGACTTTGTGGGTTCGTAGAATTAAAAGACCAGGTTGCAGAAATTCAAAATGTTCATTTCCGTAGAAATACACTCTGTCCACCAGCAAAATTATGTAACACACAAATACAATCTTCTAAGTTCATTGACCACAACAGAGTTCACTTCCAAAGTACCAGTTTCAATTACAACTCAAGTCACGACTACTGTTAACAACTACTCCACTGGCGTGTCACCTCTTATATATACCACTACTGATATCACTAGATATTTCTGGAATATTCTGTAACAAACAAGAAATCAAATGTTCTGTAAGATAATCAAGATGTTGCTAGAATTTTCTAACTTTATCTGTTTTAACATGCTTTTTATCTCCGCGCTATCTTTATTTGCTTAGGCAAGCTGTTTATCTCCAGCCGGTACTATCTGTCCTTTATCTCTCTACGGCGCACTATCGTAAATAATGGGTTTGCGACACTGCTCCCTCCTCAAGGCTGGTCGTCCCAAACAGCACCATCATAGCAGGCCAGATGATCCAAGTGTACCACCAACATCTTCCCTCGGGGCACCTTCTGGATGCGGTAGACCACGTCGTTAATCCTCTTTACCACCCGGTACGGTCCTAGCCACGGCTGTTGAAGTTTTGGGCAGCGTCCCTTGGTCCGGGTAGGGCGGTACAACCAGAGTAGGTCACCCTGCTGGAACCCTTGGCTGTTGGCTTGCCTGTCTTTCGGGTCTTCATGCGGTCACTCGCCTTCTGGATGTTCTGACGAACCATCTCATGCATGTCGTGGAGATGGTCCACCAGGTTCTCCACATACTCGGTTGCTGGCTGTTTTGCGTCTGGGGGCTTCCAAAAGCCAGGTCACAAGGGAGGCGTAACTCTCGGCCGAACATTAAGCTGGCTGGTGTCATCCCAGTGGTGTCGTGTGTTGACGAGCAGTAGGCCAGCAAGAACGGTGGCACCTTGACGTACCAGTCTTGCTGATGGCTGGCCATGACCTTCCTCAGGTGCTCTTCTAAGGTGTTGATGTACCTTTCAACCATGACATCCGACTGTGGATGTTAGGGTGTTGTATGGGTCTTGTTCAACCCAAGTCTTTCCAGTGCCTCCTTCATCAGGTTAGACTCAAAATTGGTGCCCTGATCGCTATGGAGCTCTAGCGGCACCCCAAAGTGGCAGAACACTTGCTCCAGTCTGTGATCGTCTTCGCCTCCTGGTTTGGGATGGCGTACACCTCCGGCCACTTGGAGAAGTAGTCCACGACCACCAACAGGTACTTATTGCCTCGGTCAGACACTGGGAATGATCCAGCTATGTCGACGGCGATCCGTTCGAATGGCGCTCCCACATTGTACTGCTGCATGCGACCCCAGCTCCTAGTCTGGGGGCCGCCACTCACCGCGCAAACGTGACATCGACGGCACCATCTCTCAGCGTCTGCTCGGAGCCTCAGCCAGTAGTAGCGCTGTCGGAGTTTGTCGATTGTTCGTTTTGCTCCCAGGTGTCCTCCTGAAATACCGGCTTGCACATCCTCCAAGACCTTACTTCGGGGAAGTACCAACTGTTCTCTCTGCATCTTCCCATCAGGCAATTCCCATAGCCAGAACAGCACGCCCTCTTTGGTCTTCAGCGAGTCCCACTGGGCCCAGGCGCTCCTTGGTGCGATGTCCTCCCAGGTTGGTCTTGTCCCTGCCTCCACTTCTCTCAAGAGTGGTCCCAAGTCTGCGTGCGCCAGCTGCTCCCTTCTCAGGCCGACGCTATCCCAGCTGTCCGCAGGCACTGCCGTGACCACTCTGACAGCTGCAGCATGCTCTTTCTCTTTCACTCTTTTACACTGGCCGCACTCATCTGGACAGGATCTTCGGGACATGGCGTCTGCATTGCCATGGCTCTTCCCTCTCCGATATTCAGAGGTGAAGTCGTACTCCTGCAGACTCTGGACCCAACGTGCTGTCAGGCCTTCCAGGTTTCTAAAGCTCAGTAGCCAGGTTAGGGTGGAGTGAGTCCTCAGGTGGAATGGCTGACCGTACAGGTACTTGTGGAAGTGTTCCAAGGTCTTCACTGCGCACCAGCAAGCGTGTCCAGGGTGTCGTCAATCCGGGATAAGGGGAAACAGTCCTTCCGGATGACAGCATTCAGCTACCTGTAGTCCACCCAGAAGTGCAAATTGCCGTTCTTCTTCATCACCAAGACTACAGGGGAACACCAATGGCTGTCAGACTCTTCAATCACTCCCCTGGATCTCATGTCTTCTAGCATGTCCCGTACCCCCACTTGTTTTGCCAGCGGAACATGTCTAGGTGGTTGCCGAATAGGCCGGACGTCTCCGTTTCGATGCGGTGAAGCACTTTGTCCGTGCGGCCATAGTCACTGTTACCTTGGCTCCCCATAGGGGAGGGGATCCGTCCCCTTCAGCTGCCGTGGTGTGGGCGCTGCGGACCCCTAGCACTCGTGGTACCTGACGTTACTAGAGGAATCTCGGGCTGAACATTCGAGCCCCTCTCTGATTGGGAGTTGTTCAGATTGGGTTGGACTCGAAGGGTTAGTGGTTCCCGATACCGGTGGGAGATCGGGTATGTCTCCAGATGGGATTGAGGGAAGCCATATATTCCCGCGTACTAGCCTGCATAGCTGGTAGGTGTGCTAGATCAACAGGCGGCCCTACAGAGGTCTAATCGGTAGCTTTCCCCTTTGGGGTTGGCGCACGTTAGTGGCGTATCCACTTCCATACCGTCTTGAGTCCATAGGACCAGACAGGGAGGCTTGTTAGTCTCTAGGTCTTGCTCTATGGAAAGCCCCACGGAGGCGTCGGGCGCCCTTTTGGGACAGCTCGGTAACTTCCAGGTCGTCAGAGAGGGGATCAGTCTTCACTCTGTGTGGATTGCCCTGGTAGATACCCTTGAGCTTATATATGTTACCTTGGCTGCAGACGCGCTGGTATCGTCTCAGCAGTTGTCGAACCTTCTCCAGCTGTTCTGTGGTCAGTTGCCCTCTCCAGTAAGCCTTCCAGCCGGGACCCCAGGTTTTTTTTTGTCGGCACCGGCTCCTGTGTCTTGTCGATTGTGGTTACGCTGACCATGGGCTCGCACGTCCCCAGCTCCATTCCGGCTGGTTGTCGTGATCGGTGTCTGCCGGGTTGAGCAGCCTCACTGGCACCTCCTCTCAACACGACAACAATGTCCTGGCTACACATAGTCCGTGCACAGGCATCTTCTGGTCCAGCATCATGTTCTTCGTCCGCTTGCCTTTCAGTTACACCGTCACCATCATATCGCTTCTCGCGGGAACCACCACGTCTTCCTTCAAGATGACCCTGCAGATTCCAAGGCGCTCTTTGGGTTGCCGGAGTATGACCTCTTCTCCGTTAAGCTGCAAGACTTTCATGCCGACGTTGACCGTCGCCTCGTGGCTCCTGAGGGCATCCAGTCCCAATATCACCTCCTTAGCCACCTTCGTGACGAACACCCACTGATGCACGACACTCCGTCCCAAGGTCAACTTCAGCAGAGTCTCCTCCACAGGCAAGGTGTCGCCCGATGCCGTCACAAGCTGGTATGGTCGGCTTGGTTTCCTGGACGGCAAACCCTTGGCCATGTCAGGTCTGATGGTCACGGCTGCCCCGGTGTCCAGCAGTATGCGGCACGGCCTGCCTTTCACCCAGCCGTCCGCGATGAGGCTGTCATCTATATGCCGGCTGACGGCATGCAGTGTCACTCGAGGGGATGGTGGTGATGGCGCCGACGTGGCCCTCATCACGATGGCCCTTACTCGTTTTCCGGCTGCTCTCCCTGTGTGGGCAATCTCTCTCCAGTTGTTCCGGCTCTCCACACCCCCAACATATGTCACTTGGGCTTCGCCGGCGTCCCTCGGCAGACCTTCGGTCTCCCGTGTAGCAGATATTCCTGGTTCTCGACGTTGGGGTAGCCATCACCTTGGCCGCCTCCATCCTCAATGCTGCCGTTAGCGCCTCATGGATAGTTTTGTAATCACCAAGCATTAGGCGCTGACGAATCTCCGTGTCTCGTACCCCGTCAACGAAGGTGTAGGCGGCCTCCTGGGATACAAACTCTGGTGGGAGATCGACCAAGGCTTTGCTAGCCAGCTGCTCAATTGCCAGGACGAACTCCTGCGACGTTTCCCCTTGCTGCTGTGACCTTGACTTCAGCTGGCTGCAGTATGCTGTGCCTAAGCGGTGGTTTCCAAAGCGGTTCTCCAGGGCCTCTTAGATGTCCTTGGGTGCCGCCGCTGTCTGGACCGCATTCAGGACTTCTGCGGCCCGTCCCTGGAGGTTGGCTATAGCTGTGTGCCCTCTTCCTCTGGTAACCACTTGTGCTTGTGTTTAAATTTAAATGTTGTGTTATATATTATGAATTTTATAATTGTTATTTTGAAATGAGTTTAATAGAAATTTTTAATAATTTTGATATTTATATGTTAAGGAAAATGTTAATAAATTGAAAGATATGTGAAGTTTATGGAAGTTTAAATAATAAGATTGTTTTTGATTTTAAGATTAGTGTCTTTGTTGACATGTTTAAATTGTTGAATTTTTGAAAGTTTTTATTTTAATATTTTTATTGTAATTAAAGTTTTGTAAATTATGATATTTAAATTATTTACATTTTGTATATTGAAATTTTGATAAATTTTTGAAATATTAATTTGTAATGTTAATGTGAATTGAATTTGAGTAGAATTATGAGTGAAATTTGAATTTTATGGTTTATTAAAGTATTGTAGATAAAATTGTAAATTAATTGATTTTTTTAAATTATTTTAACATGGTATTATGAAGATGTTTATTTGTATAAATTTGATATGTTATTTCACGACTACTGTTTACAACTACTCCGCTGGCGTGTTGTCTCTTATATATACCACTAGAGTGTGAGTGAGTGTGTGGTGTTTTAGGGCCCGTCGACAACAAGGTCATTTGGGCCCGGATATCACTAGATATTTCGGAAATATTCTGTAACAAACAAGAAATCAAATTAAGTTAATTAGGAGTCGATTAATAACACAAAACAACACTCACTTTTAAATTTTCCCGGAACCGGTTTCTGAGGCCTTCCCTCTATCTTCAGCCGGACATCGACTAGTTCTCATTGAGAACTAGTCGATGTCCGGCTGAAGATAGAGGGAAGGCCTCAGAAACCGGTTCCGGGAAAATTTAAAAGTGAGTGTTGTTTTGTGTTATTAATCGACTCCTAATTAACTTAATTTATACAACAACACTGTTTTCAACACTTCCATGAAAGGATTTAAGAAATCAAATGTTCTGTAAGACAATCAAGATGTTATTAGAATTTTCTAACTTTATCTGTTTTGGCATGCCTTTTATCTCTGCGCTATCTTTATTTGCTTAGGCAAGCTGTTTATCTCCAGCCAGCACTATCTGTCCTTTATCTCTCTGCAGCGCACTATCGTAAATAATGGGTTCGCGACAATATCAACACCAAATTCTAATAAGCAAAGGTAGAGAGAGACAAATAGTGAGTAGTGATCCTCAATAGCAGAGTCACAAAGAGTTATTCATCACATATTTACTTATATCTTTACTTATATTTGTGAATAGTAATGCATTCTTTATGATTACTGCAAGCTAATACAAGAACGAACATGGATGAACAAGGACATACACGAAAATTCCAAGTACTCTGTTCTGCTCATTAATGTGCATTTACTGACTGTGTCTTCGGCTAGCTTGCACACAGTACAGTGCAAACAGAAGTGAAGCACCTAACAAGGTTTTCTGCAATTCACTGCATAAATTTCGTTAGCCAGTATCCATGTATCTGAGCTCCATGGGGAAGATCACATCTGGTGGTGACTGTTGTCAATGTTTTGCCCTTATGTTGGGCTTTCTCAGGCTCTGCCTCATGACAGCACTGATGAGACTGTACTGGCTGAGCACATGTAATTTTACTTATACCCTGGCAGTGGCAGGCATGTGCCAGGCCCTTATGCTGATTGGCTGATGATCTACCAATTCCTGTTGTCTTCATCAGATTACCAACACATGACCTAGCAGGATTTATATCCACAGGCCTTTAAGAGATAAGAGGGCAAACTTCATCTGTATGTGATTGAGGTCACTTGGTAGAAATATTGAGAAACTTTCACCTGGAACCACTTCACTTATTGGTCAGTTTTGACATACATCTCTTTTTATGAACGTACCCATCAAAGATGCTCTTGAGGTCACTCGAGAAAAGATCCAAAGGACAGATCTAATACATCACTTTCTCACAAACACTTACTTCACTTTTAAGGACAAGCTTTTTGAACAAACAGAAGGCATAGTCATGGCTCTTCACTTTTACTGGTAGTGATAACTGACTTTCAAAACTAGTATATTAGACAAAGCAGACATAAAACCATCCCTATGATTAAGATATGTAGATGATATGTTTGCTATTTGGCCAAATGATAAAAGTACAATCTCAGATTTTTTGCTCCATAGCATGCAAATTATTATTCAATCCACAATGGGAATGGAAGAGAGGAAGTTTACTTTTCTGGAGTCTTAGTGGAACGTGACAAGAATGGTTGAATTATTTGTTAGTATTAAAAAATTTATTTTGTGTGTGTGTGCTTTTTTTTTTTTTTTGTAATTTACGTCCTCCAACGTTAAGTCATATCGGACGGTAAATGAATTGGGTGAAAGGATGCTCAAATGACTCCAGGGTCCATGGAGCTTACAGCTACCCAACATTTGTTTTGAAGGATAAGGGAAAACCCTGGAAAAAAAACCTTATCCAGGAAACTCACCCTGACCGAGATTCGAAATCGGGACCTCTTGAACGTGAGGCATTTTGTGTGTGTGCTAGAGTGTGTGATGTGTGCACATTTCTAGTGCACAGACATTTTTGCTGACAAAACTGGTAGCATTAACCACTGTGTATCAATGCAAGAATCTGCTTAAAATTTATTTCTTTCATTTTATGTAGTTTCGCTTGTTTTGTATGTGTTTAATTCAGGTTATGTATACATAAACTTATTCATATAATATAGAAAGAAAAGTAAATATTATGTAAATAAAAGCATTAAGCTTTTGAGTAACACCATTAATAAAATAACTTAATTAGCCTGAATGAAACCTTAGCTTTAAAAAGCTGAACATCTCATTTAGATATACTGCATTGAGTCAGGTGTATAAAGGAAATTCTTTTGAACTTTTACATATATAAATAAAAACAAACTTTGTAGCTAGAGAGTCAAAAAAAGCTAAATGTGTGGGTGTGCATGAGTGATCTTGACCATTTTAAGAGCACAGTTAGACTTGACATTACTAATGAGTATGCATAGTTACAGATTACATTTACAAATTACCTATGAAGTTTATGTTAAAGAGGTTATATATAAATTTTATAGTGTAACATAGGACATGATGCTGAAACATATAATACTAAAAAAATGTAATACCTACATATATGAGCACTCTCAAACATCTTTTCTAACACTGTACAAAATAACTTCAAGAAATAGTATCAATACAATATGGAATTTTTGTAAAAATCTATCTGATTATAACTTTTTGCAATATAACTTAAATAATATAACAGATTACCTGATGTGGATTCCAGTCTGAATCAAAGATGATCACAGTATCAGCAGATTGCAAATTAAGACCAAGGCCACCAGCACGAGTACTTAAGAGGAACACAAAGTAGTCTGATTCAGGGCTATTGAACTTGCGCAGAAGTTCACCTCTGTCTTCAGCTTTGGTGGTACCATCCAATCGCAGATAGTGAAAGCCACGCCAACCAAGATAATCCTCCATAATTGTCATCAGTTGTGTCATTTGGCAGAAAAGCAACACTCTGTGTTTGGTAGCCTTTAATTTTGGTAAAATGCGATCTAGCAGTTCAAATTTGCCTGAAGCACGGTACAAATCTGGTCTGTGAAGCAAAGATTTCAGAATCTCAAGAAGGCTATAAACAATTAATTTAATACTAATACAACAGAAAATGGAAAAATATTCAATGAACATGCTATAATTATATAGGATAAAAAAGTATTTCAGAAAGTGGAGTGCCACTGTTACTAAAATTAGGCAAATGAGTCAATCTTGTATATACTTTTCTCCACTTACAAGTTTTTTTAATGAAGACTTGTTTCTGGGAACTTCTTCCCCATCCCCAGTTCTGTGGTTGACTGATGATGCATCCGGTGTCTGCATCTGGCTTAGTGTCATGCTGCCATCTAATGTTCTGGTAAGTTTGATTACATCATCTACGGCGGGAATATCAAAATTCATCAAGAGGTCCTGTCTCTTCGTAATAAATATGTTTTTCCAAGTCTGTAGTTCTAGCAGTTTCTTTGCCTGTTTGATCAGTTCTATTTTTTGCTTTATGTTGTGATTCTCAGACCAAAAGTGATGTGCTACGGCCGACTTGTCCATGTGTTTGAATTTAATATTTCTGAAGTGTTCTTTTATTCTTGTTCCTAGATTCCTTTTGGTCTTACCAATGTATATCTTGCCACAATCCTGGCAGCTCATTTGGTAAATGCCTGATAATTGAGTTTTTGGTGTGCTATTTTTTAGAGGGTGGTTTAGTAAATTGCGGATGTTGTGTTTGTTCTGAGGGGCTAATTTTATGTTGAAGCTCTTAAATATCTTTTCAAATTTTTTGAAGTATTTTGGATGAAATGTAAATTTCCATATCTGGTGTTTGGGTTTTCTAGTTTTTTTTTTTTTTTTTTTTAATGCAGTAATGTTCTTTAAGCTTTTGTTTCTTTTGTGTCTGTAGACCAAGTTTTTGATGAAATTTGTGTTATAGTTCTTCAATTATTCTGTTTTCGTAAGCGGGATGTTGATTAATCTGCGAACCAAACTATGGAATACTGCATACTGATGTTGTACTGGGTTAAATGGGTTGCATTTAATGTAATTTTCAACAGTGTTGCTTTTCTGTATAACAAAACAGAATATGAACAGGAGTACACTCACATACACCAGGTTGCCAAATTGAACAACTGCAACAAATTTCATCAAAAAGATGATCTACAGACACAAAAGAAACAAAAACCTAAAGGACATTACTACGTTAAAAAAACTAGAAAACCCAAACACCAGATATGGCAAATTTACATTTCATCCAAAATACTTCAAAAATTTGAAAAGATATTTAAGAGCTTCAACATAAAATTAGCCCCTCAGAACAAACACAACATCCGCAACTTACCAAACCACCCTCTAAAAAATAGCACACCAAAAACTCAATTATCAGGCATTTACCAAATGAGTTGCCAGGATTGTGACAAGATATACATTGGTAAGACCAAAAGGAATCTAGGAACAAGAATGAAAGAACACTTCAGAAATATTAAATTCAAACACATGGACATGTCGGCCATAGCACATCACTTGGTCTGAGAATCACAACATAAAGCAAGAAATAGAACTGATCAAACAGGCAAAGTGTAACCGCTACAACTACAGTCTTGGGAAAACATATTTATTACGAAGAGACAGGACCTCTTGATGAATTTTGATATTCCCGCCGTAGATGATGTCATCTAACATACCAGAACATTAGATGGCAGCACGACACCAAGCCAGATGCACCACAGAACTGAGAATAGGGAAGAAGTTTCCAGAAACTAGTCTTCATTAAAAAACTTGTAAGTGGAGAAAAGTATCTAATTTTAGTAACATGCTATAAACCTAGCCCAGCCAATAAACTGTGCCTAAAATATATACTTGGATTTAACAAAGTAATAGAATTCCAACTACAAAAGCTTCAGGCATTTACTAAATTAAGCTTGATTGTGAGAAGATATTACAAAGGCAAAGAGGAACTTACAAGATTTAAAGAACACATGAGAAATATAATATATACACAGATTCATAAATCACCAGTATCAAAATATAACCAGCTGGAAGGGAGGGAGGAAGGGAGGATGAGAGGAAAGAATAAGGTGAGGAACTGAATATACTGGATTTATATCCTGGACTTCAATGTAACTACTTATGTTTCAACAAGTGCATGAAATTATTGTAGATACCTGTGTCCAATGTAAGCCTCTGCATATGGGAACATCGTGACAAACTTGAGGACCTAACTTAAGCCAAACTTTGGTGGCTTTGTCTCTACAAAGTAAATCAGTTAAAGTGTTTACTAATTTTCATGCTCCTCTTTTTTTAGTTATGGTATGGTGCAATTTTTTACACAGTAAAGTTGTTTAAACTGTGCTTTCTTTTTTTTGGGGAGGGGGAGGGATTTTATTTACAGCCCCATAAGCTGCCTAGTATGGTGGTAATGGCACTGGTGATAACTGGAGAACTCAATAGTCCTTGCAGTCACACCTAAAGCTCTTTTGTGCAACCCATCTCCTATTTGCAGTCCAGTGAATTGAACACTGAAAGAATACCCAGGCTTAAAAGCCTCATGTGTATAGGTGGAATTGAACCCGGGAACATCTTGTAACTGGGAACCAGGAACCAGAACCACCTTGCCACAGAAGGGATATCACGGGCAACTATTCATTAGAATGGCTGGTCAAGAAAGCAAAAATAGATATTTAAGAAAATTCAACTGCTACCCAACTCAAGAGTCATTCATCACAATCCATCCAAATCAGGCCACAAACAAATGTTATCAGCAGCATTGTATTAAAAGATATAAATATAAAAATCAATGCACTGCAGTATATGCGTACTGCACATGTATGTGCCATAAGAAGCTAAAGTTCAGTCTAAGCATACTGCTACAGAAGTATCTTAATTAGAACAGCAAAGATTATTTACTTACCCTATCACCACACTACCATGGATTCCAACATGATCACAATATGCCTTCTCTATATGCTGGAACATAAATGGATGATTGCACAATTTTCGCAGTTGCATTATAGTATTCATCAAGGCCTTCGCACCTCCTTTTCCCTGTTTGCCTTTTTCAGAGCCATCTGTCAGGAGAACACCTTTACTCTGCATATGGCTGAAAGAATTACAGACTTGATGAACTGTGATTCGTATTTATGTGATCCTTGTTACGTATAAGTGAATAATATAAACTTATCTGTATATCGAGATTTAAGTAATCGAGATGTGTAATAAATACGACTCATCTATAAATTAATAATTATCTGTATATGATTCTAATATAGTGACAATGCTTAAAACTTGTAATGTTAAGCCTACAAGCAATAAAGAATTTATTATTATCTTCACTATTATTTAATGTTTACCCACTAGTATGATAACACAGGAGAACCAGTATAAATAAGGGGGTCTTAATAAATACAGTATCTGTAATTGTAATGATTAAACGTGTTGTTAAAAGTGAAGCTAATTCCATATTACAAGACTTACTGAGTCATATTTCTTAAAAATTATACATATTAACCTGAATTTACACTGCTCAAAAGTTTACAGAAACTAAGGGTAATAAGTGTAATACAGAGGTAATTTAAATAAAAATAGGAAATCACAAAGTAAAATTAATTACAGCCGACTGAAAAATTCAATGCCACGGCCAGTGGTCTACCGGGAAAATATAATGAATCAATTGGAGAATTTAATGTCAGGACGACACGTTGGCCATGGTAGCTCAAGGGGTTAGAGCGACTGGACAGAAACCAGGAGATTCAGGTTCAAATCCCGGTTGTGGCATTGAATTTTTCAGTTGGCTCTAATTAGTTAAAATCACCCATATACCGGAGTAATGTATTTAAAAGGATTAATTCTTTACAGATTAATTCCTCAATATAAATTTACATTAAAAATATTCAGCGATCAAAATCCTGGTATTTAAGTACTTACAATAGTAAGTCGCCACAAATGTTTATCTTTAATATGAGAACTCTAAGTGGTCTACCGGGAAAATATAATGAGTCAATTGGAGAATTAAATGTCAGGACGGCACGTTGGCCATGGTAGCTCAAGGGGTTAGAGGAGAACCAGGAGATCCGTGGTTCAAATCCCGCCGTGGCATTGAATTTTTCAGTTGGCTCTAATTAATTAAAATCACCCATATACCGGAGTAATGTATTTAAAAGAATTAATTCCTCAATATAAATGAAGTAAAATGTTTCGCACATTTTATTGTCTCATTAAAGTTTAATATGATTATAACAATGTGACAAAAAAAAGTTTGATCAACTTAGATGAAGTATGTTACAATTTTTTCTCACAGAAAAAATGTCCCTTCACTGAAATAATTCTTTTCACTACTCTTTGCATTCTCTGTGTAAGTTTCTGAGTTGTATTTGCTGGAATGTCATTCCAAGTAGTTTGTAGTGCATCTCAATAAGCATTTTCAGATGTAATGCAAGTTTTCTTTACCTGGCAAGCCAGGTAGTTCTACAGTAACTCAATGGAGTCTGAGCCAGCCACTCCATAATTTTCAATTTTCTTGCCCTCTGCTGATTCTCCAGGTATTTCCATTTTTTATGTTTGTTTTGGGTCATTATCCTGCTAAAATATGAAGCCCTGATCCATCAGACGTTTACATGACGGGACAACATATTTGCTTAAAATGTTCTGATAAACCATTTTTGTCATGTCTTCATATTGTGTAGGATGCCTCCATCACTGAAAACAAAAGAGCCCCGCACCATTACAGAACCTTCTCCATGTTTTACTGTTGCAATTACACAGTCTTGATGCATCTTTTCAGTAGGTAATCATCTTACATAGGTTCATCTTCCATTTCCAAAAATCTCAAATTTAGATTCATAGTCCAAAGCAGCTTTTTCCAATCATCAACAGTACAATTTTTGTGTTTCAAAAACCACATTTTGTTTGTTCACCTTCCTGAGAAGAGGTTTCTTCAAAAGTATTCTTCCAAACATATTGGCTGCTTTAAGTCTTCTCTTGACAGTACTAACAATATTTCCTTATGATGACTTAAATTCACCTCCTGAGAAGATGTTTCCTCACAACTACTCTCCGAAACATTTAGCTGCTTTAAGTCTTCTCATCACAGTACTAAATAAAATGTTATTTCCTTATCATGACTTAAATTCAGCTTGAATTTTTTCTGCTATTAGCTTTTTGTTTTACCTGTTTATAGCACTATGTTATTCTCACTTTTAGTTGTAACTGCAGACCTTCCACTTCTTTTTCTGTCCATATTTGCCATATATCCACTACTGAATGATTTTCAATACTTAATGCCTACTCGCAGCCCATTTCCTGAAACTAAATACATTTACTTTCTTAATGAGTTGAGATTATGATACAATGAAGCACAAAAATAATATAATTTTGAGTCAAACTAGTACTCAAGTTTCATATATTGCTAGTGTTTACCTAGAATGCATTTCGTTAGGAGTTTCCTAACATCCTCAGCTAATGTTGACTCTTGTATTTTGATTTGGTGAACTCCTTGGAGGTGATTGGGGCATCCCTGTTAGTATCCTGATGAACTTAAAAGTTGGGTTCTTTTCAAAGGTGGTGTTGAAATTGAAGAGTTTACCTTCATATCTTTTATGAATATCTTTTCCCACATGGTTAATGCAGTAGGACCCTGAACACTTTTTAATAAATGGATTTCTTGTTCTATATCGTGACTCTCATTCCAAAAACGGTACACTAATGCCGATGTCTATTTCTTTGTTCTTGATTTTCCTAAAATATTGTTTAAGACTAATGTTCAAATTGTTTAGCCACTGTAAATGTTGTCACAGCCTTTGCAATTTCTCCAGTACACACCTGAGTTTTTGTCTGTGGGTTACTCTTTTGTACTATGTGATTTCAAAAGGTGTCATACACTGAATTTGTTTTGTGGAGCCAAAGTAATCTGTTCTTTGAAGATTTATTACTGATTTACATACCACCCCAAAGCTACACATTACTGCTCATTACTGCTGGTTAACACTAGAGATTAATCCAATTAAGTCCACTTGCTATGCACTTTGTTGCAACCCTGTGAAGGGGGACCAAATGGGATGAAAGATGGAAGCACAGATGTAAGATTTGAAGCTTTCATGGTGATGATTATTATTAGTGCTTCTCGGGTTACCAGCCATGCAATGTTTATAAATTGCTCGAGTTTTCGACCATGCTTGCTCTATGGCCTTCTTCAGGAAGTGATTTTTGTTTTTTTGTAATTTACGTCCTCCGTTAAGTCATATCGGATGATGGATAAAATTGGTGAAATGATGCTCAAATGAGTCCAGGGTCCATGGAACTTAGAGTTACCCGACATTCGTCTATCAGGATAAGGGAAAACCTGGAAAAAACCTTATCCAGGTAACTCACCCTGACCGAGATTCGAACTCGGGACCTCTTGAACGTGAGGCAGACATGCTACCACCACACTACCGAGGCGGGCAGGAAGTGATGAGCTTCACCTAACCAGACAGTATGTATATATGAAGGAGGGGTGGGGCCTATAATAATTGTTTCTGGACAATAATTGATGTGCAATTTTATGCATCATTTGTGTTCACCTACCTATACAAAACACGCTGAAGACCAGACATATCACATTTAATTATGTATTCTACTTTGTCTGGCAATTGTGATTCTACTTCTTTTTTCAGACGACGTAACAGGAAAGGTCGTAAAACCTTATGTAGACGACGAATGATCAGGATAGTTTCTTCTTCATTTAGTTCCACCTGAAACATTTATGAAGCGCACTTTATTTAATAGAGTGAAATGTCATGGACCACTAACAAGCACAAATCAATGACCAATTTTCAGTTTATTATGAGCCAAGTGAAACAAATACTAGTGTGATATAGTCTAATGTATATTTCCTATAAAACTGCCTCAGATAATTTTAGTAAGTCTTTTCATGATAAGAGAAAATTCTGATGAAAGAAAGAAAAAAAGACTTCAAACAATGCATCCCAGAAAAGATTGAACTGACCCTTAAGAATTACTAGGCAGATATACGACACATTATGTTATGGAAGTTGATGAAGTACTGATTTGTCATTCTGATTTAATATTGCACTTTTAATAAACCTTATACACCTAAAATCTGAGAAATATTGATGAGTTACTTCATCATCACAATATGCTTACATGAGCAGGCACAAGATGTCATTTATGTGACTGAATATTCTATTCTTACAGGGGAAAGAGGAATCAAAATCCTTTTTGTCAAGCTACAAAATGAACAGCTGCAGTGGACTCCAATGATGGGACTACTCAATGGATCCACCGATTAATCACTGATTTGGTCTCTTAGATTACTCACTGAAAAGGTGAAGTTATCTCCCATCTTACACAACTTCTCATAGTACATTTATGGGTATATCTCTTTTGCTTTGGTCGTAGTACCTCAGACAAGTGCATTTACTGCAGGAGTGTGGACACTGTGGAACATACATTTTTTTAATGTATCTGATGGCACTACCTAGGACAGTAAGCCAAGTACAAACTGGAACCTTCACGCCGCAAGGAATGAGCCTTTCCATTTTAGCCTCTGCCACGAATATGAGGGTGATTAGCCAGATGGCCCATGACATCTTATACTGAAAATGTCAAGATCAGGATGATACATGAAGAAACTACTGACCAAAATGGTCAATAGATAACATGTAGAATCGCCTTCTTGAAGTAGTGCCATTTGGGTGGTTCTGAGAAGCTCTTGTGATTCAGTCAGGGGTTTTTAGCTAGTGGAAATTGTCATAGGCAACTTTTAAAGATTTTTTCCCTGCTGATAAAATCATCACTGCTGCCACTACCACTTTCTAAATTTTCAGGAATGCATGTGCTAAATTTGCTTTTCTAGCATAGCTAGAGCAGTGTTTCAAAACAGCATATGAAAATAATGTACTTTACAAGCAGCATGTCATCACTGAATTTCTCACTGCAGAGAAGGAAACTGTTGGGAACATTTGTGTGCAATTTTTGGAGTATCTGCAGTTGACAGAAGTATAGTTAGTTGCTGGGCAGAGGGTGAGGCCATTAGAAGGCGGTTTGGCAGAGCACCAAGATTTGCAGAGTTTGGAACGGCCATCCACATAACCTCACACCTGACAAGCAGCAGCTTGCTGATGTGCTCATTCACAAGGGCTTATGCTGAATGGCCTGCCAGTTGGTGCTGAAGCTGTCAATCAGCAAAGGAAGTGTGGATGCAATTATCTGTGCTCTTGATTATTCTAAAGTTTGTACATGATGGGTTCCATGCTGTCTTATGGCGGACCACAAATTTCTCTGAAAAAACATTTTATTCTGAGTTGTTGACACATTTTGAAGCTGAGGGGAAGACTTTTTGAAAAGGTGATTCGCAAAGTGCAGAAATGGCTTCATAACCAGAACAAGGAGTGGTATTGACAAGGCATACATGCCCTTGTATCTCGCTGGAGGAATGCCATAAAATGGGACAGAGATTATGTGGAAAAATAGTGACTGCAGAAGAAACATCATTCTTTCTTGGGTGCAAGTTTCATTGCATTCAACAAATAATTGTTGAAGAAAAAACTGTAGTGCATTACTTTCTGGTTATCATCATCAACATCTTATTATAACTATTATCAACTTTCACACTAAATGCTAGTCACTAGTATTAACACCATTATATATCATTATATTAACCAAATGATTCTTTTTATAAAACTGGTTCAGTACAATATTTCATGGAAGTTCTGTGGTGATTCCACTTTTTATTTTATATCCATTTCTTGCAGGTGAAAAAGAAAGTAGAGCAACAATTTGCAAGATAAGAATACAGTGCACTGCAGAAGGTGAAAGTATCTTGACTACAAAGAAATCCTTTAGGAAAGGTGTAAACAAATGATATAAGAAGGTAGTATAAGGCAGTTTCAGAACTATTGTGCTACATATAAGGAAATTCCAAATTTACAAAAAATGTATATATTTTGTCAGAGTGAAATTGGTTTTAAGGGCAGCAGAGAGACACTCAAAACAACTGTGAAATCATTAGGGTTCCAGTTCAAGAAATGTAAAACAGCAGACATTTTCTAATAGGAAGACGTGACACATACAAGAGGGAGTCAGATAAAAACCGGAAATACTTTACAAAACCTTTACTACAGACAAGTTCACTATTTTTCAATGTAGTCCCCCTGCCTTTTGATACATTTCTGCCACCAAGGTCGGGAGGGCATGGATAGCTAGGGGGGGGGGTTGCTTTTGGCTGGCAGACATTAACTTGCTCTCCATTTCAGGAGTCAGTCAACGAGACAAAAATCTTACGGCCACTTTCCGGTATGGTACTTCAACTCATCATGGACAATATGGTGAGCAGAACTTTGACCTGTAACTGCACTGCAATGTCATCACTGCATTCACCTCAGCTGTGACAAGAGATGTGCCTAACCTGGCCTCGGTACATTTGCCAAACTTTTGTGCCACTGCTGAATTTCGTACACAATTTGCACACTTGAGTCTGCAGCGATGATTTCTATTGATTTTGTGCCTTCACTGTTTAGGAAACATATACTTCACACTGCTCTGCTTTGGTGCACTCCAACAGAGAGGCTGCCATATTGGACACTACCATATTGCATTGCCGAGTCACATGTGCTAATTAATGGTGGGAGAATCCATGTGCATGTGTACCGGGTCTGATAGTAATATGAGCAGTTTTAGATTTTCTATGGCAGTTTTCCAGTCTTCATTTGACTACCCCTCATAGTAAAAAGAGCAACACTTCTTCAGTTTGTGCAATGAAATAAGATGGTGGAGAAAACCTTATTGATGAAATCTGGTTTCATACCCGTTTTACAGCTCACGAATGTTGGCAAGATGTGAATGTCAGTCATATTGTGACTTTGTGGGTTCGTGAAATAAAAAGTCCAATTACACCACTCAAAAATGTTCTTTATTTCCACCGACTTACAGTTAAACTCTTGCCAATTACACAGAATTTCGTGCTGCACACAGTTACAATTCACCAGTTCGTCCGTTACAATTTCCTTGTACTCGCGATTACATAAACTCCAATGCACATACCAGTTACGTACAGTCTTCCGTTGCACAATCCTTTCGTTCATTAACACGTCACTGACTAACACTGCCTTCTTACACCAAGAACTGTCCTCAATCACACTAACCAACCAACTGACTGACTCACTAAACCAACAACTGACTAACTAACTCCGTCTGTCTGTAACCCTCTTTATATCGGAATATCCCGCCTTCTGGTGTTTACAGGATTGTTCTAGTAACAGAAAGATCGAGAAACAGGTGTAGAGAAAACAGGCGACACAGTCATGTTTTTTCCCTGACCACAGCCTGTCACCACTACAAGACGAACGAGGAGGAGGTGTGGCTAACCGAACCTCCCCTGTCTTCCGCTGCCAGCTGCTTTCACAGGGTGTTCCAGCGCTCCCGTTAAAATATATACAAACACAAGTCCTGCCTATACATCATCTGGATGAGCACCAATGTTTCAGCCAGTCAACAACTTCTTGATAATGCCATGTAGGCAACATTTTAAAGAAAATTTGAGATTAGTTAAGTACAATGTGTCTCAATTGACTCACTGTGTAATTTTAAATGATTGCATTACTTCACAGTGTTAATTCTAATTTTCTTTTTTCAAATTATTGAAAAAGGGTGTTAATATGATGTAGCTATTATTTTAAGAGCATCCGTTTGGATTCCACATACTTCCCAAATATGATTTCCTATATCAACAAAGCAATTACTCTGTATTTTCACAATTATTTATTGTAACATTGGTGTTAACTTTACAAAGAAAGTAAACAAAATGTGCAGCTTTTGAAATAACAGAGCTGTACAGAAGACAGGCAGATATTCTTAAGAACAGTGGTAACCATGTTACTTAATCTTTTATTTTCTGCTATAAAACCCTTCTGTAGATTATTTCAAACATTTTCTAACCTTAAAACTTTTTTCAAACATGTTTAAACTCTTGTTAACCTATTCTTAGAAAATGAAAGTATTTGTAAATATAAAAATTACTGTTCTTGGTTTGTGAACACTAGCTTGCAAATCCTGTGTGTTCAGAGTAATTTTAAATCCAGTTCACAAAAGTACAGAAATGGGAAAAAAGTTAAACTAAGAACTGAAGCTTTCCTGGCTACGAATATGCTCCATTTCTTCTCGGGCAGCAAGTCAGGTGATCAGACAGTTAGATATCAACGTTTTGGGAGTGTGCATCACTCCCAACATCAGGATGCTGTTATTAAATGTTATAACCACAAATGAAACACTGGATATAACACAAATATAAACAAAGACAAAACACTATCAAAATTCGCATTACTGAACAAAAGACTGTCTTCAGTAAATTAAATGCCAGACCAAGAGATGGCATGAGTATAGAAAATTAATTGGGTCAAAGAAACATAACTACTTAACTTGATTATCAAGCTGTATTGATCTTTGCTTCTTAAATAGACGGATTTCAACTTTTAAGGCCGGTTTCCAAGAGTAGCTGAACTAAAATCCAGCATCACGATTAAGCATGCTCCTTTCGGAGGAAATGGCCAAAGCCTCCTTAATTCTCTGCTCCCAGTAATTGTTGCATATTGCCAAGATGGTCGTCTCCCGAAAATTGGCTCTATGGTCATTATCAAAACAATGCTCTGCCAGCCCAGACTTCTCAGGTTGAATTAAACAAATGCTCCGTTCATGTTCATTTATTCTGGTGGTGATGGTCCTTCCGGTTTGTCCTATATATGGTGTCCCACATTCACAGGGAATGCGGTACACTCCCAGAACTTGGAAGTCCAGTTTGTCTTTCACTGGTCTCAACAGATGTTTAATCTTCGGAGGTGGCTTGTGGATGGTCCTGATGTTGTATTTGGCGAGAATTCCGCTGATTCTGCTGGATAGATTGCAGGAAAATAGGATGCAGGCTGTAGCGGTAGGCTTATCTGATGCTTGCTGTATTACAGGTTTCCCTTTCCTAGGTTTGGTGATTGAGGCTTCGTCATATTCAGAGTAGACGTTTTGAAGGAAAGGGAGTCTCAGGTGCTGTAATTCCTGTTGTAAGTGGCTGGGATCAGAGATAGACAAAAACTCTGTGGGTCAGTGTATTGAGAACTCTCAGTAGTTGAGACTTATGATGGAAACTATAAGCTTTCAGATAGAGATCGGTGTGTGTAGGCTTGTGGTATACAGCATGCCCCAGTGTACCTGCTGTTTTTTGAAACAAGAATGTCCAGGAATGGAAGAGTTCCATCCTTCTCCACTTCCATGGTAAACTGTATTTGAGGTCAAAGGCTGTTGAGATGCGCAAGAAAGCTAGGCAAAGTATCTGATCCATGTGTAGATAGAGATTGGTGTGTGTAGGCTTGTGGTATACAGCATGCCCCAGTGTACCGTTGCTGTGTTTTGAAACAAGAATGTCCAGAAATGGAACAGTTCCATCACTCTCCACTTCCATGGTAAAGTGTATTTGACTGTATTAAACTCAAATACAGTTTACCATGGAAGTGGAGAAGGATGGAACTCTTCCATTCCTGGACATTGTATCAAAAAACAGCATCGGTACACTGGGGCATGCTGTATACTGCAAGCCTACACACACCTATCTCTACCTGAATGCTCATAGTTTCCATCATAAGTCTCAACGACTGGGAGTTCTCAATACAATGACCCACAGAGCTTTGTCTATCTGTGATCCCAGCCACTTAAAACAGGAATTACAGCACCTTAGACTCCCCTTCCGTCAAAACGTCTACTATGAATATGACGTTGAAGCCTCGATCACCAAACCAAGGAAAGGGAAACCTGTAATATAGCAAGCATCAGATAAGCCTACTGCTACAGCCTGCATCCCATTTACCGGCAATCTATCCAGCAGAATCAGCAAAATTCTCGCCAAATACAACATCAGGACCATCCACAAGCCACCTCCAAAGATTAAACATGTGTTGAGACCGGTGAAAGACAAACTGGACTTCCAACTTTCGGGAGTGTACCACATTCCCTGTAATGTGGCACACTGTATATAGGACAAACTGGAAGGACCATCGCTACCAGAATAAACGAACATTAATGGAGCATTCGTTTAATTCAACCTGATAAGTCTGGGCTGGCAGAGCATTGTTCTGATAATGACCATAGAGTCAATTTTCGGGAGATGACCATCTGGGCAATATGCAACAATTACTGGGAGCGGAGAATTAAGGAGGCTTTGGCCATTTCCTCCGAAAGGAGCACGCTTAATTGTGATCCTGGATTTCAGTTCAGCTCCTCTTGGAAACCAGCCTTAACAATTGAAATCCATCTATTTAAGAAGCAAAGATCAATACAGCTGGATAATCAAGTTAAGTAGTTATGTTTCTTTGACCCAATTAATGTTCTATACTCATGCCATCTCCTGGCCTGGCGTTTAATTTACTGTAAACAGTCTTTTGATCAGTAATGCAAATTTTGATAGTGTTTTGACTTTGTTTATATTTGTATTATATCCAGTGTTTCATTTGTGGTTATAACATTTAATAAATATCCTGATGATGGGAGCGATGCACACTCCTGAAATGTCGATTTCTAATCGTCTGTTGACTAGGCTTGCTGCCAGAAAAGAAACTGAACGGAAAAAGTTATAAACATTTTCAGAAGCAGTCATAGACAATCAAAGAAAGTTATCCAGCACCCAGAAATGCCGTTATTAAGACTGAACCAAGTTTTACTTTCCCTTCCAACTCACTGCTTCATCAAATAAATAAATCAGGTAGTGACCCACAGCAGCCAGTAGAGCTCTCCCTGTTGCAAGCTTATAAAAACAAGCACAAATGACTCCCAGAAGTTGTATTTGTTTCAATTATCATTCAAACAATTATACTTGTTTAATATTGTGACCAATATGACAATAGAAAGTTGCACAAACTCACTTTGTCACTAAAATTGTTAGTCCAAAACTAACTTACAATCACTTTCACTTTTTACAAATACAGAGTAAGCATGTCAGTCTAATGTTACTTTGCCTCTTGCATGCACTACATGGTGTTGCTCGAACTTTTCAATGCACAGAGAACATTTTTCTTTTACAGTGCTCTACTTGCCAACTTTGACACAACTCTGATACAACCACAAATGAACTGACCTCAACTGCATGCTGGATTTTGTGCTTCACTTTTATAGTCAGGGGTCATGGAAGAGATGTTTACAGAAACCGAAAATTTTTGAATCAAAGGAATGGAAAATTGCCAAAGTCAAATCATCTAGCTGTGCCAAAATAAAACAATGCAGAAAATATAGAGTGCATACAACAAAGGAGCTACTTCCAGTTTCATGATGTCACCTAGTGCTTCTTCTTGAACGTTCAATTTTTTTCTCTTTCCTGCCAACAACAATAAAATGGTGAAATGGTGTGACCCCATTTAATTTCTTTACGATTGGTATTTACCACAGCCATAACAATATGCAGAACGGATCCTCCATGCTGTTGACAGTATAATAATTAACAAGATTTCTCTTTTCTATTTTAAATTTTTTTGCCAATTAAAAGCCCTAAATGCTCTAGTTTTTCCTTTCTCATCTTTTTCTGATTCCCAACACCTTGTGTCTAATTTCTCTTCTGGGCTGGTGGAAAAGGCTTAGATATTTAAGTAATTAGAACTTCTAAGTATGCTGTTAAAAATCTAGAAAAACAATTTTACCTCACGGGCTTACCTTTTCTCCAGTAGTTGCAAATGGGGCATTAAACCATTGCTCAAAGGTGCTAACAGATTTAAATATAGATGGCAGAAGAAAATTCAGCAAAGCCCACAGTTCTGGCAGTTTATTTTGCAGAGGTGTTCCTGTCAGCAACAGTCGATGAGGTGCTATATAGTGTGTGTTCAATACCTGAGTCAGTTTGCAGTGGTGATTCTTCATTCTGTGACCTTCATCAATGATCATGAATTTCCATCTTAGCTGTAACAATTAATTTTATATAACAAAGAAAGTGATATTATTCAGTATTATTTTTAGGTTTAATTAAACATATATTGTATCAAGCTTGAATGTAGTTTTAATTTGTAAAAAAAGGAGGAGGAGCAAGAGACTTCAATCCTTGATATAATCTGCTGCTTTTGAACTCACTTCTTATACAGTGAACTAAAGGCCATACCTGAGTAATGTATTCTGAGAAATAAATCTCAAAACCTAGCTTTTCTCATCAGTGGTAAATACATGTGAACCACACAAACGTGAGAAAAGGAAGCAAAATGTAGTACAAAATACAATAAAAAGACCACCACACATTAACTATGAAACCTAGTGGGAAATATTTAGTGAAAATATTATGGAGGAAGCAATTGCAATATGGTAAGTGCAGAGTGAAACAATTGTGGGTACACAAGAGATTATGAATTGGCAGGGGAAACCTACAGGAAAGGATGTATTGCCAAGGGCAAATGGGCTTAAAAATAGCTATGCAAATCGCAGGAAGAATAAGGAGAATAGAGAGGGTTTGTGAGCAAGCAAGATGAAATAATGGTAATCAGAAGAATCTGAAAAAAGCGGCAAGTGAAGTATTTATAATCGGTAATAGGAGAAATATAAATGAGAAATTACAGAAAGGTAAAATAAAATAAAAAAGCAATAGGCTGAGGAAGTGATAGCAGTAAGAGGAAATAAGAGGAAAACAGACAGGGAAAGAAAAAAATTGGCCAAATAGGAAAAAAAATGGAGATAAGATAGGCAAATAAAAGAAAATTAACCATCAGTAGGATAAACATTAATATATAGAAAGAGAGGGAAGGAATTTAAAACAGTAGAAAGGAGCACATATCAAGCATAACCATTCATCCAAACATCCATCCATCAACTATGAAACAGGAATTAAGGTAAATGCAAGATATTGAAATTCACCAACTATTAACATTATCTCCTTTCATGGAAGTGTTGAAAACAGTGTTGTAATAAATTAAAATTAAAGGTGAGTCAATTAATGGCGCTAAACAACACTTTTAAATTTCTTGGAACATGTTTCAGAGGCTGCTTTACTCCATTGTCAGCCGGACAATGACTGGTTCTCAGTGGTGTAGCTGGCAATATTTTGTTGAAGGCTGGCAGTTCGAGAAACTTGATGAACAAATCTTTTTCTTTCTCTTTCTTTATTCAATATTCAGTTTCAACATCCCCCCAAAAAAATTGTTCAGCAAGTTCCTCTAACTGCCACCAAAGGAGACCTCCGACAAAATATAGCCAGCTACAGCACTGAGAACCAGTCAATGTCCGGTTGATTATGGAGGAAAGTAGCCTCAGAAACATGTTCCAGGAAATTTAAAAGTGTTGTTTAGCATCATTAATCAACTCACCTTTAAATTTAATTTAATGTAACTAAAATATTTCTTCCTTTATAGTGCTCCTTGATTATACTTGATATTGTTTTTACAATTGGCATTTATGCCAGCTACTGTTTCTAAAGTACACCCATGGTAAAGATATGGCTGTAGTTTATGTTAAATGTAATTGTAACACGCACGCACGCACGCACGCACGCACGCACGCACGCACGCACGCACACACACACACACACACACACACACACACACACACACACACACACACACACATTATTTTGCAGGTATGGAAACTGTTCAGCTTAAAGCAAATAATCCTTGATTGCGTAAAGGAAATTATGTTCTATAGGCACATTTGGAATAGTTGTTCTTGGTTACATAAAAGTTCCACACATTCAAATACAACATAATTTTGGATTAAATATTATAAGCAGGGAAACAATTTCATCAGAGTGTTGTTTCAGAACAATATTTATAAAATAAGACTCACTGGCTTGAAAGTTCAATCATAAGACTGGAAGTAATTCAGTTTAATGTAATGTTGACCATTTTGAATTCTTGGGAAATGTTATTACATTATTTCTCCTTTATCTTGAGAGAGCTTACTAAAACCCAACTACAACTGTAGCACCTTGCAGTTTGGGGAGTTTTCAGTTCGAGTTAAGCTAGGAGAAACTATAATTCCAATTAAGTATTATGTGTGATTGAAGGAATTTAGTAACAGTAACGAAGTGTCAAAAAACCAACTACAAATAGTTTTTTCAATCCAATTAAGTAGTCTGTTGGCCTATGTTCTAATTAAACATGATTATTGTTGCTGTATTAAAAATAACAGGAAAATGATAGGTAATATAGAGGTTTGCACAAGGCTTGAGTTTAAATGATAAATGCTTGCCAAAAAATTAACATCTTACCTTATAAAGATTAGTTTCATTAGAAACACTTCACATCATTCACTAAAACTAATTGTTAGCCTAATTGTTTTTATTTAATGATGTTTAATGATTCTAATCCAACTTATTTTATTAAGTATCAATACATTAGTCCTGTGCCATGGCGTAGTGGGCTAAGACATCATACTTTGGTTCCATACCACGGAACGTAGCCCAGGTTCGATCCCACCCTTGGTGGGTGCAGATTTTAAGACTGGGTATAGGACCAGTGAGAAACTAAGGAGCTTACGATAGGTAAGCGGCCCTGGTCAAGAAAGCCAACTTTCCAGCGAGGGGTGCTGAGATACTGACCACATCTTCTCCCCATATTGGTTGGATGATCACCCACTTCTACCTTACATATGTGGGCATGACGCTGGCAGTCAAGTTGGCAGGCCTTGGCCCTCTATGGGCTGTCGCGCCATGGGTTATTTATATCACTACATCACTGTTTCAAAAGTTCTACTCAATTGTAATAATGTTATCTTTTCAATATGTGAAATGTAATTCATTTTAAGAGCGAGTGAGTGAGTGAGTGTGTGCTATTTTAGGGCCCGTCGACAACTAGGTCATTTGGGCCCTACGTCAACACTAAAACTTAAAAGCTATAAAATTTAGCTAAAACAAAGTAAAATATAATAAAAACACTGCTAAAAGGACATTAAAAACGATCTAAAGACTAAATTTAAAAACTCTAAAAGTAATAAATATAAAATACAAGTCATACTTGTGTATTAAAACCGATTTTAAAAATAAACCGCAGTGCCTTATCCACGGCCACTGGGTCGTCACCTAAAATATTTAGCAAGTTAGTTCCCAAGCCTACTGACTGGCGAACGCGGGCGTACTGCGGGCAGTCTAGCAATACATGCCGCACAGTGAGTCGTACTGCACATGGAGCACACACTGGGGCCGGTTCCCCTCTTAATAAATGGCCGTGAGTGGCTCGTGTGTGTCCAATTCTCAGCCGGGTGAGTATCACCTCGGCTCGCCGGTTATCCCTGCAGGAGGTTAGCCAGGGTTGTACGCTCTCCTCATTTTAAGAGCAATTTTCCAGTTTTTATATATGCTCAAAAATGCAGAATTACTACACCTACAATTATAATTGGAGAAATGGATGCAAATGGGCTGGTAAACTATTCTGTCTGCTTGGGCTTGGGATTAGTTCAGATTCAGTCCAATGGGATCTTAAGAATCTTGACCTGTGCATGAAAAGCTTTAATCCTAATTTAAATATGGTTGAAACTGTTCTTGAAAATACAAGACAGCTACTATACTTGACAAGGCTCTGAAGATTGGCATTGGCTTCTGAACCAAGTTAGCCATCTTGGCCTCCCAAAAGCTACACGAGTGCACTAATAACTCAAGAAAAATTACCTACATCAGTACACAAATGTATGTATGTATGTATGTATGTATGTATGTATGTATGTATGTACACACAAATGCAGTGTAGCAGAGCCAGTTTCAATAAGCCAAAGCTGATATTCGTTTTGCAAATTTCAAATTTGAAAGACCTTACCGGCATGCTTTATGTGTAAATTGAACTGAACCATAACATAACTTTTATGATGCATAAATAGCTTAATTTTAATAATAAAAGTACTACAAAATTATTTAAAAATTTTTATGTGTAAGATGGATTAACAGCTGGTGCTTGCTAAACAGATCATAAACAGTAATTTCAAGCATTATCAATACTTCACATTAGTACATACCAAAAGAGTTGACAATGTTTTGAATTAACCACTATTTTTGCTTTATTCATAATAGTATTCCCCTACATTACCACGTATAATTGAATGTCTACTGTATCTGCAAATCTTCAACAAATGAAAGATATAGTTCCTGTTAACTGTTACAAACATAACTGCATCTTAATCCACTACTTACTTTGCAGTTATGCATTTCAATGCACAATTAGGTAACATGCAATGCAATATAAATCTCTAAATTACAGCCTACCTTTGCCAAAACAGCTTTATCTTTAATGATGTATTCATACGTTGTTAGAAGAACGTTAAATTTTGTTGCTCGCATTTGACTCTGGATATTCCGTCGCATGGCTGGTGATCCTTTGTAAGCTACTACCACCACAGATGGGGCCCATTTTTCAAACTCCAGAACCCAGTTAGATAATGTGCTATTGAACAATAAATATGTTACAAGTTTACAAACAACAAACTAGTAATCTCAATTTAGAACATACTTAATTCAAAACTAATAAAAGCCAAAAGATCTTTTACAACACATCTTAATTACACTTAATTATGAAATAACATTTCTCAACCATAACTATACGAAGATATAATAAAATATTCTAACAAAGCAAAATTTCATGGAATATAGTTTGATAACTGCTTACTTTAGAATACTCAAATGAAATAATAAAAAGACATAGTTGGATCAGTTTTCGAATGTATGCTAAAACAGTGGTTAAGTGTATACACACTTAAGAGTAGTGTATTTTTCAAAATTTCATTCACTTCTATCCTACAGAATAGATTTACGGGAAAACACTAGTGAAGCAATAAAAAATATTTAAATTAAAAAGGAGTTAATAAGAATAACATAACTTACTAGCTGCAAATCTTACTTTAGAGAATTAAACACTTTGTCACTACCCTGCATATATTTATGTGAACTTATTGTATATATGTGAGATACATCAAAACATTTGTTATTAATTCAGAGATTCATAAAAAGAAGTCCATATTACATATAAACCTTAATGAAAGTAAACTGTATGAGAATAACTTTTATTATGACACATTCCCTTTCACAATAAAATACCTAACTTAAAGAAATATTTATGGAATCTCTTGATGAAAAAAACTATTATTCAGTCAAGAGTCTGCAAGCATAAGCAAAGTGACATCTTCTGTACTGTTATCAAGAAAATGTTAAAAAGTTATCTAATTAATAGAAGCTTGTATAGGATTGATAAGTTGTAGGCAGAGTTAAGTATACCAGATCTTGCACATTGTAAATATAGTATGATGTTAGGCATTTGTAATGATGTTAGGTAGTGCATTCTGTAAATAATCTTGTACATTTGTAAATAGTTTATGTGTATTGACTGGAGATGTAAATATTAGTTAAGAAATATTATCAGTTGTATTAATATCAAGACTGACGAAGCCTGAAGCTGTGTGTGCATGTGCGCGCGTGCGTGTGTGTGTGTGCATGTGCGCGCGCGTGTGTGTGCGTGTGCGTATGTGCATGTGCGCGTGCGTGTGTCTATGGGTGAATAAACAATCTAAACTAATCTTGATTTGGGAATGTAAATAACTGTATACAGTAAATAGCCACACGTAACCTAAAAAATGAAAATTTAACCAAAGCCAAAATGGAATGTCTGGATATAATAAAGCAGTTATCCCCAATATACAATAAAACTTACAACAAAACAATAAGAAATTTAAATAGGATGCCAGTGGTATACCTAAAAGCCAACAAAGGTAATTCTCTAGTAATTATGGAGACAGAAGACTATATTCAGAGAGTAAACCTTATGTTAGACAGTCCAGAATATGAAATAATTCCAAAAAATCCATTAATCCAAGTATCACTTCTGTCAATAAAGCTTTATCAATTACAAAAACATTAAGTACATCTGAAAAATACAACTTAAAATCTTCCAACCCCACACTACCAAGGTTGTACTGTCTGCCAAAAATCCACAAACAAGACAATAGCATGAGACCCATCAACAATGGCATAAATTCACCTACGTACCACATTGCAAAGTGGTTAGTAAGAAAATTAAAATCCTATGAGAAATTTCAAAGTTTGGGAATAAAGAACTCCTTAGAATTGATAAATCACCTACAGAAGTACAACATCCCGGAAAATCACATACTAGTTTCTTTTGACATTAGGGCACTTTTTACAAGCATTCCAGTAGAAAAAACACTTACACTCCTCAAAAAATGGCTAACCCAGAGTACAACGGACCCCAGAGAAATAGATGACATTATCAATCTTACAGATTTATGCATAAGGAATAATTACTTCATGTTTAACCAAAAATTCTACAGACAATCAAAAGGATTAGCTATGGGGAGTCCACTTCCGCCTATTTTAACAGACCTATACATGAGCTATTTTGAAACACACATAGTAAAGGCCTTCCCACAGATTTATAAATTTTGGCGGAGATATGTTGATGATGTTTTTGCTATCATTCCGGAAAAACTTAGAGAAGATTCTCTAAAATTACTAAACCTGCAAGATAATCACATCCAGTTTACAATGGAAGTAGAAAGAGACAACACCCTACCCTTTTTGGACCTCAAGATAACTAGAAATCGTCATGGTGTAGATTTTGGAATATACAGGAAGCCCACACACATAGATAATTACATAAAGAAAAATGAATTCAACCCAGTTTTACATCAACTAGCTGCCTTTAGAAGTCTAATTCACCGGCTATACAACGTCCCACTGAGTAAGGATGAATTTTTGAAAGAACAACAACACATAAAAGACATAGCGGTATTAAATGGATTCAACCCAGCCATCATAAGGAACATGATGAAGAGAAAAGAAAAACTGAAGATAATATCAATAAATACCACTCTCACACCACTTAAAAACACAAATTGGCAATATAGAAAATTCACCTACCATCCATGGGCTTTTAGAAAATTTGAATGAATCTTCAAAAGACTAAACTTAAAACTAGCACCCCAAAACAAATTCAGTCTGAGGAACCTGCTAAATAAACCACTGAAAAATACAATCCCCAACAATTTGAAATCAGGAATTTATCAGATTAATTGTGAAACCTGTGAAAAAAGCTACATAGGAAAAACTAAGAGAAACTTGTTAACCAGGCAAAAAGAACACCAGAGGAACATTAAGTTGAAACAAACAGAAAACTCTGCAGTTTCACACCATTTTTGGACAGAAAACCACAACATTGGCCACAACATTAAACTGTTAAAATGTTTAAGTACACCCATAGAATTGGATATTTGGGAAAAAATATTCATAAACAAAAACCGTGATAAAGTTATAAATTTTGAAATCTCGGCATTAAATGAAGTATTAAAACTTAGTGCCCCTAACACCAGATGGCAGAGTGATCGGAGCTCCGTAGTAGTGGAAGAAGAGGAAGGTTCATTTAGTCACCAAACAGCTGAGGATGAGATCGAATGATCTTGAAAACGTTTCAATTATACAAGTAAGTGAAGTTTGAGTGTAAACATAGTGACTCATAAATCAAACTTAAATATGAAGAATACTTCACTGTTAATAATGCTTCTGCTTTTAATATTTATTCCACACATTTTGGTTAAAATGTTTTTGAAATATCTCACAGTTTTTGCCTTTTGGGAAAATGAGCATATTGTCACATTGAGATCGTGAAGCGTGGAGAGGAGGAATCCTTTCAGGCAATTGAGCTGCCATTGTTGTTGCCAATGGGAGGGGTTGAGGAGAAACGACCTTCCATGGGGCAGTACTGGCTTACATCATGACATCATGGGGCTGGGAGTGTGCTGAGTTGTTATTGCACAGACACCATTCGATACTGTTCTAGAATTCAAGAACATTTTACTTCTAGAATGATCTCATGTGTGACAGGGTATATAAAACCAATGTGAAGCCCAGCAGTAGAGTGTAGCCTGTTTTAGAGTTTGTGCAGTTTCGAGCTTCGAGTGTCAGTTGCTAAGTGTGACTTAATAATGAGGAGCTGGTGCTGTGGAGCACTTCATAAGCAAAGATTAGTCATCGTGTTCAGAGTCAGTATGCAGTTCTATGTGAGAGGTTAACTTGTGGTACATCAGAGAGATTACTAGCAGCATTAAATGGTGTGTGTAACAAAGAGATAAAGAAACATTGAAGTTGTGTATTTGTATAAAAGAGAAGTTGATTGGACCTTACCATTGGGCTAATGATTTTTGTGACAAATAAAGAAGTTTGAAACAACCTTTCGTTCTGTGTTTTTGCCACAGTATTTTACCAGTGAGTGCTTTTTAAACTGCCCTAGATGGAGTGAAGGAGAGAGAAAAGTGCATAATATTTTTTCTTAGTAATAGTATAGGCGAGTGCTCTACACCATTTAGACAGCATGTCTTTACACCAAATCTCATAAGAATTGAAACAGCTTAAGATTAACCATTTATTCTGTTATATAGCAAAACTAATAACTTGAATACTTACAGTAGCTTAAATGTTTGTTCATTCCTTTCTTTTTGTTTTCTGAGGTATTAGAAAGTAATTAGCTATCTACATTATTATTAGATGTTTACTAGTGAGAAACTACTTACGATAAAGGCACAATGATCAAGTATGGACCATTCACTCTCTTTTTTTCCATTAAGTACGTTATGAGAGCAATTGTCTGTATAGTTTTTCCAAGACCCATTTCATCAGCAAGAATTCCATTTAAGTTGTTGTTGTAAAGTGAGACAAGCCATTCCAGACCCTGTAAGAAAAATGCATTTACTGCTGAACTATATTCCACATGAACATTTAGGAAACTATCTTTAGTCTGTGTTTGGTTAAAAAGAACAGAGTGTACTAATTGTCCTGAAATTCAATATTCTGTATACTACTTAATTTCAGTATCCATTTTGAAGAGACTAACTTACACGTATCTGATACTCCTTTAGCTTTCCATTGACCATGATAGTTGCCTGCTCTGTAACTTTCTCTGTAATTGTGTGAGCAATGCTGAAATAAGAAATATTATTCCTATGAGTAAGGACTATGATACAATGAAGCACAAAATTAACATAATTTTGAGTCGAACTAGTACTCAATGCTCCATATAATTCAGTTCAACATCAGCTGAAGAGGTTACGAAGGTTCTAACGAAATATGTTCTATGTAAACACTAGCAATATATGGCGCATTGAGTACTAGTTTGACTCACAATTATATTAAGAAATATTATTATGAATTATTTATTATCTTTTTTAAACTTAACATAAATTTATACAATTTATTACTCTCTCTTGGATTTACTGATTTGTTTCTTCCCCTTATATTTAACATTCTATTGTACCGAGATTTAACTGTATTGGAACACCACAGTGAAGCGAAATAATTATTAATTTTTAGATGAGTCGTATTTATTACACATCTGCTTCACTTTCATACCTATTTTGAGGACATGTTTCGCAAATCATCGTTTGCATCTTCGGCTCTTATGCGAATTCATGCAACTCCAGAATTACCCACACCACTGGATCAAGCTTTAGTCGCATAAGAGCCGAAGATGCAAACGATGATTTGCAAAACATGTCCTCAAAATAGGTACGAAAGTGAAGCAGATGTGTAATAAATACAACTCATCTAAAAATTAATAATTCTATTGTACATTAATCTGATCTTAGGTTAAAAATCTTCGTAATTTATAGCCCTATTAGAAAATCTTTCCATTTTTCTAGTATTAAATTCACCTTTTATCAGTATTATTGCATTCCAGAATATAATGCCGATTCTAACACAATTACAACATTTAGTGTGTCTCTCCCCTCTTTTCTCCTCTTTCAGCTCATTTAAATTCATTCCACCTGCCCTTGCCCATGCATACCCCATCCTAGCCTTTTACTGTTACATAGTACATATTTTTCTCTCCATCATTCCATTTTTAAATATTATAACCTATTAATTACCTTCTTTCATTAAAGTTACTTACAATTTCTTGCTTTTCAATATCCTCGGCTCTTGTTCTAATTTCTTTACAGAAACCCTTACTTTTACCTTATTCTGCCCATCTTTCTCCCATTCCTATTTCTTCTATTGCTATCTGTATCTTGTGCATACAGTTTCTCCCCCCCCCCCTTTTCTTCTTTATAAACATTCATTGTTTTAATACATCATTTTTCTCTAATAAATTTATTCTAAACCAGTATTTGACCGCTCTTTCTCCTACTTTAGCTTTTACTTCCACTCTCCAATTCTGCTTGTGCTAGTTCCATTCCGTGAACTTGGTAACCCCAGGGTTATTTGGCAAAAATTCTAGTGTACTGCATCTACATTTTTCAGCTCCCATATCTCTGATGCATATAACATCCTTGGTTCTACCACTGTGTGTTGTAGATTCTTTTAGCCACGTAATTTGCATTTCTGGTATTTTGTTCACACTTGCTCCGATTACTGTATTGTTTCCTCTTTGCTAATACTTTTTTCTTCTATTATCCTCAATCCCATCCTTTTGAGCCCTAGCCCTGGGTAATTGATTTTCGTCACTGCTTAAAACTGTTCCTTCCCAATACCTTTTTTCTTCCTACTTAGTTTAGCTCCTTCCTTAAAGATTGTGACTTTCAATTTCTGTTTATATATTTTCAGCTCCCAATCTTTGTAGAATTTACCAATTGCATCAATAGTTTGCTTAGGCCACAACTGAAATGGAACCTGCCACTAGATCTGCAAACAGTAACCCATGTTCCTCAACACTGGTGAATATTACTTAAATTTTCCTCTCTCTTTTATAATAACATCTATAAGTAAATATCTAATATTTAAAATATATCTACAAATAAATTAAAAAGTACTGGACTAAGTTTGCACCTTTTCTAAGACTTGAATTATTATTTTTGTCTTCAATAATTCTTTCCTTAGTTATTTTCACACAGCACTCATTTTATAGATTGATACCACAATTACTATTTTCCAGTTTTTTGGTATGCTATCCCCTTTCATGTATTGTGTTTCACTATTAAACCTCAGCCACAGGCCTTGTTTTTAATTTAAGATATTTGTGTTTTGAATCCATTTTTCTTAGTTTCTTTATCTAAATCCTTAATATAGTGTATTGCTTCCCAATTGCTCGCACACCCGCATACACATGCACACGCGCGCACACACACGCACCCCGACCCCCACCCACCCACCCACCCACACACACGTATGGAACATCCAAACTCGAAACAGAAAACACGGCGAACCAGGACATACTGAAGATCCAGAATTGGGCTACAGACAACAAACTAGAATTCAATGACAATAAATCGCAGACTCTTGTTTATCTCCATGAAGAGAAACGAAGATAAAGAAATCAGCATTTACTTAAAGAACAAGAAACTCAGACAAATGGAGGAAATGAAATACTTAGGCACCTACTTTGACAGCAACTTCAACTTCAATGCGCACATAGCCCATACTGCAGAAAAATCCATTAAACTCATCAATATGTTATCACGGACAGCCAAACTACAATGGAGATTAGGATACAGATCTCTAAGAACAATCTATGAAGGAGCTATAGTTCCAGCGATGACATATGGTTCACCAGTGTGGATAGAAGCCATAAAGAAATACAAGAACATTATTAAGTACAGAAGAAAGTAGAGACTAATTAATATAAAAATTGCTAAAGCATACCGTAAGGTATCATATGAGGCTTCATGTGTAATAGCTGGTACACAACCTCTACAACTAACCATAGAGGGAAAGGTAAGGACTTATCTGGCAACAAGAGCTAACAATGAGGAATATGATGCACCAGTAGAAATGCGACACTGGAGACACCCGGCACAAAATCCTTCAATATATGAGACAGACAATAACAGTACATACGCATTTGAAATATACACAGACAGTAGCAAAATGGGAGACAAAGTTGGTGCAGCAGCAGTAATATTTATAAACGGCATGTTGACCCGCAGAGCAACTTGCAATTCTTGAGGCGCTGAAGAAACTAAAGGAACTAGAAAATGAAGGGTACGCTGATAAACGAGTTGCATTGTTCACTGATAGCAGGATAACACTGGATCTCCATAAAAACAACTCGAAACACAATTACCTGACTGAGGCAATCAAAGCGAAAATCCTCGACCTGAAAACATCAGACTGGATGCAGCATTTTGGATGGGTGAAAGCACACTCACGCATAATGACAATGAAGTAGTAGACAGACTAGCAAAAGAGGCTGCTGGGGAAGATCGTGAAATACAATATAATAAAACACCTAAAGAAGTCCTGATAGGCATGGAAAGACACTGGACTGAACGCACGGCAACTACAATGGACAGCATCAAGGAAAGGAGCCATCACCAAAGAATTCTTCCCATCCGTGAGAAATACACTAAAACAAGAAAGAACTGCCCATTTGTCAAGAGTTTACAGCAATTGTCACAGGACATGGAAAGCTCTGTTCATACCGCCATCGATTTGCTTTACTAGATAGCCCAGTATGCAAATGTCAAGAAGAGGACCAAACAGTAGACAACATAATATTCCGATGTCCAATCATAAACAAAGAACCGACATGATCAGGAAAATAAAAAGCAGACAATGTGCGTGGCCCATTACCAAAAAAGAACTTATTAACACATATCTAACATGTTTCATCAAATTTGTTAAATCAATAAACTTCACAGATAGAGTAGGCAAATGAAGCATAAAAATTCAATAAAAATTACTAATTAATTGCAACTATTTTAATAAGAATATTGTAAAATATTTTAGGAAACATTTCAATACAAATACAAGATATGTAAAATTATTGCAATATTATTGTAAAAGTTGTATATCATGTAAATAAAATAGGGCATGTAGTATTCCTGAGGAATGGGGCATGCCAAGCATATATATAAAAAAAAAAATGCATGCATGCACACACATGCTTCACCATCTTTCATATAACCTTCATGTTCTGATTTTTTGCTGCCTCATTTTAAAATTCAGTTATCCTCACTTTCTTTTTTGCCTCCATTAGGCATTTATACCTACCATCTTTGGAATAAAAGCTCTTATATGCTCACATTTTTTTAGCAGCAAGAAATATAGCATTCAAAGGTGATTTACATGCACAACAGATGTGCACTACACTGTCTTTGAAAATCTTATGTTTGTAAAGCATTAGTATATCCCAATCATATTGCTTCTTAAAAAGAAAAGGATGGCGACTGAAGTGAAGCATGTATGTACATAGAGTCAACATGAAAAATTCAATGCCATGGCCGGCATCTCCTGGTTTCTGTCCAGTCGCTCTAACCCATTGAGCTGCCATGGCCAACGTGCCTTCCTGACATTAAATTCTCCATTTGACTTGTATATTTGCCTGGTAGATCACTAGGGGCTCTTGCATTCAAGATACACCTATACGGCTATATACGGCTAGTGTGAAGAAATAATTAATTTCCATCAATTAACTAAAATGTGTGTACATGTTAAGTTCATTTTAGAAATATGTGATGCTTAACTATATTGCTTCATTTTAACATTCAAGAATTTAAAATAGCTTGTCATTTGTAAATTTGTAACGTGGCAAACAGATGAAAATGCTGGTCAATTGTAGATTCACTCAATGAATGTATAATATATAAATTCACTGCTGCATTTTCTAATTTTTACTGTTCCAATCCTTATTTTTCTCAACAATTGCTGCTTTTATCTTTTCTTTATTTACTTTCATTGCTATCGTTATCAATCATTCCTTTTGATTTTTCCATTTTCCATTTTTTTTTTTTTTACTTTGAGTTATTTCTAACCCTGTTGTTTTTATCCTCATTTTCTTAACAGTGTTATTGCTGCCATTCCATCTCAGTCATTATGACATCTTCTGTAGTCTAGAAGCATTATACTAGCCTCTAATTCCCGAGGTTACAGGTTCAAATCTGGCGGAAGACTATGGACCTTTTCAGGTGTACAAATCTAACATGGCTTCCTTTGAAAAAGAAATACAGCCAATCGTCCAGTGTGGTAGATTTACAGCACATAAAAGGAACTCAAGCCCAATAAAGAGGCCTCTGAGCAAAATTAAGTGGCCCAATATAGAATGGGAAGAATCACAGCAATTAAAAGTATAATATAATTCTGAGTCGAACTAGTTAAAAGTGTGTCCATAAACAAAAACTCAATTTCAATTTCCTGTCATTATAATTAAAATTAACATAACCACAGCTGTTAAATAGGTTCAAATGCTACAAGAAAAGATATTTGAAAAGTCCAATAGATTGTATTTCCCGGGCTTGTGGGCCGTGGTACAGGGGATGAAAATTCTCCTGAAGTTTCGCTCATATCTCCGACGAGCATCTTCAGAGGATTCTAGCTGGGTACTTGCTGGAATGCAATTTGCATTAAGTATCTCCATCGTGTGATAGTTTTTCCCAACTTCTAACTCCACACCTTTTCTTTCAATATGTCTGAATAAGATGCACTCTCACGAAGAAGTGTTTTCCACATCGCTCCAATTTCTTCCCGCTTGTCTTTAAGATACCTTATCTATCCACGTCTGTTTTCTAGGCCTTTACTTTTTCATACCTATCAAATGATATACAGTCCTTTTTATTGGGACCAATTTCAATGTTATTGCAATTCAATATGGTGTAATACACGAAGCCAGTCAAAGTAAACAAGTATATAAAGTACCAATGTCATAAGTAGCAAATAATAGTAATATTGAATAATAATAATAATAAATAATAATAATAATAATAATAATAATAATAATAATAATAATAATAATAATAATAATAATAATATAATGTTAACCAAGAGTAGTTCAGAATATGCACACTGAAGCTCATTGGGTCCTCAAAATAGCCTTGCTCTAAAAGAGCTGGTAAGTCCATCCCTTTAAGGGGTGTATGGCGCCCCCCTTTTTTCTTTTTAATTTTACGTCCTCCAACGTTGTCATATTGGACGGTGAATCAACTGGGTGAAATGATGCTCTCAAATGTGTCCATGGTACGCTGCACCGTGGCTCAGTGGTTAGACCGCTTGGCTCTCACCAAGGCGGCCCGGGTTCGATCCCAGGCGACCGCAAAGTGAGATTTGTGGTGGACAACACGGCGCTGGGGTGGGTTTTCTCCGGGACCTCCGGTTTCCCCCTCCATCTCATTCCACCGGTGCTCCATCTTCATCTCATGTATCATCAGTGTCACCGCCTGCAGTGCTGTATGTAGTAAAAGCGGGCGATAAACACTACACATATATGTGTCCAGGTTCCATGGAGCTTAGAGCTACCTGACATTCATCTGCGAGGATAAGGGAAAACCCTGGAAAAAACCTTATCCAGGTAACTCACCCTGACCGAGATTCGAACTCGGGACCTCTTGAGCATCAGGCAGACATGCTACCATCTACGCTACCAAGGCAGGCTGTATGACCCTTGTCATCATAATGGGATTGTTTCTTGAATGTCTGTTTTCTCTCACAGGGAAGTGTATTCCAACTCGGTGCCAGTCTGTCACTGGAATGTTAGTTTTGTATTGTCTTATTGTTCTAACTTCCTGTCTCCTGACTAGTAATTTGTTCAAATGTGCCTGTGAGCTTATATTCTGTTTCTTGCATTAAACATTATTCTTTAAGTTAATTTATTGAAATTAATCATTTCTTCAGACTAGCATATAAGCTAAGGTTACATCTATCCACAACATTATTCTGTTTCAACTTTAAACTTTATTTATTTCTTAATCTGCGATACTGTTTATTCTATTATATATATCAACAAATTATGTTGCTTTATCAACCCCCTCTGTTTGTCCTATGCTATCAGAAACCTATGGTTTCTGTTTCATCATGCAAACAAAAAGGCTGATGATAGGTAATATTTTTCACTACATTTCTTAAGGAGTCATAAATATAGTTAGTTACTAACACTCCCCACATGGCAACCTTGGCCTTCGGGGTAACCTCACCCCACCAAGTGATGACCGGACCCATTTCTCAGGTGGAGGCACCCAGAGGGCGGTGTCCATTACCTCCGATGATAGGGTGATAGTGAGGATGGCGGTGAGGTGAGAGGACCTACAGTTTTTACCGTGGACTCCGAACCACGTTGGGCATAGGGGATACTTCACGTGTGCTAGACAGAGGTGAAGGCGTGGATAGGGCCGACTTAAAATCGCCAACCCCAGAGCCGGGAATCGAACTCGGGACCCTTAGAACGGGAGCCGCGAACGAAACCACCGCGCTACCCTGGCGCCCGGAGTCATAAATATTAAAAGCAGAAGCATTATTAACAGTGAAGTATTCTTCATATTTAAGTTTGAATTTATGAGTCACTATGTTTACACTCAGTCTTCACTTACTTGTTGTATAACTGAAACGTTTTCAAGATCATTCGATCTCATCATCAGCTGTTTGGTGACTAAATGAACCTCCCTCTTCTTCCACTGCTACGGAGCTCTGATCACTCTGCCATCTGGTGTTAGTGGCACTAAGTTTTAATACTTCATTTAATGCTCGGTAGCAGTGGAAGAAGAGGGAGGTTCATTTAGTCACCAAACAGCTGATGATGAGATCGAATGATCTTGAAAACGTTTCAATTATACAACAACAAGTAAGTGAAGACTGAGTGAAACATAGTGACTCATAAATTCAAACTTAAATATTTCTTAAGGAGCTCAACACTAATGACCTCAGAAAAGAAAAACCCTGTTATTCAATAGTGATAATCATAAGGCACATCTTCCAGACATATAAACCTCTGGTGAATATTAAGGTAGTTTTGTACCTTTAATTGCACCCCCAAACTGCAGCCACTATATACGGCATAATATGCTAATCAAAGCTGCAGCATTCCAAGCAGTTTGTTCAAAGGGCAGTCTACTAACTTGATGCTGGCACAAATGTATAAATATGAGCACAGAATATTTAAAAGTGGAGAGTTTGTTGTTTTGAATGAACAGGAAAGCAGCTAGTATGCAAATGCTGAATAAAATCTTTAAGAGAAAGTCACAAACATGTACAATTTACATGAAATATAGCATTTGCTTATATATTTGCTTCATTATTTTGGTAAATTTGTGTATTTACCATTTTCAACTTATTCCTACATTATTTTTTTTTTTTTTTTTTTTTACCCACTACCTCAGAAAATGATGAATTAATGATTGAAAGTATTTCATTTTTCATTCTCAGTACAGTTCACATTCAAGGTTTATTGTACACTACCATTTAGTAAAATGAAGAAGTTCAGAGATATTTTGGTTATTCTCAGAACAGAAATCTTAAGTTATGCAATTAGTTTAATTTAAAAAGTTAAAAAATACACACAAATTCTAATTTAAATTATCTCAATGTATAAAGTTCACCATTTGATCAAAGCAAGTGGGGTCCAGTGTGCCATTGTGCCACATTATACAGGGAATCAAATCCATAGTATATGCTTGTACACAGATGTACAAAAGTATTTCGATGGACGAGGGGGTTGGAGAGGCAAGAGGAGCAAATGTCTATGATCGGTTAGGTTAGCCTGGTGAGAGGAAAGGTCAGGTTAACCTGCTAATCAACACTGACAACGTTCCCGTCCAACGACCACATGAGGCGGGAGACGAATGTAATAACGTATAATCCTGCCTTTAAGCAGTCTACACAGCAATAATAATATAATAATAATGACGATGTTAATGATGATGATACTAATGGTAATAATAATGACACTAATGATGATAATAATCATGATAATAACCATCATCATAACAATAATTGTTTTCTATATTTATTTACATCGAACTATTCAAAATGAAATTATCTATTTCTTACATATTTATCTATACATATATTGCATATTTATTGATATAACTAATTAAGTTCAATATCTATTTCAAATAATTCACTGAAGAAACGTGATTCACAATTAAACATGATGATAATGATAATAATAATAATAATAATAATAATAATAATAATAATAATAATAATAATAATAATAATAATAATAATAATAATAATAATAATAATAATAATAATAATAATAATAATAATAATAATAATAATAATAATAATAATAATAATAATAATAATAGCTCTTCTCTTAATTTTTTGTTTCTTACGTGGTCTATTCTTTTAAAACCTGTCATGCTTCTCAAAAATCTCATCTCTGCTGATTCTAGCTGTTTGTCTTGGTTCTTTGCCAGTGTCCACATTTTGGAACTGTATGTTAACATTGGGACTGCCATTATCTTATAAAATTTCATCCATGTTTCCTTTCGTGTTTTCCTGTTCAGCGTTCTTATTATAGTCCCACATATTTGATTGAATCTGTTTAAATCTATGTTTTTTAATTTGGTGGCTGTATTAATTTTAGAAATGAATACACTTTATTTTAAATACCACGCAATTTAATATATTAACTATCGCTAACCTGTGAAAGGTAGAAGTACGTCTTTCCAGATAAAACTACTACTTTGAGTATCGGAAATGCATTTAAAAAGAAGAAAGGGAGATTAAAATGGATTGAGATGTGTGCAAGAGAGAGGGAGAGAGAATAAATAACGTCATTAAAAAGAAGGATCGATAAATGCCTAAGTTGATACTAGAGTTATATAAAACCACCTATGTTTCATGTGTCAAAACTGTTTTTATTTTCCATTGAGGCTTAAATACCTGTGCGCCGAACTCGCTGGTCAGGTATACGGAAACTGAACTGTCCTGGCGCAACTAACTGATAAGAAACCCACCTCCCTCCCGTAGGTCAGTCTTGCACACATCGGAAAACATTTGCTCGTGTCTGTAGCTACTGTGTATGAATTACCACAATATTTCACTTTCTTTAAATGGATCCGCTTGACTGGTTAATATAAGTTCCAGGAGTATGTACCATACCTGTAATATGTCTGTTCTTCTGTGTAGTTTTTATATTCATCATCTTCCACTTTAGCTTTCTGAATTACCACCTTTGCTTTTTCTTCTTCTGATAATTTACTGTTAGTATCTCCACTTCTCTTCAAATCTGCAAAATATCACTCACTTTAATGGAAAAATACAAAATGTCAACTACGTTACATTCAAAATGATACATATACCATTAAGCAATAAAAAGCTAACATACGAATGAAGGAATGAATAAATTTATAAGGCTGCTTAGAAAATCTGCTACACGGAGCAGATAATAAATAAAATAAGTTTGAAAAAAGGAAGATGTCATCATATAAATTTTATTTAAATAAAATGATTTAAAAAATGCACTAATCACACCAAAACTACTAAAGGAAACTTATTTTCAAAAGCGAAAAATAATTCTGACCTCTATAAACAAATAGCCTGAAAAGCATTCTTAAAAATGACAAAATTCTGAGAACTTCAAAAATCATTAGTCTGCTATTTAAGCAGCATAGAATAAATATAAATGTGCTACAAATAGAAAACTCAAATGGCTATATATCACGCTTAATTTGCAACTTATTAAATTTATTAACCAAAGCCACACTTCAAAATAATGAATTGTACGTGAACATTTAGTGGTAAAATAAAACAAAGGAAATAAATATAAACTTTGTAACAGAAATTGTTTCTTCACTTTTGTGCATAAAACTGAACATTTTCTGGAAAGGTAGAATCAGGGATTTGAATCACAGATCTTCCGGTGTCCACCAAGTTGCTCTAACCATACAAGCAGGAGTGTCAAGCTGAATGGCTGAGGATAAAGCAGATGTTTGCTTTGAAACCGGTCCCCAAGAGTTAAATAAGATAAGTGAAGTTGTGTTACTAGTGTTTAGTTATTATTTATAACCTAGTTTACTTCACTGTCAGCAGCTTCAGTTTTTTACAGGACATAAAATTCTCAAACTGATATGCAGTTTAATATCCTGTTGGATGTGGCAGAAAAAGTAAAACTAATGAGTGTCTTAAGCCATTTCTCAGTGGTACTTCTAACTAGTAATATAAATAACATTTGTGTATAAATGTTAAACTAGGTATGCAAAGAATGAAAATATTATGGTTATGATCTAATTTATGAAAATTAATTAAAAATGACAACCAAAACAACAGATTACCTGGAACTATAGTGATTGGAAATAGTGGATGTTAAACTAGATATACAAAGGTTGTCCATAAAATAAGGTTCCCATGGATCCACAGTAGCAAGGAAAGTTGTTATGCAAGATCTGGCAACACTGGCGGTTCTCCCTCTTTCAATTTTCCCCTTAGTGGGCTGTCTGTGATGCTCAGTCTTGGCTGACTGCCATTTCAGGTGAAGCTTCCATCGCCTCTCCATCCAACTGTGAATTACACTCTGTGATTCGTTTTTTGTGTGCAAAAAAGACTGCGCCAGTGGACATTCATTCCCAAATGTATGAGCATATAAGTGTGCAAATGGTGCAGAAAATTCAAAGATTGACATACAGACGTCCACAGTGAGCATCATTCAGGATGGCCATTGGTTTCAGATTAAACAATTGTGAAAATGGAAGAGGCAATTGCGGCAAACCTGCATACCATTGTTAAATTAATTGGATTCTAATTGGAGCTTAATTGGAGCTATGAGTTCTCTTATCCTCAGATGAATGGTTGTAGGAAATGGATTTTGGCGGTTGTTGGCTACTCAGTTGTATTAATAATACTTTGTTTCAATTCCTTTCTTGGAAGTGTTGAAAACAGTGTTGTTATGATAAATTAAATTTAAAGGGAGTCGATTAATGACACTAAACAACACTTCTTTTAAATTTTTCCGAAACATGTTCCGGAAAAATTTAAAAGTGTTGTTTAGTGTCATTAATCAACTCCCTTTAAATTTAATACTTTGTTGTAGAATTATTTGGTTTAATTCTTGAATCTATGCTTATCGACTTGGATCGGTGACCACCTGTTAGTAAAATTCCCAATATTTCAGACTTCGAAATCTTTGCTTCTCTTCTTAATGCACATGAACACGTCCTTCCTGTCATAGTACCAACTAGTAAGTAAAGTTTTTCTTACTTCACCATTCAGTTCGAACCTTATTCTGATCCCCTCTCTAACTTTATCACATGACCAAACTAGCTCACCCTTCTCAAATGTTACATTATTATTGGTTTTTCATTATATTTCGAATTTTCGCATTGGTTTGCAAAACTCATATGACTCACTGACGTTCCGCCCACCCTTAGTTGGGGAATGCCTACCCTGAGTTGTTTGTAACGGTATACATTGTTATCAAATCAGCGAAGTAAATCTCTTTAGCGTTCATGCTCAACTGCATTTTGAAAGTCCTTTGTCCCAAAACATTCCTGGCTGAAAGAATACAATAGTTCTCAGACTTTGAACTTTTACTAGCACAAAGAAGGTAACGGTCCTTCTTTCCTGTCTCTCCGATGTGTACAAATTTTTACAAGAATATTTTCTCTTTCTTGCCAGATGCTAGTATATATGTTATATTAAATTCTATTCTTCCCTTCTTATTCTTTAAGTCAACTGCTATTTTAATCATTATTTTATCCATTCTAATTACATATTATTATAACAAGATTGTTATATTAGTTTACCAAAGCATTTCTATTAATTTATCTTCTTTTTTAATTATCTAACTTCGATTAATTCGCCGCCTCCTAATTGCTGCCTGATAATGCGGTTACACAATGCTGAAAGATCAAGAAGTGACAGTTCGGGAGCTCTGCCAGATGATCCATGATGTCAGCAAGACCTGCATTCACACAATTTTGACAGAACATTTACGATATACCAAGGTTTGTGCAAGGTGCATCCCAAGAGTAATTATGGAAGACCAGAAATGGAAACAAATGGAAGCGGTCTGCAAATTTCTACAGGACTGTGAAACTGATGGCGAGGAATTCTTGGGCTCTATTGTGACTGGGGACAAGAGCTGGGTCCATTACATGACACTAGAAACGAAATAACAATTCCATCAGTGGAAAGAAACATCCATCATCGCCAGCAAAATAATGGTGAGCATGATTTGGGACAGGAAAGGGTGTTTGTTATATGAATTCCTGCCCACCAGTACAACAATCAAAACGAACTGCTACTGTGAGACTTGAGGAATCTTGGCAGTGCGATCCAAAACAAGGAGAGAGGCAAACTCACCAAAGGAGTGCATTACAATGCTCACAAACTACTTATATGACAATCTAATCAACAAATTTGGATGTGATATTCTCACCACACCTTCTCTAGTCCCTAGTTATTACCATTTCTTCCCTGACTTCAAGAAACACCTGAGTGGGATGCATTTCAGAACTGGAGAGAAGCTGACAGAAAATTCTTTAAGCTATCTTCACCTCGTGATGGGAGAGTCCTACAATGCAGGCATACAAAAGATGGTACACTGCATGCAAAAAGACATTGATCGGAACAGCAGTTATGTTGAAAAATAGGAAATATCTAACCTTCCCAAAAATTATTATTCAATGCCAATAAACATGTTTTCATTGTGAAAATAATTGGGAACCTTATTTTTATGGACAATCCTCAAACCATAATTTAAGAAATTAATTAGTTTAAAAAACTGATGATTAAACCAGATTTCCTGGAACTATAGTGATTAGAAATAATGAGGGATGAACAAATTCAAGAAATTCAAGTTATGAACAGAAAGCAATGTTTAACATGACAAAACTGTGATTGTAATATGTGATTTGAATGAACTTTAAAACATGTATTCTGATTAAACAGTGATTGAAGATTTAAGAGCATTCACTTAACTCAATTACCATTTTATAATAGTAAAAAAAATTCATTGGAAAAGCTCATTATTTTGTAAACAATTTTTAACTTAAGACGCCATTGATTTTGTGGTTAAAATTTTAAACAATGAAGTGAACCAACAGCTTGAAAGCTCGCTGAGTCAAACTTTTGACATTAACTTTACTAGCTTGAATTCAAATCTTGCACATATTTCAGAAGTTAATTACTTCCATCCTCAGTCTTGGTCCAAATGGTAACATTGGAGACTGGATTACTAGTGTTGGTTGCAGAAGTAGTGTCATCTGGTTTTCTTGTGATGAAACTGTTAAGGTTGTTCAATGGCGAGATTTCAAAGTTAATTGGCAATGAAGTTAAGTTCAAAGAAAACTCAATCTTAAGAATCACTTTTGGATTGAACCATTGGTAATCCAGTCTCCAGTATTGCTGGCCAGACCAAGGCTAAGGATGAAAGTAATAACTTCTGAAACTTTTTCTGAATGATATCAAAGTGACTGAGAAATACTAGTAGGTCCACTTTAACTGAAAGTCTGGGGAAACATCAATATCAATAAAAGAAAAGAATATCTAATGAACTTTGGAATCCTGCTATTGAACAATCTTTAGTTTATTAAATTATAGACGAGTCGTATTTATTACACATCAGCTTCACTTACTTACCTATATTGAGGATATGTTTTGTGAACCACTGTTTTTCAAAAGCAAACTGAAGACACCATTTCTAAAACCACCATCTTTTGAAGCAAATTCTGAATTTGAATTCAAGTAAAGTTAATGTCAAAAATCCAGCTCCACAATCTTTCAAGTTTTGACATGTTGTGAGCTAAGGCTTTGATAGCACATAAGGCAATTGAGCTAATTAATCTTTTGCTAACATTATACAATAAAAGTGCACACTTTCCTTTATGCCTTATCCTCGCACCATTTACTGATTGTAAATGCAAAGTATTTTAAATTTGTTAAGTACCTCGTTCCTCATCATCATAATCATCTGTGTCATCATCAGTGTCTACATCATCATCATCTTCGTCATCTTCTCGTGGTGCTGCTTCCCAGCCCGGATGCATTTCTAGCCACATTTTAATTTGGCTAGCTAACGGTGCTTCATCTCCAGTAAGCACCTTGCCTGAAAGAAGACGTAATACTTAAAAGAAGAAACCAATTCACTTTTGGTATTAAACATATTGTAATTGAAATATTCTTCTTAGGAAGGATAATTGCCAGAAATTACTATTTTATGAAAGGAAAAACATTTTAACAGGGAGGCAACAATTACAGAATAGGTTATCCTTGCCACAACCACATCTACTCATTTGAAATTTTGGAATACATTTCTTTTCTATAATGAATGTTTACAACATAGTTGCATTGTATTAAACCAGAGCTTCCTGGCTACACTCTGCAGAACCCTAAGGGATCTGTGTGCACTTCCCAGAGATATTGTAGCAGCTCCAACACAATAAACTTAAATTTAATTAAGAAACAAAAAGTAGAATAAGTAGAATAAGAATTAAAGAAAACCCCTAAATTGCATTAAAAGTTTTGGCAACTCACATTTCCTGCCCCTGAAGATAACACTTAGCAATTCAGCTCTATATTACTTCTGGTTATAATGCAAATAGAATAAAACTACTTCTATGCAGCTAGGTGAAGTGTTTATATGACCAATGAAAGTAATAGAGTGAGTAAGGTGATTTAATGAATAAGCACGAAAAGCAGTTGCTGCTTATAGGTGATAAACTGAAAGGAGCCATTTTTGCCTATGCCTTCCTTTTGATCCACCTACTTTGAGTGCATCAATACATTTTCAGGAGACTAGGCAACATATTTAGCTTGAAAATTATCAGGGTGAGACAGTCAGATGACTAGGCTGAGCTATGAACAGGATTGATCGAGAAACATTTTGAAGAAAAATTATTCATAATAATGCATTTCAGCTTAATTGTTAAACTGGACAGAGGTTTTGTATGGACCTTATTGTGGCTCTCACCAAACATTTGACATCTATTTCAAAGCAAATGGTTTGATTTATTGAGCTTTGGATGAACTTTCATGCTTGGCAAAGTTCTGACAGTATCATGTGTATTTTGATAATAGAGATACTATGGAAAATTCAAAGCTTTTAAAAGTCCATTTCAGTGATGGACTCAGCTCAAAGATTTGCATATCTCTTTTCATTTTTCCTCTCTCTCCTCCACACAGAGGTGTAACATACGCAATACGGGCCTGCCTGCAAAAATTAAAATCCGGGCCCCGTAACGTCAATTACAGCAGGTAGAAAATTTAATGCAATGCATTGTATAATCCTACATAATATAAACACAGCTATTATTTGATCACTATTTTCTAAGCATTGAACAAAATTAATACCACTACAATTAAGTACATTATAGGGGTTGATATTCTACATCAATAAGGATAAATCTATACTTCTATCTATTGTTTGTTAATTAATGTACTTGTACTTATAAAACCTCACTCTACTCATCTTGATCTCTACTGAAACTGGACCATGCGGTGTGATTTCTCTGATGCAAAGGTATGGATGATTTCACTGATCTCAATGGATCTAACTTCACTTTCGATACTGAGGAGGCTGAGTTCACTTAGTCTATCTTTTGTCGCAGGATTCCGCAGATAGTCCTTTATAAGTTTGAGCTTCAAAAATGAGCGTTCAGCCGAAGAATCAGGATTAGTTAAAAACAGGTAAAATGCTGTGCATAAATCTGGAACGCTAGGAGCTACAATTGAATTCTCTATTACTAATAGTTTTGTTAAGTTGAGAACAGAGGTTAGTACGAATATTTCTTTTTTTCAGAGCATGTTTGAAATCTATTACTTGGTCTGGAAATTAACTAGATAAATACTCCCCATATTCATTTAGAAGAATTACTGCTGCATTGTGAATCTCTTCATCGGAGGCAGCATTTATAAATTTTTGGGAAATAATCTTGAAGAAATGGTGAACATTGTGCATACCCTCAAATCTGTCTCTTAACAGGGCTACAATGATGCCCAAACAGCCATTAGAAACAATGGTTCTGAAATACATACTTAGATCCACTAGCCGCTCGTCTTGACACAATTCATCAAAATGTTTTTTCACTTTTCGAATTCTTTTCAAATTTTGGTGAAATGCCCCATTTGTTTGCCAAAGATATGGCTGATGACACTGCTTCTTCAAAGGTTTTTTTTTTTTTTTTTTTTTTTTTTTTTAATTTTTCCCGATGGCAAGATAAAATATCAGCTGCATTCTGAACAAGAGAACATGCTTTATCAAGATTTACATTTTTCGATTGCATAATTTGAGATGCTAAGTTTCTACATTCTAGAAACTTTGATTGCAGCAATACCTGAAAAATGCATGCAAATTTCTCTAACTGGATTTTCAAAATTACAGCTTCCTCTCTTTCTTTCTTTTTTTAGATATCAATATTTTTGACAGAGCCTTAAGTACATTGACATATGCATACCAAAGGGCTTTAACAGACTGGTTTCTCGAAGACCAACGAGTTGGGCAAAGCTTTTTTAAGATACAAGAAGATACCAATAGTTCCCATCTTTTAATACTGTTACTGAAGAAGAGATACTATGTTTCTACTGTGTCATAGAAAGACCTGACTTCTTGAATTCCACATGCAGCATCGTTAAGTACTAGATTTAAATTATGCGCTGTACGATGCACATATTTTGCAGTTCTTTGTCTTTGTTGAATTCTTGTTCTAACACCTTTGTATATGCCTGACATATTGGCACACCCGTCATAAACCTGACCACGGCATTTAATTAACGAGAGTCCTTTTTCGTCTATTGCACTTAGTATTTCTTTCTCTATTCCTAATGCACTTTAATCTTTTATTTCATGAAAACCTAAAAAGCTTTCATTTTTGTTCACATCACAAGGCCTTCCAGTGACATGTGAAACTGTAACGTATTTAAATATCTAAGTTAATTGATCTCCTTTTGTAATGCCCTGTGTTGTATCTGTGATAATAGAAAAGAATGGGGCAGCTTTAATGTCATTAATAATTTCTTTTTCAACTGCACGGGATAAGACATTTACTCATATTGAATTTCAGGGCTAGGGCATTTTTGCAATTTGGTTTATTTATTAAATCACGCTATACCGGATCATACGTTGCGAGAAGTTCAATAATTGCCAAAACATTTCCACTCTTTGTTTTTCTAATTTCCTCCCTATGCCCCCGAAAAGCTAAATTATTGGATGCCAGAGTTAGTCACATTCACAATACTCTCAAGGACCTGTTTCCATATGTTCTCACTTTTCTTTAGTTCTGAATTCATACCCGCATCAAATGTGTTTTCCTTATGCCACCAATTGAAAACGATGCAAGCGTTCAAATGTGCATAGCTAGTTTCGTGTAGCAATATACTTTTGGTTAGGCACCTCCAATCTCGAACTCCTTCCCTAAAATTTTAGTTAATTGATGGAAATTAATCATTTCTCCACACTAGCCATATATAGGCTAAGACTTTTGATAGAGTCAACATGAAAAATTCAATGACATTTAATGTCAGGACAGCACGTTGCCCATGGTAGCTCAAAGGGTAAGAGCGACTGGACGGAAACCAGGAGATCCGTGGTTCAAATCCCGGCCATGGCATTGAATTTTTCATGTTAACTCTATTTATCCTTCCCTAAAAGCTGACAATGATTTCTGTCCTCCAAGCAGCCAACACGGTTTACAGTAAAGAGAGTTATTTTTAGATGAATAACACAACCATTCTCTCCAAATTCTTTGTCCTGCCAATGTGAACTTTTCGTAATATTTAGTGGAGAAGGACCTGTTTTCCTGCTTGGTATCTTTGGGGAATGGGCCCGCTGGCTTACAAGGATTTTGTCTAACAAGGAACATTTTAGTTTCATTATCTAAATGTAATTGATAATCTGTATCTGCACAATCATTTGAATAGTCTGTGATAGGCCTAATTATATTTATGGCAAGTTTGCTATCTTCGTTTTCACTTTCAAAATTATTATTGGTGTTCACTTTAGAAATGCACTCACTTGTGACACCGCAAACTTCTGTAACAGCTGAGCTAGTACTACTGCTAGGAGAAAAAGGATAACTTATTTTCACTAATTTGTTTGTTTCTTTTTCTAATTCACGCTTCTTTCTTTTTTCTCTTATTCTTCATTTAGATGTTCCTACTTTAAAAGGTTTCATTTTACTGAAAAAGTACACAGTTAAATAGAAAAAGTTAAACTTTTAACCAGTAAAGTTTTCAAAATATCACACCACTTTTTATTATACACCTAGTTCCTGCGAAGAAAGCTCGTTGGAACTGAGTTGGCTGTTGATTGACCTGCCAGTTATTCACATCTTAATGTATAATTGACATTGTTGTTGAATGAGAAGTGTGAAAAAAATTTAAAGGTTTAGAAAAAAATGTGCATATTACATTAACAGGAACTCTAGACATCAATACAGAATAACTTCCTGCCTAATGTAATATTTTGTTGTAACTATGTGCCACTCTATGTAGAATAAGATGACGTCATCAAACTTAGCAGGACATTAGATGGCAGCATGACACCAAGCCAGATGCAGACACCGGATGCATCATCAGTCAAGCACAGAACTGACGATAGGGGAGAAGTCCCCAGAAACTAGTCTTCATAAAAAACTTGTAAGTGGAGAAAAGTATATACAAGGTTGACTCACTTGCCTAATTTTAGTAAATATGTGCCACTCGTTTGTGACGACAGAGAAACATGATGCAAACCAGTGTTATCAGAATTTGTAGTGAAGAACAAGCAGCATTGTTAACACACACAACTGTGCTGAACTCAACTAAACATTGACCAATTCTAGGAAACCGTTTGGAATGATCTGGCCATTAACTTTCTATGCAGACTGACATTAAACTTTACTATTTATCTTACACATATTTCAGAATTTATATCTGTATATATTCAAATTGTTTTATTCATTAACAATAACATGCTTTTTTTCCTTTTCTGCAGGCCCCCAAAATACCGGGCTGGCCCGCATTGCAGATCCTGCAGGCCCTAACGTTATGCCCCTGCCTTCACATTAAGGTGTTGGAACTCTGACATACCTGATTTTAAGAAGGACTCCACCAGTCAAAAAGGTTGGGAATGTGTGCATATAACAATAGAATACAATGTACACAGGGCATTTTAGATTTTGATTGCACAGATCCACTGGAATGCCAAAAGGTAATAAACATTCTGATACTAAACCTATAAACTGCATGCTCAAATTTTCAATGGAGTAAAATCTAAAGTGATGTAGCATATTATATTGATTCAGCTGCCACTTAATGTTGCATTTAATGTAGGCAAGCTGTAAATACAAGTTTTCTGCTACCCTGTAACTGTAGAGATGAAAATAAATGCTAGATAAACAAGAGTTAGAATATAAAATTATTTGTGGTTGGTTTATTGACACTCGTCACTTACTTTTTCATATATTTATGAGAGACTAGTTTCAAAGGCCCTGGCCTCCATTTTCAATCTCTTCCCAACTCGAGATTGAAAATGGAGGCCAGGGCCTTTGAAACTAGTCTCTCATAAATATATGAAAAAGTAAGTGACGAGTGTCAATAAACCAACCACAAATAATTTTATATTAATTTTGACGTCACTGTTACTAAATTCCTCCAAACACACATCAAGAGTTAGAATCTTGATCTTTCTAAGACCCTGAGTTGCTCCTTCAAAGATTCTACTTAGTTCTTAGACAAACATAGTTTTTCAAGACATGGGATAAAACAAATACAGTAACGATAATAACATTTACTTCACTGTTCCATACCTGTGGCTGTTTCAATGACAGTGACACGCATGTCTGACATCTGTGAACTTTCATCATTGAGGCCATCAATCATTTCTCCATCTTCACTGCGCTTCTTTTTCTTTTTCTGAAACCAAACAAAATAGAACATACATTCTTAGATTATGTTAACTGGAAATATAAAAAAGTTAAAACCAATTCAGGCATATACATGATCATTAACAGTTCATTGAGCCTAACATGTTCAAACTTATTTATGTTGCATTTTATGGTACTCCTCCCTAGAAAATAGCTAATGTCCTTAATTAAGTTTAGTTTATAATGATAACTCCATTGATCCAATTCCTGGTGTAGCTGTGTGGAGAACTTGGCATAGAATACTTTCAATAGAGTTTTTAAAATATAATGAAATTAACCTTAAAAGTATTATTTTAAGCTCATTAACAGCTTGTATCACAATCTCTAGTTAATATGCAAAGTTTGCTAAGCTATGGTTATTCTATACTAAAGGTTAAATGGAGTGCACCATATTACAAATGCTAGCTGAATTAATTAAGCTAGAAAGTTTCAAACCTTGAGAGTGAGTTGTATTTATCTGATAGCCACTTCCAGGATTATGTATCTTGGGCAAAACCAACAGTCTAGATAATATTGGGATAATATAATTTTGAGTCTATTACTCAATGCTCCACATATTGCTAGTGTTTACCTAAAACGCATTTTGTTAGGACCTTCCTAATATCCTCAGCTAATGTTGACTATTGAATGTTGATTTGGTGGACTCCTTCTCCTTGGAGTTGGTATCTTGATGAAGTTTGGGTTCTTTTCAAAGGTGGTGTCAAAGTTGAACAGTTTTCTTTCATATTTCTTTATGAAATCTTTTGCCACATGGTTAATGCAGTAGGACTCTGAACACATTTTAGTAAGTGGATTTCTTTTTAGATTTTAGTCTATTTCTTTGTTCTGTACCTAAAATGCTCATTAAGCCTAATGTTAACAAGAGCTTTTAAGGAACATGAAGAACAAAGAAATGGACAAATCGGCAGTAGCGTACCATTTTTGGGATGATAATCGCAATACAGAACAAGAAATACACTACATTAACTACATTAACCATGTGGGAAAAGATATCCTTAAAGAAATATAAAATAAAACTATTCAATTTCGACATCACCTTTGAAGAGAACCCAAATTTCAAGTTCAAGATAACAGAGATGCCCCCATTGCCGCCAAGGAGTTCACCAAATCAACATTCAATAGTCGACATTAGTTGAGAATGTTAGGAAGTTCCTAACAAAATACTTTCTAGGTAAACACTAGCAATATATGCAGCATTGAGTATTAGTTCGACTCAAAATTATACTAATTTTGTGTTTCATTGTAACAAGAGTCCTTACTCATAGGAATATTGGGTTAAGGAATATTGGGTTATTGGATTTGAGTTTTGCTTTTGAGTTCTGCTGGAATGACTGACTTCTTTCATTAAAATTGTTGTATAATTATATTACTGAACTAATTAGAGCATCCACAGATGTAATGTGCTTCTGAATTTCCTTCCTTTTGTATATAGAAAGTGTGGTGCTGGTTTCACAGGGAGCTCTACTTTTGTAAACACACTAAGGTCATTTTCACTACTGCTATGAAATTCAACAGTCTACACACTGCAGTAGACTGACAGAATACTGTTTCCACTTGCTGCACAATTCGTCTAACATCCTTCCTTTTGTCTACATAGATGACAGCTCACTAACTCATCAGTTTTATGCTACACCAGTATTTATGACTACCTTTTATCCAGCCCTTGTACAAAGCTAAATCAAACAATTATCGTTATTTGATGTCATTCTTCAAATTTTTAAAACAAATATTACATTTATATAATTGTTAAAGTATGGTTTAATCAAATTTTGCGTAATAAATACATAAATAACAAAAAATTCCTGAATTATATTTGGAAGTTGCAGTTAGGGACCTCATTTAGATATATGCCTTTGGGCCTTCCAGAACATCGCTACACTACTGGATGAGATGCTTTTAACCTGCATAAAAAGTAAATGGACAGATGAACAGAACACCATGGGTTAAACAATGACCAAACATCATATACACAGACACCAACATCAATGGGATTGCTCCACTACAGGAAACTCCAAAACTAAGTTCTTTGAGGTGAACTTTCAATATTTTTTCAATACTTTAAAATTTTTAAATTTTGTATTATTAAATGAATGAATGCAACATTCTATAGACTTGTGTCTAAATGAAAACATGCAAAAAATGGGGGAAAGAGTAGGGGTACTCACATAACATACATTTAACCCAATTGTTGGTGAAGCCGATTTATGTGATGCACTAAATCACATATGCAATATCCTGGCTTGGTGCTTCACCTTCAGAATTACATTTACCTACTCTGCTAACCAAATCTGAATCTGGCAGAAACAAATCAAACTTAAGACGCATGAGACAATACAGTGCACGGAAATATATTTTTATTTTGCTTACATTTGTTAGTTTGTGTTTTGCAAGTCAAATTTGGTTCACAACTGAACCTGAGAAGTATATCAGATAACCAATTATGTAAATACGTTTGTTTTATCAATATGTAACAGTGATGTTGAATAAAAGCCTAATCTCTCGGAGCTTAAATGAAATTTGTGCCACGCAAAAAATTATTTTTAATTGCTTCCACTGTGAGGGTCAAGTACACATGACTGACAGATCCACTGCACCATAAATGACACCAGATGAAGCATCATCTCCCTCCTTGGTACTCTGTATGCTACCAGTGATCTAGTTAACCCATTAAAAAGAGAAAAAGAGAGAAGGAGAGGGAGAGAGAGAGAGGAGAAATGCCAGAAAAAAAATGTCAAGTCCAACTTATATATAGCAAGCTTCTTTTGTTCCTCATCAGACCTAGAAAGCAGTATTAAAAATGAAGTATGGAACTAATTTGAAAACTAACAGAGCAGCATCTCAGAAATCTTTTTGCATGATTGTAAATCACACAATGCAACAAATTTAAAGGTACATGTTACATTCATACACTGAGTGAAGTTCACAGAAACCCTATTGGAAAAGCGATGTATGAGTTTTCCATCAGTCAGAGAATGACAGCTCAACTTCTGAAAATGAGCAAAAATGCACAGAAAAATACTACACTTCAGTGAACAAGCTATCATCTTAACAGATTTTTTTAAACTATCAAGTAGCGGTGCTTAAAAATCACTATGGGTATCATCCCTACACTAGTTGCAACATAAGCTCCTTAGTTTTCTCCATGTGTTATGCAAGGTGCACCCCATGGATGAAACAGTTTTGACCAACTGGGGAAGAAAAAAAATAGGAATGCATTTAGTTTATGTATATGCAGAATTAGCTTAAAACAGGATTTAGTAATTTCAATAACTGGTGGAAAAGGGCAGAACAGATTTATACCCTTGTTTCGGTTTTAGCTACCATACCTTTCTTTCCTTCTGTTCACGCAGTTTTCTGCGTTGTTCCACTTTGTGTTGCTTTACCATTTCTGTAAGATTTCCTATGTACTCATCCGTTTGTGAAAGTAGGAATGCCAGGCGTTTATCCTTCTTCTGATCAATCAACTTTCTGAAAGTAAAAGATTACAAATTAAAATGAAAGAGCTGGAATGAGAAGGCAATTTGGAAGATTATTATTTTTCACCTCATAAAAAATAAAAAATTTCAATTCATTTTATTACAATTCAATATGGTGTTACATATGACTGAATCCAGTCAAAGTAGGTAATACATATAAATACTAAAATAATAAAATTTATAGTTGAACCTGATTTATGGATATATACATGTGAAGAGTGAAGATTACTTGTAAATCGAAAACAATGCATCATAATAACGCACACACTCACACATGAAAACATTATTTTTAATTGGTCCTGCTTTAAAGAACAGTTAATTTGGATTGTGTCTCATTTCTTGCATTAAGAGTATACAACTTGATCTGCAAACGTTGAGCTTTTTGACTAAAGTTTTTTGCATTGATGTAATGCCTGCACACACTTACTGCACTTAACGCTTCACTCACTTTAGGTATTTCAAGATTTTACTGGTCATCCCCATTATTGTCAGTGTTGCTGTGAAGTTGCACTTTCCGGGCACACATCAGCAATAATGTCCTCATTCTTAAATTACTCACACACGACTAGAATGTCATCAAAATGCACAAAGGTAACAAACATTGCACCTTCCCATGGAGCTAACCCATTTGTAGCCACAACTTCACCACTACCACCAGTACCACCACTATTATTAAGACAGCCTCTTCCTTAAAACACCCAATTTAAAGAAACAGTGTTTGATTATGAGCATGTTTCCTGGTAGAACCTCTTCCTCCCCGTGTTGCACTGTGAACCTTCACAGCATTCATCCCCCCCCCCCCCCCCCCAAGTTGGTCTCCCTGTGATTTCATACAATCTTTAAATCCTTAACTATCCTGATGAAGCCTTGAAATTAATTGTGATGTTCTAATCTTAGATAAACCTATCTCTTTTGTCTCAGCATGTCGTCACTAACTGCAGCCTGTTTCTGCTAGAACCATGTGAAAATTGCCATTTTCAAATCAATATGTCCCTCTTCCTGCTCACGGCAGCATTCAGTTGACTATGCACCCAATTTTAAAAACTTATCTAAAACAGTACTGTTACGTATAGCCTATAGGCCGAGCGATATTTAAGAATTATTTGGCACTGTTGGATTTAACATTTCATTTCTTTCGTGTGTTGAATGACTGGCATATTTCAGACAGTATACGTACTTTGGACCGCCAAATCAGCTTTTCCAGCAAACCAAAGTCGCATGATCATGGATGGCCTGATCCTGGAATGCGTGAATTAAGATAGTTGGGTAAGACAAAGAGCTGAATCGAACCAGCTGATGTAAGGGCTGCTGAGTAAACAGGTAGCCGCCATCTTTGGCAGATGGATATTTAAAATTATTAAAGGTAGCGCACGTAGGCACTTTTTGGTTCGACTTTTTAGTGTGAGTGCGCCGCTGGGCTTTGCTGCAGGACTCCATGCTGGGAGATCGCTTGTTCAGGCCTTCGTCCACACATCCCCTAAGGAAGTGCATATCAAATTATGTACTGACTTATTTTACTGCCCCAGATCTCCTCAGGATCTCAAAGGGGCCTTGTATGTTAAAGCTGAGTTTGGGAATATATTTATTAAACTGGGTTTACTGAGTAATATTCCTAACAAATCCCATGTCACTCCACCACTCATTTTCCACTCTATCCATAGCTACGCTCCCCGTTGTTATTTATGGTTAAAGCTAACACCCCCCATCTCCTTACAACCCTGGATGCAACATATGACGGCCGCACCAGTTTCTACCTCCCTTATGGTTAGAAATTTGGTTTCGGTTCCTGTACCTCTCATGTCCTATTCTCCCTAGTAATGCTATATTATTTTGTTTAAAATCTACTTTTCTTTTTATAACAGTTGCTAATTTTGCCTGAAACAAAAGGAAAAAAAAATCTAATTTGATAATATATTCCAGGAATTATGGACTCCTTTTGACATTTTATTCAGCAGCTTAACAATCACTTTGGTTAAAACACTGTGCAACACTTTTTTTACAGGTGTAACTCAGCTTTAGGATCATTCAATCTTGTATTATTTCCAAAAGCATGTTGATGTTTCTGTGAACTAAGAATTTTTCTTCCTTCAGCATTTGGTAAATTAATTCTTTTAGGACAAAGAAATTTTTTTTGTTTCCAAAGATTAGTACTTTTATATTTCATCTCTTGATGTTCATATTCCCTTCAATTCTGTTTCCTTGATAGTGCACAAGATAAGTCATTTTAAATAAGTGGTAACTTTGACATTCTAATAAGTTCCATATTGCAACACATTACGATTCTGAATAATTGTTTAATTCCATAATATTGTTGATATACCCATACTGAACAGTAACCTTGGATTGCAAGTTAGCTCATGATTACCATGTATTCTTGTTCAAAGTACCTTTACAGAATACTAACATATATTTTCTTTCAGGTATATTATTACTGAATTTTCTTTTTATAATGTGCTGATATCATGCTATTTTATATTGTTGCCTACCTTGTTTTTTTGGATTGTTGTAACTTGCATTGATGGTGTATGCAATTAGTTGTTTTGTGAGTACCTTCATTTTACTGTTTACTTACTCTTCTATGGACTTATCGTCCCAGTGTCCCAGTGATAGGACTGTAGGTCAAGCACTTTGTCACCTTATTCAGGACCAACAATTAGCGCTACATAATTCAGTTCAGGTATATCACTTAACTATCGATGATATTAAAGTATTAATTTTTAGATGAGTCGTATTTATTACACATCTGCTTCACTTAAATCTCGATATATTAAAGTAATTTCCTCCGACGTTACTGACCTTTGGCAATCTATGAACGCACTTAATCAAAGGAGCAGTTGCAGACTACCTAATCAGCCACCTCTCCACTATTTCATTGATAAGCCCAGAAGTTTGAGTGCAGGGACTTAACAGAATATGGACCCAAGTTACCCACCCCTTCCAACTGCTCAATTTCCTCATCTAGTCCAGCACATGACGACGATACTATGACCACATCAGCAACTCAAGTCGGTCCTTCCACCCACGAGGACAAACACTAAACCTGCTGTCCCACTGGTACTTCCATTCACTCGCCCATTTATTCACCCAGGAATTTTCGAAGGCAGACCTGGACAAAATACTTTTGCCTACCTTTACAATTTTGACACCACTCCAGCAGCCAATAGCTGGAATAAAAAAGCAAAAGCAAAATATTTGCCATTACCTGCGTGGAGTCGCAGCTAACTGGTTTAGGACATTTGCCCCCAGGCATCGGCATTTCACTTGGTTTGACTTAAAAACTGCTTTGCAGCACACCTTCATTCCTGCTGCACATGAGGACATGTTAGAGTGCCGACTTCGGCAGCAGATTCAAGATCTGACCGAGCCCACTGAACAATATATTTATGATATTTTAGCCCTCTGTGACCAGGTAAATCCCTCAATGGCCGAAAGGGAACGGATTCGACATGTAATGCAGGGTTTAAAACCATCCCTTCTGGAGCAAGTGCTTCCAGTGAATCCGCAGACTATAGATGACTTAATTACTTTTGTCAGGAGGATAGATACAGCCAGGTATTTGGCTGGCCAACATGTTGACTTGGTACAAAGGTCATTGCCCCAACCTGTAGCAGCTATTAATGAATCACACTCACCCGATCCCACCAACACTTTGACGCAAGCCGTACAGTCCTTGCAGAAACAAATTCAAAGACTGCAAATCACCAATCATAAGCCTACTACTCAACCCTGTCCCCCAGATCCACCAACCCTTGGGCACGGTCGTGGTAATAATCATGCTACTTATTATACCTGCGGCACCTATAGACCAGTTAGGACTGGTGTCCCACAACACCCTCCTAACATAAGACACTACTTCCAGGCAGAATATCAGCCGCAAGCTTATGGATGGCCAGTTTGTTTTTCATGCCACCAACAAGGTCACACCGCCCCAAATTGTAGGTCAAGACGAAATCTCCCAAACGGCCAAGGGACATCACGGAACTAAATCCCGTGATGCCCCTTAACATTAATACTTCTAACCTTACAGTTTCCTGTATTGAGCCAATAAATGTACTTACAGCCTGAGGCATTATATCCCAAAACTACCCCATTAGTATTTTGTTGGACACAGGAAGTGTAGTGAGCATAGTGCGGAAATGCTTTGTTACCACACCTATATCTCCAATACCCAACACTTTACTTCTGCATACTGCTGACAAACTGTTAGACGTTTGTCATTCAACCCATCTTAATTATGAAATCGCAGGTGTACAGCTCACAGAGGAACTGATAGTGGCACGAGAATTTGCCCACAATCTATTATTAGGCATGGGTTTTCAAAACAAATACCAAGCTATCATAAATTTAGCTTCATCTGACATAACTCTCAAATCACCTGATGCCAGCACACTGTGGTCAAAAACAACACTGCCCCTTAGCACAAATCACGATCGAACCAGGCCAAGACAATAATACTACACACAAAGCCTACTGTACACAAGAACTACGCATACCCCTTTTCACCTCCATAAATGTAGCAGTAAAAATTACATTTAACACACCAGGTCAAATTTTATTAGAACCCAAGGATTCTATCATGCAAAAGAAAGGGTTACAAATTTCACCCATATTATTCGGCAACAAAGGACAATGTGCTATACCGGTACACAACAATAGGGCAGAACCGAAAGTTATTTTTTCCAGAATAACTCTCGCTAATGCTTATGAGGTTACCCTTATACAGGTTCCTAATTGTTCTTTTACAGATTCCCAATCAGTTGAAATTCAAAATGCTAAGTTCAATATTAACTCACAATTATTCCTGGAACAAAATTCCCAAATGACTGATCTCTTACAGAAATACTGGCATGTATTTGCTAGAAAATTGCAGGAATTAGGACAAACAAAAATTGGGGAATTTAAAATAGAGGTTACAGATGAAACTCCTATTCAGTAAAGACCATATCGCGTACCTCACCTGCAAAGAGAAATTATAGATTTGCAAATAGCCGAAACGTTACACGCTGGAAATATTCAAGAATCCCACAGCCCTTGGAGCTCACTCGTAGGGTTGGTCAAGAAAAAAAAAAAAAATATAGGGAAATGAGATTTTGTATAGGTTATCGCAAGCTTAATGCGGTCACAAAAACCACCTCCTATATGCTTCCTCTCATAGAAGACCTATTGAGTTATTTAGGAAATTTGCGATGGTATTGCTCCTTGAATTTGCTCAGTGCTTATTTCCAAGTTCCTATTTCTGAGGAAAGTAAGAAATATACTTCTTTTGTTTCGAGTTGATCTCAGTATGAATTCAACCAATTAAGCTTCGGTTTGGCTAATGCCCCTAGGTTCTTCTACGAAATTTCTAGTAAACTATTAGGACCCCTTTGTTACAAAAAGGCTCTAGTCTATCTGGATGACATTGTAGTGTTTGCCCCAACATTTTATGAATTATTAACTAATTTGGATGCAGTCTTTTGTAAACTGCGTAAGCATAACTTTAAGCTGAAACCAGAAAAATGTTTCTTTGGCATGTCAAAAACTAAACTATTAGGCTTTGAAATGTCTGCCAATGGTATAGAACCTGACAATGACAAGCTACGTGCTATTCAAAATTTGCCTGTCTCTAAAAATATCCGAGACATCAGAAAAGCACTTGGGTTATTTTCTTTCTATAGACGATTTGTCCCTAACTTTGCTTCTATTGCATCCCCATTGCATGACTTAACTCGTGACTTTGTCTGGACATCAACTCAATAGGACTCATTCGATAAGCTCTAATGTCTACTAATGACGGCCCCTGTATTAGGCCATTATCAACCTGGAGCATATATGCAACAACACACTGACGCAAGCACTATTGGAGTTGGTTGCGCCCTATTACAAAGAATAAATGGCAAATTGCACCCAACTGCCTACTGTTCTTGTTCATTAAATAAACACGAAAAAAATTATAGTATTTCAGAATTAGAACTACTGGCAATTGTATACGGCCTGACACACTTTAGACCAGTCAACGTCAGTGATCATCATTGACTTTGTTATCTTTGCAATTTGAAGGACATTACTGGACGACTGGCTCGTTGGGCGTTAAAGCTTCAAAAATATGATTATTCTATCATCTATAAAGCCAGTGTAAAGCCCACTGACACAGATGCTTTGTCACGCTTCCCAGTGGACAAACCAAATCCCCATTTATTAGAACAGATGGATGAATTACCAACTTTCTCTTGATGCCAGTACAAATTGCAAGCAAACAAGCAGATGCTAAGTTGCAACCATTAATAGCTATGTTGCAAAACCCCAACTCAGGTACACCCAATGTGCAGAGACGGGCTAAAACCTATCTTTTAAAATCCGGTGTCTTATACCGCAAAATTGCCGGCGGTTCTGGACTGTTGCATCTGCTAGTCATTCCAGATCAGAGTAAACATGAAATTTTATTTTCGTGTCACAATGATCCTCTGAGCAGTCACTTAGGATTTCATAAAACTTTCACCAAAATCCATTCCCGCTACTATTGGCTGGGAATGAGAAAGGACACAGAAAAGTATGTAAGGACATGTAAGAGTTGCCAAACTAGAAAATCACCACAACATCTTAAACCAGCCGGTCTTCTACAACCGATCCCAGTCCTTCGGATTGGAGAACGCTGGGGCATTGACTTGGTTCGGCCTATTCACCGTTCTAAAACCATGTTCACTCTGGCAACCGAATACTTCACAAAATGGTTAGAGGTCCGAGCTATACCCAAAGGTTCTACAGAACATGTGGCTAAATTTGTATTAGAACAGGTGATTTGTCGCCACGGTTCGCCAGCCTCTGACAGGCACTGTATTCTTAAGCGAACTCGTGCAACATCTTTTAAAATCCATGGGAGTTGACCCTTCCTTTACCACAGCTTACCACTCCTCTTGCAACAGACTGACAGAACACGCAAATCAGACAGTAATAAATATGCTTTCACACTATGTTTCAACTAAGCAGGACGATTGTGATACTGCTCTTCCCCATGTCATCTTTACCTATAACACCAGTAAACAAGAGACTACAGGACAATCACCCTTCTTCCTCTTCTATGGACGTCATCCCACCCTCCCAAATGAAGTACAACTAAAATACACCACCGACAATCTTTTTCTTAGAGCTACTCAGGAACAAATTCGGGCAGCTCGACAATTAGCTAAAGACAATATAATTCGCAAACAAATTAAGTATGAACAGACCTTTGATAGAGAGCGGCGAGCACTCAAGTTCCAACCCGGTCAATTGGTGAAGTTATTTACCCCCACTAGGGTAAAAGGCAAGACAACAAAATTACTTCACCGTTATCATGGACCGTTCGTTATATTGAAACAAACAGGTCGTGTAAATTACCAAATTAAAAGTGTGACTGGCCTCAAGAAATATGATAGTGTTGTACATGTATCACGTCTATACCTGTATTACCTACCTTAGACAGGTAGCACCGTAATAAATCAATTAGGGCTGTCAACGCTAGCCAACTCATTCTAAGTGCTTTCCAAGGTGGCTTATTTCTGCAGAGAAAAATGAGGAACAAAACCTAAAAGAAGAAGGCAACTACTGATTTCTTTGGTCACAGAAGTGCCGCAACCACTCACATATCACTTTGTTGTACCAGAATACAACGGGAAAATAAATCTATTTTGGAACGGTTAGTTTCCCCCCCTCCCCTTTTTTTCTGTTTTGTCAAAAAAAAAAATCCCTATTAGTGTAACGACCCAAATTCAATATATTAGTATGCTTCTTTGGCAGACAATTCCCATAAAATCTATACTACTTAGACGATCCTACGATTACTCTAACCTCCTAATGCCCATACCAACCCTCAAAACACACAAATAAGAACAAAAGAGCAAACAGACATTTAAAGGTTATTAAACACCATACTTAAAATACAAAGGCACGTTCACACAATTACTAATCTGCAGTTACAACACAATTCTTTTAACTTTTTCTTTTTCTTCTCAAATTTTTAAATTCCTATAAATGTTTTTTCTTCTTTCTTCAGAATATCCCTGACTGAAACTTTAAAATTCTCAACTAAAACATCTTTCTCTTATGCATTCATGTCATAGATGTAATTTAGTACAACTCTGATACGGCCTAAATTCTCTCAATTTCACCTTCACAGTTTTGGAAGCTATTGTCAAATTTACTTATTTTTGTTACGTCACTTACCAAGCCTCTGGTGACAAAATAACTTAAATGTTGGTCTATTATTTTAATAACAGTCCCCGTACATCCATTTTTTTTTTAATTTGACCGAAGTTTCACCGAGTCTCAATAGCTTTAGGCTTCAAGAATTTTTAAACCCTGAATATCGTTTCTTTTGACCAAAAATTTGACACATTTCAAAGTAAGGAAAATGTGCTTAAATGCACCTTACAATCATATCCATAGAAAATTTTTATTCAGACTAAAATCAGGTAAAGGTGACTTTTTTTTTTTTTTTTAACTGTCTGTTCAGCTAAAAATAACTTCCTTTGCTTTTAGATTTATTCAACTTTCCAGTATCACTTAAGGCTTGTTCCTTTATCCAGTTATCTTCTACTAATTATATTCAATTATGTGATAATTTTCAGCAAAAACACCTGTTCCTCTCGGTTCTAATCATTTACAGGTGAAAAGATAATTGTCAATACTACTGGTAAAGATCTTAAATTTCTAAGCTAAGCAATACTGTACACATTCTTAAAATTGTTGTTCTTAAGAACATTCCTGTAAGATAATTTACTCCAACTACTAACTGAATATTCTACAAATATTTTTAATTTTCTCTACTCAAAAATGACATTAAATGATTAATATATTATTAATATATTTCCAGTGAAATATAATATAGTGATAATCAGTGAAGCAACTATATCAAGATGAACTCCGACACTGCGAGAGTGACTTAGGTAAACAATTTGCAAGTCACCCCTCGGTGTTTTCGTCAGCTCACCTGCAAGGACCTATAACAGTAACGCAGCAGGGCAAGACTTGGTGGATTGTCCTACATACTGCAATTCTACCCTTGAACCTATTTGTCGGCTCTTTTGAAAGGACTTAGCAAAGCGACACAAAAGAGCACAATACATTCAAAGTGATATATACGGACAGCAAGCCGTAACTAAAGTTTTTCTACAATGTTCCTGCTCCAACTGTTATTACAGACTCACTAGGATGAGGCAGGAACCAGTCACACTTTTGTCAGTGATATAGTATTATTAGCAGCTAGGGCCACATTGGCAGGACTAAAGTGACACTTCTGTGCATTTAGTGACAGTGCCTTGTGGAATGACTCCCGTATGTTATAGTATGACTCATATTGATAGTGCAGTGTACTTCCATAGAACTCTGGAGCTCGTCCAACGTAGGAAGCTCCAAAGAAAATCTGATTCCCTTCTTTCCTTTTCCCCCCTCCCTTTATTCTCTCTCTCTCTCTCTCTCTCTCTCTCTCTCTCTCTCTCTCTCTCTCTCTCTCTCTCTCTCTCTTCCTTTTCAGGTGTTACACATTTTATTATATCACTATGTACACACAAATATGTACTTAATTTGGTATTCAGTATGTGCATTTGCACCTAGCAAGTATGCTTGATTGGTATTCAGTATGTGTATTTACACCTAGAAAGTATACTTGATTGCCTAGAGGCCCAGGCACCCCACTTGTCATAGTAATTCTTTCTTTTCTTGTTCATATTGTAACTTGCTCATTTGAGTATTGCTGAGGGCAGCAATATCTATCCGGCGGGGATGTGTTACATATATAGGCCGAGCGATATTTAAGAATTATTTGGCATTGTTGGATTTAACAGTTCATTTCTTACACGTGTTGAATGACTGGCATATTTCGGAGAGGATACGTACTTTGGACCGCCAAATCAGCTTTTCCAGCATAACCCAAGTCGCATGATCATGGGTGGCGTGATCCTAGAATGCACGAATTAAGGTAGTTGGGTAAGACAGCTGAATCGGCAGGAGCAAGCTAAATTGAACCAGCTGACGTGAGGGCTGCTGAGTAAACAGGTAGCCGCCATCTTTGGCAGGTGGATATTTAAAATAGTTAAAGGTAGCACACACGGGCGCTTTTTGGTTGGGCTTTTTAGTGTGAGTGCGCTGCTGGGCTTTGCTGCAGGACTCCATGCTGGGAGATCGCTCGTTCAGGCCTTCGTCCACACATCCCCTAAGGTAGGGCATATCAAATTATGTACTGACTTATTTTACTGCCCCAGATCTCCTCAAGATCTCAAAGGGGCCTTGTATGTTAAAGCTGAGTTAGGGAATATATTTATTAAACCGGGTTGACTGAGTATTATTCCTAACAACTCCCATATCACTCCACCACTCATTTTCCGCTCTATCCATAGCTATGTTCCCTGTTGTTATTTAGGGTTAAAGGTAACACCCCCCCCCCCCCATCTCCTTACAACCCTGGATGCAACAGTATATTTGTTACTGATGACCACATATAGCATAGTCTTCGCAATTCCTAAGTCTAAACAGTTTTGGTTTGAATTTTGTCTGGATTAAGTGCCACCTCTTGTATTACTTTCACTTTCTGATCTAGCGTATAACATTTCTTTTTTTCTGTTCCCCATGGTTGATTATAAGCATCTGAGAACTGAAAAACATAAATGCCAGATACTATTAGGTGCTTGTACAGGGTTCATAAGAGCTCCCATGTTTCTAAACATCCATGAGATATATGTGGCAATGTTACAGTGGCAGAAGTACAATCACACTTTGACATAAGTAATGGACCAACTTTACTAATATTAATCGGAAAAACTAATTGTAGTTGGTTTATTGAAACTTCGTCACTTACATTTTTATATTATCGAGGGACTATTTTCGGAAGCCATCGCTTCCATCTTCAACCTCTAACTAGCGTCTTGTCTTTCTTCCCTCTGGTGGTGGAACTATGAACTTCTTTGTAAAATTATCAACTGGTGGGATTTCAAAATTACTAATACTATTGATACTGCCTAATCAAACAACATATATGTGGTATATTTTGCTGCAAGTTATTTTTTTATGTGGTTCCTTTGATACACATAATCTGACCCCATTCAATGTTATTGAAAAGAAAGAAAAAAGAATATATAAAAAAGACATGATGAATACTGAAAGAAACCCTACAGTGATTGGCAGAATCTCAATGTCATGACATATTGCACATGCGACTAGCTATGGTATAAGAATGGTAGTAGCTCTATAGGAAATTAAACTAGCAAAGTGAAATTATAAAGGTGATCTGCAATCTTGGTGTGCCATTCTTTGAAACATACAAGATGACAGAGTGAAGAATTCTTGTTACATTATGGCCAACATGCCTAAATTAATTGAAATTATACTATGAGTCAACCAAGAGACACTGACTTCACATACCACAAATTTTCTTTCAAAGCATTTCGCCTCCACTTAAAGGCATTGTTAAGACATTGTTGACAATTTCTTGATCATTTCTTGTCGACAATTTCTTGATAATGTCTTCAAGTGGAGGCACAATGCTTTGAAAGAAAATTTGTGATATGTGAAGTGCAGAGTGTCTTGGTCAACTCATAGTATATTTTAATTATTACATTAATTCACAGTGTTAATTCTGATTTTGCCATTTACCTAAGCTAGTTACTTTTTAAGTGCTTTCATTAATAGTAGACAATCTGTTAACCTATTTAAAAGTAAAGGGAATCACAGAAATGTATTACCTGTATCCCTCTTCATCTTCAGCCATTAATCTTCTCATTCGTTCTTTTTCTATCCTCTCTTGTTCTTTCTTTTGTTCACGTTCTGCATTTGCATGGTGATTAAGAACAGCACGATTAAGTCTCAAAATTTTCGCTATGTTGTTACGATGATATTCCTTTAGATCCTTACCATGCTGAAGAACAGCATTTAAGTACTCCTGAAAAATAGGTCAGAGCTGGAACTTCTTTCAGAATACTCTACATACAACAAACACTTTTTAACAGCAGTAATACTTTTAGAAGAATGAGGAATTCAAGCTCCTGAAATTACACAATGATTTCTATTACTGCAAAACCTAAAGACAACGTTTGTGATTCTGTATGTAATTGCATATAACATGAACAAAGAAAAATTGATTTTTTTACAACAGTATTCAGAATTTTTTTTTGGGGGGGGGGTGACGGGTGGGTTTTGAAATTAAATAACATTACTGATATGCATGCAAGTTACTAAATAGTGTATAATTTTCATTGTTTCATTTATTGCTTTCTTGTATTAAATTATGCATAATTAGAGTAACAATCTATGACAAAACTTTCAGTTCCATAAGAAAATTCACTTATGTTTTCTAATCCACACATTTTCTACCTTTGAAGCCACAGAACTGAGATTACATTGTACTTCAAAACTAATTTTTGATCATTCTAGTTTCACATTTTTAGGAAATACCATCCACAAGCTACAGGAAGAAGTGCAGCTGCACATCTAGACTGAAGGAAATAATGGTATTTGGAACATATTCTCTTAAATTCTTAATAAAAAAGGAGGCTGTAGTGATTAAAAATTAATTTTCAATTATTTTAATTAAATTTTCTGGATATTTTTATTGTAACACATATTTACTAACTAGAACAGAAAATGCTAATTATAAGTAATTTTCACTGATATTCGCAAAGCATTTCACTCAAAGTTTAAGACAAAAATGTTCTTTAGATATCTGTAAATTCACTGCAAAATGACAACTCAAAAGCTGTGATCGTTGTTCCCAAACCTTGGTGATACACTGCTGGATTTTGCATTTTAATTACTCTCCCCTTAAGTAAATAAATCAATACAAAATTGTTTCTAAGTACTTTACCTGATGTTTCTGCCTTCGTTTTCTCTCTGCCTCTAGCTTTTGTTGTTTCTCTAGCTTTTCAGTAGCCCTGGCTTCACGCAAGCCTTGTCGTTTCGTGCGCTTGTAGGTTTTAATATGACATGAGGTTTCCAGCATAGTATCTTTTCTTGTACATGCAACTACCTATAAACAAGAAAAAAGAAAATGGGTGAAACTTAAGCCTATTTTATGTTCATAAAAACATATTACAGATGTTTGTACGCATCTCTGCTTGAAATATTGTTTCAATAGATATTAAAATTAATAAAAATACACGGTTTATTCTTGCTCTCTCATACTTACACAGTAACTAAGATGTATAACCATTTTCCAGTAAGATTCCTATAAAGAATGTTCTGAAAATCACTGAAGAGAAAAGTATAGAGCAATGGACTTCATGCAGATATTGCCTAATGTCCACATATTTCAGGTGTAAACAAAGCTTTCTTGAAAGGTGCAGCACTGGTTTTCTCTTGTATGGCCATGGCCATGTCCATTCTCAATCACAACACACACACAAAAACACACATTCAACACAATTTTTCAGTGCATCAACTTTAATCAAAGTTAAATGAAGTAACTGATTGGTCAACATTAACCAATGGTGCTGGATTAATCAACTGATTGCAGCCAAGTTGCACAAAATGGCTGCCAATCTTTATTTCCTTGAAGGTATTGAGGACAAGATAATGTGATAATATAATTTATTGAGTACTAAATAGAATACATCCTGGGCTACCCCTAAAATGGGCGCTGACCATCTGCCATTAGAACAACCCTTCAAAACATATTGCAAATGTGATACATTTCCATCAATGGAACTCTTTAACATGCAATTTTTACTTTTAAAATAAAATGTGTTTAGATTGTCTCCTTTATTTGTAGTTATCTTCTACACAAATGTACATACTACTGTTTCTCAATTTTCTTGTCATTATTACCTAATATTACACTGTTATGTCTTTAAACTGCAGAAAAGAGTGGTCAGAACAATAATGAATTTAAAACAGACAGATTCGTGTAAACGAGGTTTTAAACAATTAGGCATACTACCCCTTCCGTGTGTATATATATTGGAGCTATTGTTATATGAAAAGCAACAGTTAAAAAGATTTTCAAAAATGTGACACTAAACATGACTACAATATAAGAAACAAAAATTGTTTGGGTATCATTGCTCACAGAACTACACTCTTCAGTCAGAATGTAATTTACTTCGGCATTAAATTATATAACATATTACCCCCTCAGTACAAAAGTATCACATCAGAGGCTTGATTTAAACATAAAATTAAAGCAGTATTAATGAAACACTGTTTTTATTCTGTAACTGAGTTTACTGTACACTATAGTACCTATAGTTTTTAATTACTCTGTATATAGATTTTTATATGCTTATAAATTGCTTTGTATTTCAATATAATGTACCACGACTATTTTAATAATGTATTTGAAAATATTGTAAAGAATTTTGACTCTCTTATATTTGTAAAATCTTAATTATTCGATTCTGTATATAGTAATCATTGTACACAAATATCTGAGCAATAAAAGGGGAAGGGTATATATGATATTTATTGATCTAGAAAAGGCATTTGATTCTATTAATAGAGATGCATTGTGGATAAAATTAAGCAGTAAGGGGATAAGTCAGGCATTTATAGAAGTAATTAACATGATATACCAAGAGAATGAGTTGTATATAAAACTACCAGGCAACAAAGTAACTAACTCTATATCGAGGAAGGCAGGAGTACGGCAGGGATGTAAACTTAGTCCAGTATTATTTAATCTTTATATTGATGGAATTTTAGAGGAGATGTCAAGTTGTAGGGTACATTCACCAGTTATTAATAATAAAGAAATACCGGGGCTACTGTTTGCAGATGACCTAGTAGTTGGGTCCATATCAAGTGGAGGGCTGAGAAGAGCAATCGAGGCAGCCAATTCTTACTGCAATAAATGGGGTTTGAAAGTGAATGAAAACATAACAAAGATTATGGTCTTCAAAAAAGGATACAGGTTGCGTAAGGATGAGAAATGGGAGGTTAATAGAAGAGAAATAGAGGTAGTAAGGAGATTTGATTATTTGGGTACAAGGTTGAGTTCAGATGGCAGCTGGAAAGAACAAAAAAAGATGTCTGTGGCAAAAGGTAAAATGGCCATGAGAGTGATAAGATCATGCTACAGTAAACTGCCAGATATAAATGTCAAATTGTTGGAGAGGATTTATACGGCAGTAGTAGAAAATAGAATGTTACATGGATCAGAGGTTTGGGGAGTAGATGAGGTTTGGAGAGAGACTGATAAGAGTGCATAGATCCTTTTGTAAATACATATTGGGATTACCAATAGCATCACCTAATGGGGCAGCACAATTAGAACTAGGCAGGCATTCTACTAAAATTAAAATCTTGTCAAGGGCAATGAAATATTTATACAGAATCACTAAATTGGAAGATGGCAATATAATTAAAGAATGTTTTCATATTCAAAAGAGAAGTAACTGGGGTGGGTCTTGGGCACATAAAATGTATGACTTGTTGAAGCAGATAGGTATGGGTCATTCTTGGATAAATGCAGAGTATGGGTATAGAGGCTTCTGGAAAGAAGTTAAGCTAAGATTAGAAGATATTGATAGACAAGACATTTTTGCCAGTACAAGTGACAAAAGCTCACTGAGATTATATAGAGAAATAAAAACAACCTGGGGGAGGGAAGGATATATAGATATATGTAGTAAGTTAGGGCGAGAAGGTTTTGCTTGGGCGAGAACAGGGGTGAGAAACTTGAAAGGTATAGGTCAAGAGAGGGAGCTAGATAAATGTCCATTGTGTGGAGAAGAGAATGTAGATTTCCATTGTATATTAAATTGTAGTCAAAGATATGGAGAGAGCAGGCTTGGCTACATAAATGGGACAATTTGGGGGGTGAAGTAGTAATTAGAAAAATGTTGTCCGTAAAAGGAGAAAAGAACAGGAGAAATATAGGGAATTATTTAGGGAAAGTTAAAGAGAGATGGCTAAGAACATTTAAGAGAAAAATGTAGAGTGGGATAGGTGAAAGGCAGAAAGTGTAAAAAGGAGCAGAGGGCCTCCAATACACAAAAACTTAGGGTTAGGTGTATGGGGACCGAATTACTATTCAATGGTGGGCAACATAACATGATAGGATTTTCAGGATTTAGGAATATATAGCATATTTCAGTAAGGATTTTATAATTGTAATCTTGATTTTGTATTTCCATTTGTTGATGTAAAAGAAAATAAATTACTACTTACTTACTTACTATATAGTAATCTGACATATCCAGTATCATGTATTTGATCTTCTAGATGAATAAATGATTGAACCTTCTCATACTCCTTACTATTTTTGTCTTCATCATCTTCAATGTTTTCTTTATATTTTATTTTAAATTTTGAAATTGCCCTTACCTCTTGTTTAATGCTCAACTTTCCCACTTTCATATCCTTTCACAGTTTACCATTATTCATTTCATTACTACACTACTCAAATGTGTACTAAGGAGGGCCCCTGTATTAGGTCATTATCAACCCAGAGCATATACGGAACTACACACTGACGCAAGCACTATTGGAGTTGGTTGCACTCTATTGCAAGGAATAAATGGCAAATTGCATCCAATTGCCTACTGTTCTTGTTCATTAAATAAACACGAAAAGAATTATAGTATTTCGGAATTGAATTACTGGCAGTTGTATACGGCCTAGCACACTTTAGATCATATATATATATAGCTTCCCAGTCAACGTCAATGATCATCATTGACTTTATCTTCGCAATTTGAAGGACATTACTGGACGACTGGTCGTTGGGCGTTAAAGCTTCAAGAATATGATTACTCTATCATCTATTAATCCGGTGTAAAGCACACTGACGCGGATGCTCTGTCACGCTTCCCAGTGGACAAACCAAATCCCCATCTTTTAGAACAGATGGATGAATTACCAACTTTCTCTTGACGCCAGTACAAATTGCAATCGAACAAGCAGATGCTAAGTTGCAACCATTGATAGCTACATTGCAAAACCCCAACTCAGGTACACCCAAGGTGCAGAGACAGGCTAAAACCTATCTTTCAAAATCTGGTGTCTTATACCGCAAAATGCCGGCGGTTCTGGACCGTTGCACCTGCTAGTCATTCCAGATCAGCGTAAACATGAAATTTTATTTTTGTGTCACATTGAACCTCTGAGCAGTCACTTAGGATTTCATAAAACTTTCACTAAAATCCATTCCCGCTACTATTGGCTGGGAATGAGAAAGGACACAGAAAAGTATGTAAGGACGTGTAAGAGTTGCCAAACTAGAAAATCACCACAACATCTTAAACCAGCCGGTCTTCTACAACCGATCCCAGTCCTTCGGATTGGAGAACGCTGGGGCATTGACTTGGTTCGGCCTATTCACCATTCTAAAACCAGTAAAACCATGTTCATTCTGGCAACCGAATACTTCACAAAATGGGTGGAGCCCCGAGCTATACCCAAAGGTTCTACAGAACATGTGGCTAAATTTGTATTAGAACAGGTGATTTGTCGCCATGGTTTGCCAGCCTCTGACAGAGGCACTGTATTCTTAAGCGAACTCATGCAACATCTTTTAAAATCCATGGGAGTTGACCCTTCCTTTACTATAGCTTACCACCCCTCTTGCAACGGACTGACAGAACACGCAAATCAGACAGTAATAAATATGCTTTCACACTATGTTTCAACTAAGCAGGACGATTGTGATACTGCTCTTCCCCATGTCATCTTTGCCTATAACACCAGTAAACAAGAGACTACAGGACAATCACCCTTCTTCCTCTTCTATGGACGTCATCCCACCCTCCCAAATGAAGTACAACTAAAATACACCACCGACAATCTTTTTCTTAGAGCTACTCAGGAACAAATTCGGGCAGCTCGACAATTAGCTAAAGACAATATAATTCGCAAACAAATTAAGTATGAACAGACCTTTGATAGGAAGCAGCGAGCACTTAAGTTCCAACTCGGTCAATTGGTAAAGTTATTTACCCCCACTAGGGTAAAAGGCAAGACAACAAAATTACTTCACCGTTATCATGGACCGTTCGTTATATTGAAACAAACAGGTCGTGTAAATTACCAAATTAAAAGTGTGACTGGCCTCAAGAAATATGATAGTGTTGTACATGTATCACGTCTATACCTGTATTACCTACCTTAGACAGGTAGCACCGTAATAAATCCATTAAGGCTGTAATGCTAGCCAACTCATTCTAAGTGCTTTCCAAGGCGGCTTATTTCTACAGAGAGAGAGAAAAAAAAAAGGAACAAAAGCTACAAGAAGGCAGCTACTGATTTCTTTGGTGACAAAAGTGCCACAACCTCTCACATATCACTTTGTTGTACCAGAATACAACAGGAAAATAAATCTATCCACCAATGTACAGATCCGGAATATACCAAATAAGTTGTATTCATATCATTTACTGCATCTATAAATCATACAAGGGTTGTGAAAAATGCTACATCGGTCGAACTAAAAGAAACCTAAAATTCAGAGTCAAAGAGCACTTTGGAAACATTAAATTGAAATAAGATTTCATTTCATATTTGGAACAAAAACAATGACAATGAATCAAATCTAAAATTACTAAAAGGAGTGATAAACCAAAATAAACTGATACGGGAGAACATATTCTTACGTAAAATAAAGACTGAGTAATGAACTTTGAAATCCCACCAGTAGATTTGACAAAAGAAGCTCATAGTTCCACCACTAGAGAGAAGAGAGCAGTGAACAATAGACAATAGTTGACAAAGAATTAAAAAAACTGACTACAAATAGTTTTTCAATTGTGAAGTACTGCTCCCCTGCCATGATTCATCAGAGAAATATTCATCAGTTAGAGCATTACTAGCTTCATTGCCAGAGCCCAGTATTAGATAACATTAGATAACATAATTTAGATCTGGAAAAATTCTGATTACTAAGTTTTGTCAATTACAGTAACAGGAAAATTAAATTTGAAGCTAATATGCTATACATTTTAAGTTTTATCATTAGTTTTATGTATAAGCCACAAATGTAGTACTTTGTAATTGTAATAAAAGCTGTTATGTTTGTACAATTAAAGTTCACTTTTATTACATAATGTAAAATTGAAGCATTTTAAGGATAAGAAAAACAGATTTCTCAAGCATTAACTTAAACATTTGAGATCAGGAATCAAGCAAGGATAATTGCCCTCATGTACAAAAGCATAATTTCCACACTCATTACTTTATATGGCAAAGATTCAACCAGACAAAAATTTGTTTTTGAGATATAGAAACAGAAGACAATGATTTCACACAACACTTACGGCTCAACAATTTCATGGAAAAAATTATAAGACTTACACCTTTATTTCCACTTTAATAATAATTGAGATTTTTATGCCACTAATAAATTTTAGTTGTATTATTACAAGCGTTCTGAATACTGCCTAATGCATACCTCAGTTCGTAATTGCCTTTGAAAGTTAAGCAGCCGCAAAGCTCGAAGTTCTATTTGAGCCTTAATTTTCAGATCATCAGCCATTATTGTAGGCAAATTATTAAGCTCTTCTATGCGATGCGCTATTCTTGCTGCTAGCCTGCAAAACAAAATACATAAATTCATAATTAAAAGCTCAATAAAAATACTTCACAAAACTCAAGGTAAAACCTTCAATTAATGGCAGATGCCAAATCAATGAACATTTAAGTCTAAAATAAGAGGGAAAGGGGATATAAAATTTGTAAAGTATAACAGTCAGTTAAATATTAAAATGGGTATTTAATGTATTAGTAATACAAGGTGGAATCTATCATGAAATTTCCTTTGTGCATGTCATGTTTTCCTCTCAAAAATTTAAATTTGTATAGATCAAAACCTCCAAGAAAAACAACAGTTACAAAGGTAAGAGTCAGATTGAAAAATTCAATGCAACAACTGGGATCTGAACCACATGATGATGGTGGTGGTGGTGGTGGTGGTGGTGGTGGTGGTGGTGGTGGTGGTGGTGATGATGATGATGATGATGATGAGTGAGTGTGTGGTGTTTTAGGGCCCGTCGACAACTAGGTCATTTGGGCCTGATGATGATGATGATGATGATGATGATGATGATGATGATGGATTTGTATATAAGGGTACTCAACTGCTTGGTCATCAGCGCCCCTACAAAAAATAAATCATGGCAATAGTCAGAGATAAATACTCAAAAAAAGAAAAAGAAAATGACAATAAAATAAATATGTCCAAATGGAAAAAAAAACCCAATAAAAACTATAATTAACCATAAAATACCAAAAGGCACAAAAAAATGTTTTCAATATTAGCTTGTTGTCGAAACAAATCTGAACCACAGATCTCCCAGTCTCCGTCTAGTTGCTCTAACCACTAACCTAACATGTCCATGTGCCAGCACATTATATTCTCCAACTGTTTTGCAACTTTTCTGGTATATCACTAGGAAATCTCATATGCATGAGATGATGTACCATAATGGCAACTTACATGTAAGAACTTTAAGTCCCAGCTTTATATTTTAAATCAGATATCTCCGAACTATGGCTTACAAGTCAAATATGACACACCAGTGTGGCCTGCAATAACTAATGGCTTATTGTTATGTTAAGTTGGATAAAAAACACAGAATGATAACTCGGTTTTATTTCCTTGTTGGGTAAAGGTTAATGACAAGTGCAATATGCAGAATTTTTAACTTAGCATAATAAAAATAACTGAAATGAAATCCCACTAACAGTTTATAATGTCCAATTGGAAAAATATTAATGAGGTTCATGCAATTGTGATTTTCCACTGACAATATTTTCACGAGGCCGCTCGTAAGCAAACGCCAAGAGAGAGGGAAGTGCGGAGTGAAAGAGACAGCGCCCAAGCCATGCCCAGAGAGAGACAGCAATAGAGTGATGTTCTCGCCTCATCATGAAAGATCGATAACTTTTGTGTGGCTTCATCAGGTTTCGAGAAACCTCGAGAACAGCTGCTCGTGTATAAATAAGTGTTCAGAGGGTGCAGACGTGGAGAGAAGCAGTCATTCAAGAGTTGTTAACTGTACAGGGTGGACATGTGGCAGACGGACTTGAAGATTGCCTAAGTGTGTGTTAAGTGTGTGTTATGTCATTCTGCTGATATCAGAGTTGTACAACTGTCTTTCTATGAAAAAAAAAAGAGCATTTTTAATTTCTGCAACCTGGACTTTTAATTTTACAAACCCACAAAGTCAGTGTTTGTAGTTGTGCAAAAATTTTAGTCGCAACAATTATTGAAAGCTCATTGGTTAACTTTAGATCTGTAAACATGTTTGTGTTCTTCATTTTGAAGAATGTTTTCTCACACAAGTAGTACCAAAAACAGAAAAGAGAAATGATCAAATTTATTCAAATCAAATTGTACCAGTGGAAAGCTTAAAAGATTCCAACAAAGACGACTTTTGAGATGTATTCTTAATTGTATTCCCTACACTGTAAATTAATAATTTTCATTTGAAGTTCCAAGGTTAGGGTTTCAATGTCAGTATCAAACGGATTTTGGAAAACTTTAATTTCATGCGTAATGATGTCGAAGTCTGAGAAACAAGTATTAAAATTAGGAACCCCCCCCCCCCTAAGCTCCTTTGATTACAAATATTTCACATGTTTTAAAATGTGTGCAACATTTTTCCCATAAGTGTGAGTGAAACAGTTATTTTCTGTTGGAACAATTTGATAGTGTATAAATCAGGAATAAGCTGGTTTTCTCCCTGCAACTTCGAAATCAGTTTTTGTAGTGTTTAGCACCCACTTTTACCACATGCGACACTGCAGGTGGTGACACTGATGATACATAATATATAGATGGAGCACACTGGTGGAATGAGATGGCAGGTGAAACCAGAGCCCAGAGGAAACCTGCCCCTATGCCATTTTGTCCACCACAAATCTCACATGCGGTCACTTGGGATCAACTCCAGGTCACTTTTGTGAATCGAGTGGTCTAACCAATCGGCCACGGCACAGCCTGAAATTCAGTTTGTTCATAGGTTTGTTAAATTGAAGTAGAAATCTAACTTCCATACTCCCTTGCTATTTCGTAATTCAGTAAAAGGGCAATGCTTTTTCTTAAAAAAAAAAAAAAAAAGTGATTTGATCAAAGTTTAAAAAAATGCTTAAGGACTTTTCTGCAACTAAGCCAGTGTACAGCAGTATGATGAATTGAATTGAATGGTTGTGGCATTGGTTACAAGTAAACACTGCTTAAGATATACATCCTGGGTCATATGATACATACAGGTCATTCAAAAAGCGCACCAGTTTTGGATCAATTGGTAAATTGTTTGTCAGATGTCGACATTGTTTTGTAACATTGCTATATTCACAAACATTCTGACCCAATTTAATCTGAATTTCTCACGTTTCTTCAATCTGTATCAAACCATGGAGCAGTTAACTAATGCACAACGTGTGCTAACTGTGAAAACTTTTATCAGAATGGAAAAAGTTATGCAGCAATTCTCAGGCGAGTTCGCCCAATATTAGGGTGAAATGAAGCACCAAATGAATCAACAATTCACAGAGCTTATGAAAAAGTTTAAAATGAGTTCAACAGTGAACATTAAAAGTCTTGGGCATTGTCATAGTGATCAAGCTGAGAGAAACATTGTGGTGGTATGTGACAGTATGGCTGTTAGTCCAATGAAATCGGTTGTTCACCATTCCCAATAATTGGGCATGGAATGTTCTTCAGTACAGGGAATTCGCCAGTGGCTGATCACATTAAGAGGCAAAATTTTTTTGACTGGTTTCTGAGAAGATGATAGAAAGACGACTTTGCAAGCAAAATCATCTTCAGTGATGAGGCACATTTTCAATTAAATGGATTTGTGAATAAGCAGAATTGGCAAACTCTGGGGGTCAGAAAATCTTCACATAATTCAAGAAAAGAAAATGTATTCACAAGTGACAGTTTTGTGCAGCTTTTGGGTGGACAGCATCATTGGCACATATTTATTTTTGAAGATGAGGTCAGTACAAACTGTGACAGTTAATGAAAACTATTAATGTGCAATGATAAGTGTTTTTGTGGCTTCTTTTCAATTGAATGGACATTTAGGAACTGTGGTTTAAGCAGATGTTGCCACCTGGCATGCTGCCTATGAAACAATCCAATTGCTCCAAGAATGGCTCCCAGGTGGCCTCTTTTCTTGTAATGCTGCCCATCATTGACCTCCAAGGTTATGTGACTTAACTCCACAAGACTTTTTCTGTGGGATACTATTAAATTATTGGTATACATCAATAAAACCTGTTACATCCATGACTTAAAGGAGGAAATTCAATGAGTTGTCATCGAAATTCAAGTGGAGACTTGTCAGGCAGTCATACAAAATTTCACGGACAAAGCTCTTGCATGCCAGGCCAGTAGAGGAGGTGATATGTCCACATAATTCACCATACCTGAAATCGGAGGGTGTGACGAACATATTAATGAACTTTGTTACTTGTTTTAAAAAAATAAAGTTCACAATTTGACATAACAATGCTGGCATACTTTTTGAATCACCCTATACATAGATGTTGCAGATGAAATTAAAACTCTAACCCACTTAATTTATGATTTGAGAAAACATGTCTCCCATTAAATCATTCCTGATTCTGATAGGAGTTATTGTATGAAAGTGCTTTTTGCCATGGACTTTCTAATTAATGAAACTTTATTTGAACTGGAAATTAATTGTTCTTTCACACTAGCCGTGTGTAGGATGCACTATGAAAGGATAGAGCTAGACTGAAAAACTCAATGCCATAGCAGGGATTTGAACCACGGATCTTCTGGTTTCCGTCAAGCCCCTCTAACCATTTGAGCTACTATGGTCAATGTGCCAACATGACATTAAATTCTCCAACTGACTCGTGTTTCTCCCGGTAAACCACTAGGAGTTCTCATAAGCACATGAGACAACTACCTTAATGGCGACTCACTATGCTGTAAGTACTTTAAAGCCCGGGCTTTATAGTTCGGACCACTATTAGGTACAATTAATGGAAATTAATTGTTCTTTCACACTAGCCGTATGTAGGATGCACTATGAAAGGATAGAGCCAGACTGAAAAATTCAACTATGAAAGGGTAGAGCCAGACTGAAGAATTCAATGCCATAGCCAGGATTTGAACCACGGATCTTCTGGTTTCCGTCCAGCCACTCTAACCATTTGAGCTACTATGGCCAACGTGCCAACATGTCATTAAATTCTCCAACTGACTCGTGTTTCTCCCGATAAACCAGAAGATCCATGGTTCAAATCCCGGCTATGGCATTGAATTTTTCAGTCTGGCTCTATCCTTTATTTGAACTGTTGGCAAATTAGGTAGAGCGATACATGCCATTGTGTGCATTTATATAATTGTTTCATTCAGTGCTGTAAGTGAAAATTGATTAACACTGAGACAAAACAGTAGAACACTGATTTGTTAAACACTAGTAATTATACATAAGGTCAGCAGAACTACTGACAACACTAAAGGAATGACTGAGTTACAATTTGTAGTAGTGACAAATCAAAGTGGTTAAGCCCTATCTAGGGAAGGTACACATCTGACATCAATACACCTTCAAGCCAACATGTCATTGCCAAGACAAAATGGTGTCAACTTAGCTGATACAATTTACATCAGTGCAGCTAGGAGCATAGTACTGTAATACAGAAAGAAATAGGAATCTCAGAACCTCACTCCTTTAAATCAGTGATGACTTCTACCCTCTGATGCCTTTGATTTCAGGACTGAAAGTGAAAGGAAAGCTAAGGAAAGAAGCAAAAACATAAGCAGAAATCATCCTCTGTAATAACGAATAGATATATACAAGAAAAAAAGAACATTGCAAATCTAGTGCTTTTAACCCACTCCCCTTTCTAGAGAATTTATGACTCTTTTTTAATATTCCTTAGCAAATTTTTGATGACTTTCTGGCATCAAGATACTAAAAAATGCTGTTAACTTGTTGACAACATTGGTTCCTACTTGTAGCCATGAAATGTACATGGGTTCAAACACACTCATGCAGAGCTTTTGGCCCATACATAGAACTGCTGCCCTTGCAGCATGATGCACTTGAGGAGCTATGAGACTCTGGCTGTGAAAAGCAGATGCTGACCACATCATCTCCCTATATTGGCTGGATAATTGTGTACCTCTACCATGCACATGTTAGTGAATCCGCAATTGGGTTGTTGATCTACCCAGGCTCATGAGGGCACTCAAACTATGCATTATAAAAATCACTAAGTAATACTTTTTACATATCAATTTCTAAAACTACTTTGAAGTTAAAAAATGTGAATAAATCTATGTATACCTATTTTCTCGTTCTTGAAGAATAATGATTGGGTCAAGACCAGCAGGTTTAGTAACTGGAGTAACCCTATTTTGTTTTTGTTGTGGTGGCTGTGAAGGTGGTGCACTAGTCTGCCCAGATCCCGTTGCTGAACTTTGCTGCGGCAAGATCCTTGGAACTGCTGATGTGGTAGTTTGGGGTGGCACAGTAGTACTTTGACCAGTTGTTGTAGATGCTGGTGTTGGACCAGTGGTTGGTGGGGCAGGAGTTGGAGCAGGCTGCCCTGGCAATGGAGACTGAGTTGGTGGTTGGCCACCAACAGGACCTGGTGTCCTCATAGGTTGCTGCATGCCCCCTAGCAAATCTATAATGTAATTAGTACAAATGTATATTATTATTTTTTGTTAAATGATGGTTGAACCACATAATCTGATTCATGAATAAAATGAAATCAACTTAAGGACTTTTTTGGTGTGAAAATCCTCTTTGTTTATGACATTCTTCTTTCACATGCATAATTATGCAATGAGCAAGCAAACATTTTTCAACTTAAAAGTCATGGGAAGAAAAACTAAAGAATTTAAAATTGTTAAATATTATCAAATAACAGTATACCAACCATTGTGATAAGTACATAAAGAATTAAGCAAAAAAAAAAAAAGTACAACGTACTTGTATCAGGTTGCTGTGGTACTCTTTGTTGTGGTACTTGTTCAGCCCGTTTCCCTTGAACTGCAAGAGCCAGTTGACTAGTTAAAGGCTGATTACGAGCTAACAGCCTGTAAGCCATAATCTGCACACGAAGCTGCTGCAGTTGACCTGAGCTGAAGAGATGTTTCTGTGTTCCATCTAAAGTACCAGGTCCCTATGAGTAAAAATATAAGAAACACTCTCTTAATGTATGTTTGGAACATTGTATAAATCAATAAATATATGTATTTATGCTTCTGCAAGCACATTATAGCATTTCAGTTAATTGATGGAAATTAACCATTTCTTCACACTAGCCGTACATAGGCTAAGGTTTTTGATAGAGCCAACATGAAAAATTCAATATTATTTCAGTTAATTGATGGAAATTAACCATTTCTTCACACTAGCCGTATATAGGCTAAGGTTTTTGATATCAACATGACTGGATGGAAACCAGGAGATCCATGGTTCAAATCCCGGCCTTGGCATTGAATTTTTCATGTTGACTCTAACATTATAGCATTTTTATCTGTAGGTGTACATGAATTTGGAATTACTCAGAACTGAAATGTGAACTATTAACATGATGTACTAAAAGAATTACTTTAAACAAGCCAAGGCATTTGTTAAATCTGAGAGTGCAAATAGTTCACTTAGCCCGATTTCACCAACAGATGGGCCCACCTCGGTAGCGTAGATGGTAGCATGTCTGCCTCACGTTCACGAGGTCCCGAGTTCGAATCTCGGTCAGGGTGAGTTACCTGGATAAGGTTTTTCCGCAGGGTTTTCCTTATCCTTACAGACGAATGTCAGGTAGCTCTGAGCTCCATGGACCCTGGACACATTTGAGCATCATTTCATTCATCGTCCGATATGACTTAAAGTTGGAGGACGTAAAATCGCACGCACGCGCGCACACACACACGCGCACACACACGCACGCACACACACGCGCACGCACACGCGCGCACACACACACACACACACACACACACACACACAAAAACAGATGTTAAGACTTAACCCGAGTTTAGCAATAGTTAAAACAAAAATTGCATTTCACCAACAAGCGTTAGTGTAACACTCGTGTTAAATCTCATGTTAAGCTAACAAGCCGAATTTCTGATGTTAAGTCCTTAACAACTGTAAATAGTCAAGATGGCGAGCATGAACTCAGCTGTTGATGTCGATTTGCTATATTTAAGACCGTCTAAATGGCATTCATAATAGAGTACGGCCTATGAGGAGAAATTATTTTGAGGAAATATCCGAAGAAAATTGTTTTACGGAGGTATAGACTGTCGAAACATGTTGTTATGAAGATTACTGCGGAAGTACAAGAGAGGTTAGAACATGCATCGAAAGGAATATGGCGATCTCGCCTTTGCTTCAAGTATCAATAACCTTGCGATTTTATAATTCACTGAATTATGTGAATAATACATTGTGCACCTCCCGTCTTGAAACGTTCAAATCACTTGCCCTTCTTCGCTCCTTGTTTTAAATTTACGTAATACTGAGTTAGAACATGCATCGAAAGGAATATGACAATCTCGCCTTAGCTTCAAATATTAATAACTTTGCGATTTTATAATTCACTGAATTATGTGGGTAATACACTGTCCACCTGCCGTCTTGAAACGTTCAAGTCACTTGTCCTTCTTCGCACCTCATTTTAAATTTACGTAATACTGAGTTAAAACATGCATCGAAAGGAATATGACGATCTTGCCTTAGCTTCCAGTATTAATAACCTTGCGATTTTATAATTCACTAAATTATGTGGATAATACACTGTCCACCTGCCGTCTTGAAACGTTCAAGTTACTTGTCCTTCACACCTCATTTTAAATTTACGTAATACTGAGTTAAACATGCATCAAAAGGAAACTGCCGATCTCGCCTTAGCTTCAAGTATTTGTGTTTTATAATTCACTGAATTATGTGGATAATACATTATCCACCTCCTGTCTTGAAACGTTCAAGTAACTTGCCCTTCTTCGCTCCTCATTTTAAATTTACGTAATACTAAGTTAGAACATGCATCGAAAGGAATATGCCGATCTCGCCTTTGCATCAAGTATTAATAACTTTGCGATTTTATAATTCACTGAATAATGTGGATAACACACTGTCCACCTTCCGTCATGAAACGTTCAAGTCACTCGTCACTTGTACTTCTTCGCACCTCGTTTCAAATTTACGTAATACGTCGTGTTTCTAGTAATGACACATGCATTTGAATTAAGTTTGTTTCCAATTTTTTCCCACGTGACATCTTTCTCTTTTACATTCACCGCACCCGTCCTATTTTCCACGATATCGTTATACTTCGTCACCAATTCAATTAACAATCCTTTCTCCATTTATGAGAAATTTGTTTCACGGCTTTTGTTTATAATTTTGTTTATCCGCCATTTTTTTAGCTGTGTGCAGACTGTGGTGCAGACGAAAATGAAAACAAAAGCGCATCGCAGTACGTTCAGAAAATAATACGACTCATCCACAGACTTTTTTTTTTTTTTTTGGTAATTTATGTCCTCCAACATTAGCTCATATTGTACGATGAATGAAATTTGTGAAATGATGCTCAAATGAACCCAGGGTCCATGGAGCTTAGAGCTACCTGACATTCATCTTGAAGGATAAGGGAAAACCCCGGAGAAAACCTTATCCAGGTAACTCACCCTGACCGAGATTCGAACTCGGGACCTCTTGAACGTGAGGCAGACACGCTACCATCTGCACTACCGAGGCGGGTATCCACAGCCTTCTATAGATGTAATATTTACAAGTTTCTTGGCGTTAGCACGTGTTTGTTAACATTTTCAGAAAACAGGTTGGTGAAATGCAAGAAATTGTTAGCGCTGCTACAATTGTTGTTACATTTGTTAACGTCGATTTTAACATCTGTTGGTGAAATCGGGCATTAATGTTGGCCTGTAAAATATGTGAGCTGTCACACATTTATCATTGTGTGTTGATCTGAAATCAGGGACGGTGTTTATATACCATACAAAGTTCTAATGAGTATTTATTTGTTCTTTAGACAGCAATAGAGCAAGTGTAAAGTAGTGCAATGGCTTCTAATGTTGAATTTAGTGATGAGTCAGAGAGATAGGCATTGCAAACTGTGGATCAAAGTATTACACATCTTTCAAAAGATGGAACAATGAGGAATACAGAAATCAACTCAATTTCAAAAATGCTCAACATCTTACACTAAAGCATATGGTGCAGGTAAAGCAAGTGTGTCTCACATTTGCAGAGAGAAAAGAAAACCTAATCCCAGTGGTGCTCCAGTGTTTGAGTCATCTAAAAAACATATTAGACCTCCAAAGAGGGTTACAAATTTAAGCAACTTTGACAAAAGACATTGCTCACAGAACTGTTTTGAGTTTTACGACCAGATGAATTTCCAACAATATGATAGTAACTTGTACTCTTATAACTAAACTGTCATACACTGCATCAAATTCAACTTACAGAATTTTGGGAGCATTAGGATTCAGGTACAGCAGGACAAATGGACATCACTTTTTAATGGAGAGGAGCGACACTGCTGTATTAAGGTTAAAATTCTTACTCATAATGCATAAAATTTGAAATTCTGGTGATACAAGATCTATATTTTACTTAGACAACATATGGAAGACAATCTGGCGTGACTCCTGAATCCTACTTCACACTACCATGAAGAGATGGCAGCTGATAAACATTCAAGAATTAATCTCAAAAACTATTCGTAATTGGTTTATTGATACTCGTCACTTACTTTTTTATATTAATGAGAGACTAGTTTCAAAGGCAATCGCCTCCATTTGGAAAGAGATTGAAAATGGAGGCAATTGGAGACTAGTTTCAAGAGAATCGCCTCCATTTGGAAAGAGATTGAAAATGGAGGCGATTGCCTTTAAAACTAGTCTCTCATTAATATAAAAAAGTAAGTGACGAGTATCAATAAACCAACTACAACGTCACTGTTACTAAATTCCTCCAAACACACATAACTAATAGGCTAACAAGTCTTGAGGAATAAGAAGTTGGAGGTTAAGTGTGGAGCAAATAACAGGAAAATGGATACGTCACTGTTACTAAATTCCTTCAAACACATATTCAAGAATCACTTGGTTATTGAAAACAAAATACCAAATATGACCTGTAGAAAGAACCAAATTGTTGAATAGTTGCAAGAAAGAGGGGTTCAATTTTCAGCAAGAGAAATTAACAATGAGTTATTACAAAGAGTACTTCCATTTAAAAATTACGTTGATACATTCAACTGGATAAACTTGCAATTGAATAGGGAATGAGATAATCTGGCTCCCCCTTACCACTGACAGTATAATCCAACTGAGTTAATGTGGGCTCAAATAAAACAAGGGGTGGTTGCAAATAGAAATAACTTTTAAACTGACTGACACTAAATGACTTACTAATAAAGAAAATGAAAAGGTAACAAAACAAGACTGGAAAAACTGCATGAGACATGCAGAAAAACTACAAGACAAATTCTGGGAAGAAATAGGATGTGACAAGATTTTGGAACCTATTATCATAAATTTGCAAGATAACATGAAGAAGACAGAGATGCCTAATTGTTTCTTGATGTAAGAGACACTGACAGCAACATGGATGAGGCATTGGATCCAAAAAACAGATAATTTATAAACTATAATTATAGCATTTATATCATATGAATGCTCTAGAATAATGGAAAGGGAAATGTGAAAAGAGTGGAGGCAATGAGAATGCAATGTTGAGCATGAAAACACATCTCATTCGCTGCAGACTAAAATGTTTCCCATTTGAAAAACATTATACACTGGAAGGGGAAAAAGAAGGTTGTGTGCATGGTGAGCTCCTAGAGTTTATGAAAGAGCTATAAGGAGTCATGGGAGTGGACAATGTAATTTATAGAGTAAGATTTGTTATTGTTAGAAGAATGTAGCTAAAAATAGAAGTTGTACTTTTAGTGAAGAAATGGAACATATATTGACAACTGTAAGTGTACTATATGACTTTTAATATTAAGAAGTGTAGAATTAAATCCTGGATCTATTGAGATGCAGTGGTGATGGTAAACCTAAAGGAGAAATTGAATAGAATGGAAGATATGGAACAGCTAAGATCAGACATTTTGAATGTAATAGCCAAGGGCATTAAAGAAGACTTCAGGCTTGAGGTCTAAGGAACCAAGATGAGAGGTAAGATATGAAAGGAGGAATATAAATAATGGAAACTCACAGTCAACGTTTCCAAATAATGTTCATTGGTGTTTCAGACAGGAGAGCTGAAATTGAAATTTGAGTTTTTATTTACAGATGCTCTTTTAACAGCTGTGGTTCCCAGCATCCAATCTTTATTGTGTATGAAAAAACACTATTTTGCTCAAGGGCCTCTTTATTAGGCTTGAAGTTTCTATTACATGTTGTAATCTATGACATGGGACCACCTGCTTTACTTCCATACCAAAGTAAGTCATGCTAAGGACTTTTACATCTGAAAAAATCCATCAACTCTGCCAAGTTTGAACCCTCGAGCTCAGGAACCAGAGGCTAGTATGTTATCCCTTGATACCGAAATTAAAGGATTGCCATAAGTAAAGAATCATGATGGTTTTCAAAGGAATGTATATTTGTGTGGAACGAGTGCAGGTGCAGTTGAGTTGAATAGCAACAGGGTTGAATAGTTGTTTTAACAAAAGAAACGTAAGAAACAGTGTCCTTAGCAGAGTTCTAAAGGGTAGTACTTGACTCCGTTTGAATAGGTATTCTTCGGGCCCCTAATAATGACAATGGACAAAATTGTCACAAAGGGAATCTTTGTGTGAAAAGAGGGCTTCCAGAAAGTGAAAGTCATGCATACACCCACATGCAGTCTTCGGCGTGAGGCCGATTACGGAAGTCTTCTTCTGTCTTGGTCGAGGGCAGACCAGAAGTGATGAGAGAAGATATTTGTTGGTTCATATGTACGTGAAGAACGAATTAAGTTTATCGAATAATAAGTATTCCACCTTCAGTCTCTCTGAACAGTGATATATTGGTAACCCTTGGTCGGCAACTTCAAGTTTGATGTTCTGATAAAAAGAAGCAGTCATTAAACCTATCCTTCTCATACATTCTCACGCATACCCTGGGAGAAACCTCATTGCTTTACCCTTATTATATCAAACTGTCCCATTAAAGTGGTAACCCTTGCTCGCCAACTTATATTTGTATCACCCTAGACCAAGGGTGGCCAATGAAGGATATGGAGAGAGAGAGAGAGAGAGAGAGAGAGAGAGAGAGAGAGAGAGAGAGAGAGAGAGAGAGAGAGAAAGAGAATGATAAGTATAAGGGCGCTCAACTGCAGAGGTTATCAGCGCCCTTGAAGGATATGGAAGAAATTACACAAATACTGAAGAGAAGACTGGAAATGATGCTAAAAGGATGGGAAGTTGCAATAGCATACAGTGTTGGGAGGCATGCAGGCTAGAGGGTAATTGTAGTGAGGCTAAGCTACACTATAACTGGTGTATGAGGTGCTTAGGGGGCACGTACGAGAAAATGTTCAAAAAAATCTAAATTTTTTTTTATTGTTTTGTAAAATAGTATATAGTGTTAGCTATCAAACGCCAAAATATTATGACTGTACGTGGTCTGTAAGTGCCTTTAAAAAATTAAATGCCAAAGTGTTGCATAGCAGCCAAGCCCCCTTCTTTCTGAGCATTTTCTACACTCTTTGTTTGTACAAGATTTTTCCAGTCTATATGGACAGGCTGAATCTGAGACAGGTTGTGGGAGTTTAGGTGGGATTCAGAAGGCTGTGGTAATGTACTTCCTGTTTATCTGGTGCATGTGCTAACTTTGTATTTGTGTGTATAAAAAGTGTGTGAGAGTTTTGAGAGCTGAAATTAGTGGGTATTTTTTTCTGCTTTCGGTATCTTGTATCAAGATGGGGAATAGAAGAAATTTTAATAAGGTTAGTAAATCTTGTATACAAAATATTACAAAGAAGAAGACAAATATACCAAAGAATAAGGTTAGATCACCTCCTGTTACTAAAAGCTCCTCTAGTAAAAAACTTGGAGAAGGACTGAAGCTGTCAAATGATTGCAGAGAAGAAGATTCTGGCTTCAGAATAATTGATTTACAGTTGTTATCATTAGCTATAGGAAGCTTTTGTGCTTGTAGTTCTTGTGGACAAAATAACTGTTTGAAGCTATATGATTGTAATAGATGTGGTTTAGTTTGCACTTTACACATTGTCTGTGATAAATGTGGGGAAGATTATGCCTTCAAAACCTCACAAGGTTCAAACTGGCAAAATGAAGCCAATCTAAGGTTGGTATATGGTATGAGGTGTGCTGGTATTGGAAGAGAAGGTGCAAATTTGTTTTGTGGTATGATGAACATGCCTGCGCCTCCTGTCAAGTTTACTGCTTATCAAAGTTATACACCACATTAGAAAATGTGTGTAATGATACCATGACAGACGCTGCTAAAGAAGCTGTTGCTCATAACAGTACAGAAGAACAAATAATTGGGACTGATCTATGTGTAACATGTGACAATACATGGATGAAACGCGGCCACACATCTCTGTAAGGAGTTTCAACAGTAATAAGTGTAGATACAGGAAAAGTTTTAGATTTGCAAGTTATGAGCAAGTTTTGTCATGTGTGTACAAATAGAAAAAAGGATAATGATAAAGAAACTGAAGAAAAATGGTTGGAAATTCACAAGAAAACTTGCTCAAAAAACTTTACTGGCAGTAGTGGTGCAATGGAACCTGCAGGCATGATGATATTTTCTAGGTCACAAGAAAAACATAAGGTTAGGTATACAAAATATCTAGGTGATGGTGATTCTAGTGCTTTTAAAAGTGTACTAGAGAGCTACCCATATGGCCCCAATGTAAAAATTGAAAAACTTGAATGCATTGGCCATATACAGAAGAGAATGGGTGCTCATCTGAGAAAACTATGTCAGGAGATGAAGGGAAAAAAGCTATAAGATGGCAAACCTATTGGTGGAAAAGGAAGATTGACACAGAAAGAAATAGGTGTACTGCAAAACTACTATGGACTTGCTATCATTAGAAACAATGGAGATGTGAAAAATATGCAACGTGCAGTGTGGGCCACCTATTTTCATTAACTGTCTTCTAATGAAAACCCACAACATGGTCTTTGTGATGAATCTTGGTGTCCAGTGAAAAGAAATGAGCCATATAACCATAGCCATAGCCTTCCATCAGCTGTCTTAGAATCTATAAAGCCCACCTACCAATTCTTAGCACACCCAGACTTGTTAAAAAAAATGTCTCCATGGCAAGACACAAAACCCAAATGAAAGCCTCAACAGTCTGATACGGAAAAGGTGTCCCAAAACATTTGTGTCTTCCATGGTGGTGAAAATGGCTACATTTGATGCTGCAATAGTGTTTAATGATGGGAATGTTGGCAGAAAGAAAGTTATGCACCAGTTAGAGTATCAACCTGGTGTGTTTTAGGAAACAATTTTGCAGAGTATCAACAACATTCGCATCACTGATGCAGACAGAGCTATGAAATTAATACAAAAAGCAAGACAGAAGAGGAATTTAAAAAGAAAGGCTGAAGAAGACCAGAATGAGGATACAGACTATGGATATGGGAAGTTCGGACTTAAATTAAAAGGTAAACTGACTAATATTTATTGTATTTTTAATTGCCTTTTCCAGTAACTTGCATTTTCTACAACTTCAACCCATTTTTCTCTTAAACTGCTTCATCTACAGTGATGCAATTTAGTACACAGCTTTCTTAGGCCATAATAAATGTTGTCGGTTCTAGAATTTAAGATTAAGCCCCAGATGGAATGTGATGATACAAAATATATGAAATTATTTTACTTTTTAAAGGATGCATGTGATTAACATTTTTTTTTAAATTCTATACAGCTTCAATAAGAAATCTAAATCCAGCAAATTCATTTTTAGTGTGTTTTAAAATAACATACAACATTTCAGAAAGATAGCATATGTGAATTTTGAAAAAAATGGGTTTAAGTTTGTAAATATCTCTGCATATGGAAAAAATATGAAGCATTAGTTATAAACAATGGAAAATTATGAAAAAAAAATTGTGCATATTAACTGTATTATCTTAAATGAGTATACCAAGTTGCAGTTCTCTAACTTGAAAACTTTGGCTGTTATGGCTATTTATGTAAGACCCTAAATATTTGCATATGTCCACCCTTAAAAGAGCAAGTAAGCTAAGAGGAATGAACATTTTTATACAGAGATTTACTGCCAAACCAAAGAAAAATCCAGTGAGAAATAACGCAAAAGATGAAAGTAAGAATATTTGGATATACAACATACATTAAAACACAACAGCTGTGAAATATAAGACAGAGTCGATCCTATGAATATAAATGACATAACCAGCATAAATAACCAATGGAATCAAAATCAGCAGTAAATTAAAGAAGGCAGGGTAACAGCAGAAATTGGCATGGGAAAATCAATCTGTCTGAATGGAGAAAGTGAGAAAAATTTGGAGGTAAATACAGGATGTGGAAATAGTCATGTCAGCAGCAACAGTCATGACCAGAGAATACAGGTAGCACACAAGCGTCAGAATATCCAGTAGAAGGAAGCAATGAAGTGACGGCAAATAGTAACAAGACAGAAAGAGAGATAGAGTAACCTGGCATAAAGGGGAAGGAGCACATGGAAGTGAAGTTCATCAGAGGGGGAAAGGGAAAGCACCATTTCATCAGAACATGGGAGTTTACTAGTATCACAAAAATATAAACAGATGTCAGAAGGTAAAGGAACTGAACTGAGAAGTAAGAGAGTTTTACATAAATTCAGGAGCAGACAGTTCACAACAGATTATGAAGAAAATGAGGTTAGGTTTCTGCAAATATGAGGGTCTAAAGAACAAAATATATGCAGGAAATCTGAAGCACTTACTGATTTTAAGAAAACATTATGTAGCAGCAGTGGAAACACAGAACTGAATCATCTGGTCCATGCAGAGATAAATGTAGAAGTGATTACTAGGAAGGAAAGACTTTTGGAAGGTACATGATTCTTCACCAGGGAAAGTTTTGATTAAAGGAATACAGAAACTTGTTCGAGGAATAAACAATGTGGGTTATACTGGAAGATAAGTATCTAGATTGAAATAATATATGCTTTAAGTATAATTTATATCTCCCCAAGTTCTTTGCAGTTTCATAACCTAGATATGTTTAAAAATCTGAATAAAGACAATGGATAGGTTAAGAAAAAATATGCAAATTGGGAGGTAGTGATAGCAGGGTATTTTAATATAAGAAAAGGGGAAAATCATGAGTAACAAAATGATGTTGTTTTAATTATTCCTTTTTAATTACAGAGCCAGAAAAAGCATAGATATATTTTAATTCTGCCAAAGCATGAGCTTCAAGTCTATACTGGCATTGTAATTCTGTATTTCTCTTTTCATTCTCCTGAGCAGATTATGTCACCTGATGTATTCATCATTAAAAATATAGATAAGCAGACATTTCTAGAAATTTCAAAAACAGTGTATTTGTACTTGAATATAACCTTCAAAGGCAAACATTTTGTAGTTATATTTCTTTCCCTCATTCCATATTAACAGAAAATATCTGCACCGTCACTACCAATCTATAGCACATGAAAAATCTGAAACTATCTTTCTTCTCAAACCAACCTTAATAAAACTTATTAATTTTTAGATGAGTCGTATTTGTTACACATCTGCTTCACTTTCGTACCTATTTTGAGGACATGTTTCGCAAATCATCGTTTGCATCTTCGGCTCTTATGCGACTAAAGCTTGATCCAGTGGCATGGGTAATTCTGGAGTTGCTGCTGCCATCTGTTGATTTAGTGATGAACTTAAATGTGGGATTCTCTTCTGGTGGGATTTCAAAGTTCATTAGTTGGTTTTTATGTTTTTCTATGTATATTCTTTCCCATATGACGAGTTCACTATGTTTTTGTACGTATTTTAGTAATTCGGTGCTATCTTCAATTTCATGATTTTCAGACCAGAAATGAGCTGCTATTGCGGACTTATCAATATTTTTGTATCTTAAGTGCCTGAAGTGTTCTTTCTTTCTAGTGCCTATGTTTCTTTTTGTCCTCCCTATGAGGACAAGAGATGTTGAATAACGATGTTATGCAATACCTGTTGATCAGTGGAGACACCTGCTAATTGCCAACATGAGCTGAATATGTTGAATCAACATGTTTTGATTGCCTTTAGAAAAACACATTCTGAAAACTGCAGTTATCCCTTTATGGACAATAACTACACAATGGGTGGAAAGTAAACCCCTATTTTGAATTTTGAACAGCAATGGATGTAATGGGTAGACTGCAATGAAAGTTGCCTTGTTTTGTAGACTGTAGTGGGTATTATTTGTAACTTTTTTTTTTTATTTTTTTTTAGGAAAGAACATGGGAAACATGCTGCTTTGGATGCAAACACAATTAAAAATTGCCATAGTCCAATTGCTGATGTCCGATAGTGTTGAGGTTGCAAAGAGCTCAGGTCATGAGTTCTTGCAGAAGACCGTAGCAAACATACCTGTTTAAGACAGTATATAGAAAATACTGGGGGACACATAGAATTGTAACTTTTGAAATTATCATGCCACACAAACTAAATGTCAATAATTGCCATCATAACCATATTTGTTTAGGAGAAAACAATTATTTCCAATAGGGAGTTATTTTCCTACCAAGCTATACTTCGATCTAGAGAGATTGAATGAATTGGTGAAATGACAAATGAATAGAAATCATGTCAGATTAGATACACAATACATCACTTAACTTTAACATGATGTTTTGAAAGAATTGCTCCATCGTCAATCAAATGCCAAATCAATGAAACACATTGTGAGAAAGAAATTTTCAAGACAGCAGCTACAAACGAGATAGGATCCAGTTCATTTATGGTCAGAATTCAGTTGATGATGGAAGCAAAGTTTTCAAGAACCTGCCCCATTAAAATGGTATTAAGTGATGCACAATGTCCCTATCTGACTTGATATTTTTCATTATTAATAACTGCATCATATCTTCCAATAAGGCATGTGTCAAAATCTGGCTCTTGAGGGATGAAAACTCTTTGAAAATATATGCCATTGGTGATGTATTATGTATATAATTAACTTCTATTCAGTGATAATAATTATAATCAATGTACATATCTTCCAAGTAGAAGAAATGATGCTCAAATGAGCCAAGGGTCCACCAAGCTGATAGGTACCAGACATTTGTTTAACAAGGATACGGGGATGTCAAAAAAAATTAGGTGAATTCACCCTAAGAATCAAATTCCACCTTGCAATTTTGAAGACAGAGATACTAAGCCAATACCATGGAGGTGGGCAGCTATCTCTCTAAATGCCTATCTGTATGTATTTCTTTTCAGTAAAAACAGTGCGTCAACTGCATATCTTATTTTTAATAGTTCATGGATATACTCAGAATACATGCTCTTTGAAACACACAGGGAATACCTCTGAAATTTGAAGGCAGTACCGATTTTTTATAACCAAATGATACTAGTTTTCATATTATTTATTTTTTAACAATTCACTACTTTCTTTAAAATTTAGTAAACGGTCAAGATTTATGACAATATGTGTTGCTTTATGGAAGAAAATAAAGTATATTCCACCACCCTTTATGTGGTAAAACAGAAGTGTAAACTTTATAGTACATTAAAAATGTAGCTCAAGTGCCATTTTGCATAAAATGAAAGTAAAAGTGTTTTTATTTTGTTCTCTTGAAATGAGCAAAATGTTAACAGGTAGTTTTGCACGCTTGTCTGTAAAATACAAGATTAATCTAAAGATAATAAATCCTTTGTTAAGGCAAACATTCTGCACGAGTTATAGCTTTACATGACATTGTAGAAAATGTTGATAGAAGTACACATTCACAACTCCCAAAGATACACAAATAAAAATAAAGTATATTTGAAAACTGAATAAAAACACTAAAGAACTAGCAGCTAAAGTCAAAATAAAAAAATACAATAAAAACATAAGCAGAATTTTAAAATAAATTACATTTTATTAATACTATTAATCTTCAAGATTTCTAGCGATCTACAAATTTTACCTGTAGGTGTCTATCTCCTTGCACTGGCATAGCATATGACATATGTCGTGCTCTTAATGCTAAAAGCTGTGAATATCTTGGATCATTCTGCATGCCCTTTTCTTCCATGGCACTTATAGCTTTCTGTAGTGCTTGGTAAGTATCTTGAGATGCCTGAGAGGCCATCTGAAAAATAAGTGTAATGTGAGATAGTTAATTAACTCATTTACAGTATAGTCTGAGCAGAACACATTTATGGTCATTTATTTATTTTTTTTTTTTTTTTAATAAATGCCTGCAGCTTTACAAATCTTGGCCTTCTTTTAACAATTACATGAATAACATCAAGAATTTGAAGATTTATCAGGACTGAAAGTTGATAATAGTATTTGCTCACTGAAATCATTTTTACCATCAGACTATAACCAATTACATAGTTGCCTTTCACAAACTAATTAACCAACTAAGTATATTTGCATACAGATCCTGTGGCAATACTGATTTGGTCAGAAGTAATATGGCCAGTTTGTTCATAATTCGGATACTGACCTGCACAACTTCCAACTTAATTCACTGTCTACTTCACAGAGTATGGGTAATTAAAAATCAGAATTGGTACCAAGAAATAGTGCTATCCACCCATCCCTTGATATATATAAAGCAACTCTAGGTTTTCATGATGGAAATCTTAAGTCATTTCACATCAAACTGGAAAATGTATGACCATCATGTGTGCGATTTGTATTAAACTTTTTTTTCCATGGAATGTTTGAATGTATGTTTTATTATTCAAAAAGGTGATTACTTTTGCAGCTATTCAAAACAAAAATTAAGGTATAATTCAACATAAGAATTTTATGAATGCAACAATTTTCACATATAAGATATGATAAAAAATCAAATTTTCTTTTTTCTTAAAGTGCATTTATTTATTTGTCAACATTAACTTTTTCCACTTAAAAATGATCAACCTCAAATATAATAATACATTTGTGCTACTGCTTTTTCCAATCTTAGAAGCACTTCTACAGTTCTTTCATTATGGTGTTCAGCTTCTTTAGCAACTCTGTTTTTATTTCACAATGGTGGCAAATGTTCTTTCATGAATCTCTTCAGTCTCAGGGATAGAAAGAAGTTGTATGGGGGCACAGCCGGTGAATACAGTGGCTGAGGCAATATGGTGGTTTTGATTTTTGGCAAAAAATCAGAACATGCATTGAAGTGTGAACAGGAGCATTAACATGAATCAAAATTTCATATGCGATTTCGCCACAATTCTGGTCAACCTCCCTGATAATGGTTAGGTGATTTTCTAGAACCATTTTCTTTACCTCTTCCACCTCATCAGCAACTGGTGAGGGCATCAGAGTGGTTATCATCTTCAGCATCTTCTCGACTCTCTTTGAAACATTTATGGAACTCAAACTCTTGTCCTACTCATAGTAGATTTGCCAAAAGCCACAGACAACATTTCAAATGCAGTGCTGTACTTTATTACATTTTTCAAGCAAAATTTAATGCAAATTAAGTAAAAATTTGCAAGGCACTCAAAAACATGTACAACTTTTTTGACTGCCAACAATGAACTAAACATTCAAAACATGAAAATGCAAACATAAATCAGGAGCATGTGTACCAACAAGATAAACAATTTTTGAAAAAATTTCACAAAATGAAAAACTTCCTGTTACTTCATCACACGTCATACATATGTAAACTAAATTGGATTTGTCGCCAATTTATAACCATTTTGTAAATCTAATTTAACTACTGAATTGTAAACACCGTTAATATACTAACTTCCTAATATTGTTCAATATCATCATATAAATTTATTGTAATAACCATATTGTATTAATATAATTTTGAGTCAAACACAATATTACTTTGGCTCCACAGAACAAATTTAGTTTACAACACCTTCTGAAATCACATAATATAAAGGAGATACCCACAGACAAAACATCAGGTGTGTACTGGATAAATTGCAAGGGCTGTGACAACTTTTACATTCGAAAAACAAAAAGGAACTTGAACATTAGGCTTAAAGAGCAGTTTAGGAACATCAGGAACAAAGAAATAGAAATTCTTAAGTAGAATAAGTAGAATTTCTTTTTGCAAAAAGAACACCAGAGGAACATAAGTTGAAACAAACAGAAAAATCTGCAGTGTCACACCATTTTCGGACAGAAAACCACAACATTGGCCATAATATAAAACTGTTAAGATCTTTAAGTACACCCATAGAATTGGATATTTGGGAAAAAATATTCATAACCAAAAACCGGGGTAAAGTTATAAATTTTGAAATTCTGGCATTAAATGAATTATTGAAACTTAGTGCGCCTAACAGCATATGGCAGAGGGATCAGAGCACCATAGTAGTGGAGGACGGAGAATTTTAATTTAGTCACCAAACAGCTGAGGATGAGGTCCAATGATCTTGAAAATGTTTCAATTATACAATAACATAGTAAGTGAAGTTGAGTGTAAACATAGTGACTCATAAATCAAACTCAAAAATGAAGAATACTTAACTGTTAATAATGCTTCTGCTTTTAATATTTATGAAATTGGTATATATTTGTTTGCTTCACTGTTAATAGTTTCATATTTTACATATTTATTAGGTCATATTCAGTTTATTTCCATATGTTTCTTGCCTGCCTCCGTGGTGTGAGGTAACATGTGTGTCTCACACTCAAGAGGTTGCAAGTTCGAATCTCGATAAGGATGAGTTACCTGGATAAGTTTTTTCCAGGGTTTCCCTTATTCTACGAAGATGAATGTTCTGTAACTCTGAGCTCTAGGGACCCTGGACTCATTTGAGTATCATATAACCTATTTCATTCATTTATTAATTCATCGTTCAATATGACGTGCACTTTTGAAAGGACAAACACAATCTGTTTCTTAACTAATTTGTTTTGAAACTAATACTATTATTAATTTGGCATTCCTTTATTAAATTACATTAAGTTATATCTTAACAGAGAAACACCAAATTGCAAGATACTGTTTGTATTTATCCGTCATTTACAGTGTTCACATTCATTAAAACAAACTACAACAGTTATCACATCTACAAACCAGGCGAACTTACACAGCTTGATAATATGCAGGCCCGACCCATCTCTCAAATAGTATATTTATCTGCCGGTAGAGGGAGGTCTCGAAGCTGCTGTCAGCAGATCAAATACAATCTCAAACCCCTACAGCAATCGTGTATAAACTCACTCCAACAGCGATGCCATTGATGACATCACATTTTGTTCGGCAAATCACAGATAAAAATGAACACTCTGTTTAAATGATTAACAAAATGCCAGCAGGTACTCTCCTTTGGTAGCAGCATCAATAAAGTATGAAAAATATTTGATTAACTATAGAATGAGAGGAATGGCATTTCATGCCCCTTTCAGGGAGATACTGGTGCCATGGAGGTATTGTGTCAGCTCACAAACAGTGGAGGTGGTCCACCAGGTTCTCCACATCCCCCAAGAGTGGGATGCGTCCGCCAGCTGCTCCCTCCTCAGGCCTGCGCTATCCCAGCCATCTGCAGGCACTGCCGTGACTACTCGAACTGCTGCGGCACGCTCCTTCCTCCCACTCTTGTGCATTGGCCGCACTCTTCTGGACAGGGTCTTCGGGACATAGCGTCCGCGTTACCGTGACTCTTCCCTCTGCGATGTTCCGAGGTGAAGTCGTACTCCTGCAGCCTCTGAGCCCCACCTGCTGTCTGGCCTTCCGGTCGCGCCGTCACTATCACTTCGCTCCTTGCGGGGACAACCACGTTTTCGCTCAAGATGACCCTGCAAATTCTAAGGCGCTCTTCTGGTTGACGGAGTATAACCTCTTCTCCGTTGAGCCTCAGGACCTTCCTGCCGACGTCGACAGTCGCCTCATGGCTCCTGAGGGCATCCAGTCCCAGAATCACCTCCTCAGCCACCTTCGCGACGAACACCCACAGACGCACGGCACTCCGTCCCAAGGTCAGCTCCAGTAGGGCCTCTTTCTCCACAGGCAAGGTGTCGCCCGATGCCGTCACAAGCTCGTATGGTCGGCTCGGCTTCCTTGTCGGCAAACCCTTCGCCACGTCAGGTCTGATGATGGTCACGGCCGCCCCGGTGACCACCAGCACGCGGCACGGCTTTCCTCTTACCCAGCCGTCCGCGATGAGGTTGTCATCCATCCGCCGGCTGACGGCGCGGATTGTCACTCGAGGGGATGGTGGTAATGGCGCCGACGTGCCCCTCTCCACGACGGGCCTTACTCGTTCTTCCCGCTGCCCTTCCTGGTGTGGGCAGTCTCTCTGCAGGTGCCCGGGCTGTCCACACCCCCAACACAGGCCACTAGGTGTTCGCCGGCGTCCCACAGCTGGTTTTCTGTCTCCGGCGTAGCGGACACTCCTCGTTCTCGACGTCGGGATAGATGCTACCTTGGCCGCCTCCATCCTTAGTGCCGCTGTCAGCGCCTCGTGGATGGTTTTATAATCGCCGAGCATTAGGCGCTGACGAATCTCCATGTCCCGTACCCCGTCGACAAAGTTGTAGGCGGCTTCCCGGGATACGAACTCCAGTGGCAGGTCAACCAAGGCCTTGCCAACTAGCTGCTCAATCGCTATGGCGAACTCCTGCAGCGTCTCCCCCGTCTGCTGTGACCTTGCCTTTAGTTGGCTGCGGTATGCTGCGGCTAAGCGATGGTTCCCGAAACGATTCTCCAGGGCCTCCCAGATGTCCTTGGGCGCCGCCGTTGTCTGCACCGCGTTTAGGACTTCCGCGGCCCGTCCCTAGAGGCTGGCTATTAGCTGTGTGACCTCCTCCTCCGGTGACCATCTGTTGTGCTTGTCCACTGTGTCGAACTGGCGGCGGAAGACCTCAAACGTTGACGCGCCGTCATATTTCGGCGGTTTGACGCGCGCAGATGTTGTGTCGCGTCCCGGCGCGTCGGCCTTCAAATCCTTCAGTTTCCTGCCGATGACGTCCTCTACTATGGCGTTCAGGGACTTGACGCTGTTGTCGGCCTTTCCCTCCAGGTCGTCAACGCGGCTCGCCAGGTCCTCGACGCGCTCGTCCACTTGGCCCATCCGCTTGCCCAGCTCCGTCACGTTATCCCTCACGCCGGCCAACTGTTCTTCAAACTTCACGGCAAGGGCCTCGTTTGCCGCTTTCATCTCCGTGGCCAGGCTGTCGTTTGCTGCCCTCATTTCTGTGGTCAATTCGGTCTTTATTTGTTTCAACTCCGCAGCCAGGTTGTCATTTGTAGTCTCCAGCTTCGCGGCCAGGCTGTTTTTGCCGTCTTCATTTCCTTCATTTCCGCGGCCAGGTTCTTATTCGCCGCTTCTGTTTCCGCAGCGAAGTTGTCATTTGCTGCTTTCATTTCCGTTATCTTCTCCAAAATCTTTTCCAATGCAGCCTCCATGTCGTCCCACTTCTGACACCAATTGTGACTTTGTGGGTTCGTGAAATAATAAAACGAGGTTACAAAACACAATTACTACACTTTATTCTCCTCGAAATACACTGTTCACCATTACCTTTTGCTAGCTAACCTGAAAACTGTTTATTTTACAAAAAACTACATTCAACTGTCTGTCGCTACCGGTAACGATTGGTTCCGAAGTTTTCCGAATCTCCACCGGTCATCATTTTTCATCGGCTTCGCGATTCTACCGCCAGGGTGACATTAGTATGCAAATCACTGTTTATTTAATAAGTTTAATGCAGTGCAGGTATAATGAATAGATATGTTAACAAAAAGTGAATACACATAGTTACATAAAAAATGAAGCTAGTTACAGTGAAGCGATAAATATTAAACAAATACAACTATTTGCAAGAAAAACTTCACTTATCTTAAGAAAATTATGTAAATGTTTCTTATTAATTTATGAAAATTTATTTGTGAATCTGGCTGACGATGTGTAAGACTTTTCATGAAATCGTGATCCTGTTCAATTTATAATAATAATAATAATAATAATAATAATAATAATAATAATAATAATAATAATAATAATAATAATAATAATAATAATAATAATCTTTATTTGCTTATAGACTTATACAAGTTTCAAGCATCGTCAAGAATCATAAAATATTTACATTTCATCTATTCTATATAGGCACTTCTGTATTACGTACATTTTTAGTCTTTTTTGAAATTCATTGCCTCTTAGAGCTTTAATATCACTTGGTAACCTGTTATAAAGTATTCTACCCATAATAAGAGGATCCTTTTCTGTGGCTCATTTACTAATATTATCTTTATAGTAATTATTTAGCAATCTGGTATTATACATATCGCTATCTTTAATATATACAGAGTGTGACTTACTTACTACAAACATAATTACTTTATATACATATAACGATATAACAATTAATATATTGGCTTCTACAAAGGTTTGTCTACAGGATTCTCTGTTGTTTAAATTATAAATACATCTTATACACTTTTTTTGTATTATTGATAACCTGTTCATGTTTACCTTACATGTGCTACCCAGATTTCAATCCCATATTGTAAATGTGTGTATATTAATCCATAATAAACTTTAAATGCTCTACATCTAGGAACTCTTTTAGACGTCTTAAAAGTTATAAATAAGTACTAACTTTATTACATACATGATCAATGTGATGTTTGAAATGAAAATGAAATGTGTAGTGTTTAACGCCCGCTTTTACTACATACGGCACCGCAGGCGATGACACTGATGATACATGAGATGAAGATGGAGCACCGGTGGAATGAGATGGCGGGGGAAACCGGAGATCCCAGAGAAAACCCGCCCAGTGCCGTGTTGTCCACCACAAATCTCACTTTGCGGTCGCCTGGGATCGAACCCGGGCCGCCTTGGTGAGAGCCAAGCGGTCTAACCACTGAGCCACGGCGTGGCCGTGTGATGTTTGAAGGACATGTTTTCATCTATAATTACTCCTAAAAATTTTATTTTCTCTATTTGCTCAATGGTTTCATCATGTATTTTTACATTTAGTCTTTGATTATACCTGTTATTTTGATGCTGGAACCTGATCACATTAGTTTTTTGTATGTTCACCTTTATTTTTTAAGTAATCGTATATATCCTTTGTTTTGTTTTTTTGTTATTAAATTCTCCAAACAGTGTATATTTTTTTTATTTGTAAAAACAACTGATGTATCATCTGTGTATGATATTATTTTATATTCTGAGGATTTAGGAAGATCATTTACATATAATAAAAACAGGAGTGGTCCAGGTACAGATCCTTGAGGCACACCAATCCTTATTAATTCGTAGTTAGGCCTTGTAACTTTTGTCATGCATTGCTCTTGATGATATATTTCTGTGCATTGTTTATGATTTGACAGATAAGATTCAATAATTTTTAAGAATTTTCCCCTAATGACATATTTTTGTATCTTATTCAGTAATTTGTCATGAACTACACTATCGAAAGCCTTGGATAAATCTAAGAAAACTCCCACAGCTTTATTATCCTTATCAAGTCCTTCCAGTATTTCATGATAGAGTTCGGCCATTGCAGTGGTAGTATAAGAAAAGTTTCATCATTTCTTATAAGTGAAGTTTTAAGTTACAAATTATTATATTTGTATATATTTGTTTGCTTCACTGTTAATAGCTTCATATTTTACGTATTTCCAAATAATATTTGTAAATAATACCTCATATTCATCAGTGTGCATGCTCTTTCCACTATTTTGATACTATGAAAATTCCAAGATGACGTTTGGGTCCTTTAATTCACTTACAAAGGGCACACCAAAAGTTTTAATTATAATTTATTTGCACTTCCATGTCAAACAATCTCAATTTCAAGTTTTACAATTCTAATCTAGATACATATTTGTCAGCTGCTTATATTACGGCTGTTGGCTCCCTGGCCGTTTCCTTCTATCCTAGCCCTTATACGACCTTGACCTAATGTTCTGATTGTGTCTTCCATTTCTCTACCTCTTATTTCCTTACCCTTCTCAACCACTTCTTTGACTTTGTCAGCAAATTTCACCTCCTCCCTTATTCTTTCCTCTCTTTTCAATGTAAGCATTTTTATTGTTACTATGTAACCCCCTTTATTATCCCAGTTGTTATCCCATATTAATTTCCTCCAGTTTTCAATTTCTTTACACTCCACTACATAATGTTCTAAACTTATTTTCTTTCCACATAAAATGCACTCCTTTGGTGAACCACTTTTTAATACGGCTCCTGTCAATAAAGTTAAACCCTCCCTCTCATATCTATCACATATGTCTATATATGTTTCCCTTCCCCATTCTGTCTTTATTTTCAGGTATACGTTTAGTGATTTCTTACTTATTAGATTTCCCCCACATCGCTTGTCTGTCAATGTCCTCTATCCTATTCTTAATAATAGTCCAAAAACCTTTTACGTTTCTTTCACTCTCATGCCAGATATCCCCCATCCCTATTTTGACCAGCATTCTCTCTAGCTCTGCCCACCAGCTGTCCTTACATGTTGCATTCTTCTGATATTCCAGACAGATATTTAATGTATCATCGTCCTTTTTTTATACAGCTATACCAATATTTTAAACATCTTTCTATAACTACCCCACTCCTGCAAGGTCTTCCAAGTTCAACTCTAGCTACTCCATTTGGCATTGACTTTTTTCAAACCCAGTATCTCTTTACATAACTGTTCATATGTATGTTCAATATAATTTCTTATCTCATTGATCCCCCACAACTCCACACCATATGTCATTTTTTATTCTACTATTGCTTCATAGATTCTTTCATGCCACCTTACTGACATATCTGGTAATTTATATTTACAGCTCCGTACCCCAGACATCGCTATCTTCCCTTTCACTCTTATCTTTCTCCCATGTGCTCCCCAGCCTCCATTGTAGCACAGTTTCATCCCTAAATAGTCAAACTCCTTTACCACCTCCACTTTTTGGTCATTTAGACACTACTTTTCATCTTTTCTTAACTAATCAGCCTTCTTAAACACTACTATTTTTCACTTGCTTATATTGATTCTTATCCCCCATTCTTTACAGTAGCTGCTAATTTCATGTATTGCTCTCTGTAATCCTATCACTGTTATAGATGCTATTACCAAATCATCTGCAAATAGTAACCCTGGTATTACCTTATTCCTAATAATTGGGCAATGGTTGTTACTCAATAAACAAGTTGAACAATTTAGGGCTAAGTTTACAGCCTTGTCTTAATCCCATTTTCTGTTCAACTAATTTCGTTCTCCCATTCTTATCTACTCTTGTTCCAAACTTTATTCCCTCATAAATTTTTTCTAGCCCTATAATAAATTTCTTGCTGACTCCTTTCTTTTGTAATTTCCACCACAGTGCTTCTCTCACTATTGTATCAAAAGCTTTTTCAAAATCTACAAAAAACATATATACTCTCACTCTTTTCCTACTTGTGTACTTATCTACTATTGCTCTAATAATTAGTACATTATCTATTGTCCTTCTCCGTTTCCTGAATCCTGATTGAAATTCCAATAGCTTCTTTTCTGCCTCCGCCCAACTTCGCAATCTTTCAGACATTATTCATGTGTAAATTTTCCCTAATATTGCTAATAAACTGATCCTCCTATAATTTTACGGTTTACTAACTTCTCCTTTGCCTTTGTAAATTGGTGCAATAATACTCACTTTCCAATTTTCTGGAAATGTATTCACTTCCTGATTGAAATTCCAATAGCTTCTTTTCTGCCTCCGCCCAACTTCGCAATCTTTCAGACATTATTCCTGTGTAAATTTTCCCTAATATTGCTAATAAACTGATCCTCCTATAATTTTACGGTTTACTAACTTCTCCTTTGCCTTTGTAAATTGGTGCAATAATACTCACTTTACAATTTTCTGGAAATGTATTCACTTGCCTTATTTTTTCTAAAAATTTTGTCATGACTCTTACACCTTCATTTGTTTTACCATATTCCTTCCAGAACTCTCCTGGTAGTCCATCAAAGCCCTCAGCCTTGTTTCTTTTTGCTTGTTAATTCACTTCGTCTACTGTGATTTCGCCATCTAATCTATTATCTTGTGCCACCTCCCAATCCCAAATCCATTTTTTAAAGCTAACTTTTTGTTGCTCGCCGATCAACTTTGTAAAGTATTCAACCCACTCTGCGGGTGCTATATTTCCATCAATATTTCTTTTCCTATTGATCTCCTTAATTGTTTCCCATACTCTCTTTGAATCTTTTTCTAACACTGCCTCTTTCACTTTCTTACTCTTAGCTTATAACCACTCTTCTTTTCCTCTCTAACATTTGAAAGCTGAGTTCAAGTTTATTTGAGGCTGTTAACATGATATGACTCATATACAGCTAGAAGCATTTCCAAGCTCGAAGACTTAAGGTCTCTTTTTGCTAATACTCAGTCATGGCTCTCAACCATGTGGAAATTTGGTAACAAACTATTAGACGTTCTGACTACATTTAATTCAGTACCTGACCATGATGCTGAGGGATTGCGCCTTGTCCAATTGCAATTCCACTGGAAGCCATGTTACTCAAGGATGGCTGATACCCCATATGTGGATGCAAATGTAAGTGAGATGGAGATGCTATTTGCTGACCAGGACTAGTTGCTGTTCCTGGAGATAAAACTTGCTGTGGTGGTCCCATAGGTGAAGCAACACGTTGCTGTGGAATCTGAGGCTGTAGTTGTGGTACAGTAGTTTGCATTTGTTGAGAGGTTTGTAACAATGTTGCAGTCTGAGGTTGAATTAATGATTGTTGAATAGGGGCAGATGGAGGCGGTGTTTGAGGTGGTGGCATAGGTGATGGAGTTTGTGGAGGTGGCGGGCCCATTGAGGATGATGTTGCACCTACCACCCCCTGAAGTTGCACTGCATTAGAAGAATGTGACTGAGAGACAGGATTAATACACTCCATAGCGTTTCATATAATCTGAAACAAAAAATTATGTTAAGTTATGAAACACATATGGCCTATGCATATAAATTACAGTGTCTTTATGAATGACAGAAATTCCCCAAAACATACTAATTGTGAACTAACACTGTTCTCTTCTAAATTAAATCAGCTATTTGAATACAACTACACTCAACTACTGATCAAATAATTACAATTAAAATTCAATTTCCGGACAACCATTCTAGGCAAGCACTTCAAAATTTGAGCATATTTTTGAGAATATAATAAGTTACATAATGTGGAGCAGCTTTCTAAATACAGAGGAACTCCACCACAAAGAAATCTTATGTTCCACATTTTTGGGCAAGCATTTTGTCTGTTATAACAATGTATTGTGACTTTGTGGGTTCGTGAAATTAAAAGTCCAATTACACAAACTCAAAATGTTCTTTATTTCCATCGAATTACAGTTGGAACACTTGCCGATTACAAAGAATTACGTAGCACACATAATTACAATTCACCAATTCGTCTGTCACAGGTCCACTTTACACTCACAATTATGTACAACTCCTCTGATACACGTACACAGTCTTCCTGTCTCACATGCGGTCGCCTGGGTTCGAACCCGGGCCGCTTTGGTGAGCGTCCAGGGGTTTAATCACTCAGCCACAGCGCGTCCCCTCAAAGCAGAGTAGACGTGTTTTATGAGTCGGTCTGCAAGAAGTGCAGTACATTCCAGCTCCGTAGTGATGAGTCTGCAAACAGTGCGTACAGTGCAGAAGAGCAGGTGCTAGTGGTGAGCTGACCAGTGAATATCGGAGTAGTGTAAGAGTCGGCAAGGTGAGCAGTGTAAAAGAGAAATGTTCTGTGTGATTTGGAAGAGCAGCGCAGCGCAAGCTGGTGCGACAACAGAAACAATAACAAAGGGGCAGTGCTACGTAAAGACATGTGTTCACTCTGTGTATTTGTAAAAACAGAACGTGATTGTAAGTTAGCACTGGGCTAACAAATCTAATAACAAATTTAGTTAAGGTGAACTTCGTCCTTTTTTTTTTTCACATTGATCCTTTTTTCTCTTTAAAGAAAGTGTTATTCTCAAGTAATTGATAGCTGCAAAATGACTCAATTCTTGTCCATTATTTTTAATTTATTCTTTTCTAAAACTCGCAAATATTTGCTATTAGTTAATTTAAATTCTTATATTTAAACCTCATCAGATGATCTCTTCTAGTTAGGTACCTTACTTTTCTTGCAGCTCGCCATTAATATTTTAGTGCCTTCTTTTAATCCCTCTTCTTCCCTATAAATGTTAAACGCCACAACTCAATCTTGAATTTACATGTAATTATTATTCTTTTATTCGTATAATTATTCTATTTATTAATTTATTGACAACTGTGACAAAATTCCATTTACAAAACCCACGAGAAATGGGTTTAATGTTAGTGATTTTAGCATATTTACTATAATCAAAAACTTCACTGAAATGACACATTCATGTTGATTTTTATCACATTTTCTAAGAATGCATATATGGCTGTCCGGATGGGTTTTAACTTCCATGTTGTTTTTGGGTAATTGAATCTCTATACACAATGATGCACAGGAATGGGTACATTTAGTTCATATTTTGGAATTTGGAATCATTTTTGTATTGGGTTTCCGATGTACAGATTGCAGCAGAAATAGTGACCTATTTTAAATTGCGTGCCATTGTAGGACACGGCTTCTTAGAGAGTTGATGTTGGTGCCAGGATGTAGTGTGATTCAAAGCATTTCCGGTCAGTAGGAGTATGGGTCAAACAAATATCGTGTAATCAGAAGCACTGATCAAACATAGTTTTTCAAAAGCGGTGATAGTGTCATATGAATGCAACGTTCGTTTTGACATTTTGACTTAGATCACAATATAAAGTTCCATCCCGGAAGACAATTACGAAATCAGTCCAGCAGTTTAGAGCAATAACATCTATAACAAACAAGAAGATCCTGGTAGACAATGTAGGGTTTGCACCCAGAACTACATTTGACTAGCACCACCTGCTTCAAGAGCGAACTCTAAGGGTTCTATTCATTCGGCATTCACAATTCCTAACATCAGCCTGATTTCATCAATAACCTCGTGATGTCTGATGAGGCCCGTTTTTCATTTATCTGGTTAAGAAGTTGCGAGTTCGAATCTCGGTTAGGGCAAGTTACCTGGATACGGTTCTTTCCGGGGTTTTCCCTTGCCTTGAAAGACGAATGTCAGGTACCTCTAAACTCTTTGGACCCTGTGAAAAACAATATTCACATCGAAATCGAGGTTATTACAGACATTCCACAAGGTTCTGATGAATTTACATGTTCGTGCAGAAGATGGCATCTCGAATGGTGAACAGCTGAAGGCCATAATTTATAAAAAGTGACATGCATAATCAATTATAAGTGTTCTTTCGAACAGACTACACTAATACTGTGCAGTTTTATTTCTTCATGCTTAAAATGGGCAATTGTTTCTGCCGCATTCTGTACTTATGTTAATGGTGTTGGATGTCTGTGAGAAATTGAAGTGCAGCTCCATTTCGATACTTCTGTAAATGGCACCACAGTATTATCCCTGTATTACTGGATCTGTGAACCTAAACCCAATGATCCACACAAATGACGGATTTAGGGCATTAAGCTTGCAAAATATTGCCCAGGGTTGTGGATGTTCATCACCAGGATGACAGGATCCTGTGGTATCAAAATTTAGCCCAAGGTTAAGATATAGTACAAAATTGAATCGAGAATATATTGACACATTGCTTCACTCACACTGTTTATTCACAGGACATGTTTCAAGAGCTCTTGCTCCTATCCTCAGCTGATACTCGACTAGTGCAAGTTGTAGTGGTTTCTTCTTTCTCCATATTGTCAATAGATGGCGTGATGTACTTGTCAAAGATGTCCGTGGTGACAATACGGAGAAAGAAGAAACCTCTACAACTTGCACTAGTCGAGTATCAGCTGAGGATAGGAGCAAGAGCTCTTGAAACATGTCCTGTGAATAAACAGTGTGAGTGAAGCAATGTGTCAATATATTCTCAATTCAATTTTGTACTAATTTGTGCTTCACTGTCCCTACGCTTCTTTCAAGTTTATACTTTAAGATATAGTGTATGTCAACAGCGAGTCTTGTGGCATGACATTTAACCTGAGATTGGACTACAAAGCATAGATTAATATGCGCACGTGAACAGAATAACAAGGCCCCATGGTATCAAAATTTAGACAGAGGTTAGGTCATAATTAGGGGTGGTGATTTTTCGCAAATGTGATATTGCGCGATAAAGTGCGAAATTGACTCAAAATGCTAATATAAATGCGAAAACGAAGATTTTCCCAAGTAATTATTTTTCCTCCAATGCTTTATCTTCTGGAAACTAACTGAAGAATATGTAGAACCTTTGCATGTCTAGAAAGTTATAAAGTAAGTGACCACTCTTCTGGACTGTGGAAAAGCAACCTTCCCGCTAAATAAATTTATTGTTCCACTAATGCCCATATGAGGTACAATATGGTACTGAAGCGAGTTCAGTTTTATAAAAGAGACCCCTCTTACCACGCCTAATTATCGTCATAAATTTATCTTCAAAACCCAGTTAACGGAAAATTTCAATCCTTGTCTCTGAAAACCAATAGCAATCCTAATTTTAAGGAAGCGATAAACACATGTTAATTCCAGTTGGAGTTCTCAGTTGCCAAAGTTCAAATTTTCATTGTTCTGTTCAGTTTTATGCACAACTTTCATTCATTCTATGCACAGATCACGTCAGTAAGCACGAGGCTAATTTTGTGCAGTTTCTTTTTATTATGCTAGTTTTATATCAGTATGCTTTAGTCTGTATCAGCTTGTTCTATATTTCTGTGTATTGCTTTAACCTATATTAATGTAAAATAAATACACTTTGTGCACTGTCATTAATAACCCTCCATAAACGTGTTTTAAATCAAATATAAATAGTGTTAATATTCATCATTTAAAAACTTATCTCAAATTTAACTTTTTTTTTTCCAAAATGCTATAAAATGCTAAATTGCAAATGTATAAATGCTATAAAATGCTAAATGTAAAAATCAAAATGCTAAACTTCTGATATCAAAAAGCTAAATATCACCACCCCTAGTCATAATGCCTAAGCTTTTTTTTTTTTTTTTTAAATTTACATCCTACGTTAAGTCATATTGGATGATGAATGGAATGGGTGAAATAATGCTCAAATGAGCCCAGGGTCCATAGACCTTAAGAGTTTACCCAACATTCGTCTTTCAGGATAAAGGAAAACCCTGGAAAAAACCTTATCCAGGTAACTCACCCTGACCGAGATTCGAACTCGGGACCTCTTGAACGTGAGGCAGACACGCTACCAGCATGCTATCAAGGCAGCCATGCCTAAGAGTCCATGAATAGAATGACAGGGTCCTGTGGTAACAGTTTAATTAAGGTTAGGCTAAGATGCCTAGGTTAGTGTGTGCATATGAACAGAATAACTGGGTTCTGTGGTATCAAATGCTAGTTCTGAAAATAAGGCACTAGTGTTGAAGTTCCTGAAGCAAGTTTATTATGTTCATGATATAGAGCAATTCCAGAAATGTGATATCAAGGGATAAAAATTTAAAGTACGGACATACGATACCTATCACACTGAGGTACCTTATTCAATAGTAAAATGTTTCAAATTACAAAGAATAAGTTAATTTAAAGTTAAATATCTTGGTGAATGCAAAACAAAAAATTGCGTAAAAGTATTCTGTAGATATCAGCTGTAGAAGGCAAATGTTTGGACATAAGCTCGCCCTCAATTCGTAATGGTAAGTACTACCAAGTATAAATATTTCTAAAGAGATTTTATAGCTTCTTTATAAACACTGCATATCAGTGTCAGTCTGCAACAGTGAACATGTATAAAATGTCATAGATGGCAAAATAAATTAATAATAAACATTTCCTTCCAAGTCCTACATTAGCATCACATTACCAACAAACAATTATTCTGGGAATTTTTGAGTTTGATTTATGAGTCACTATGTTCACACTCAAACTTCACTTACTTGTTGTTGTATAATTGAAACGTTTTCAAGATCATTCGATCTCATCCCATCATTCATCTCATCATCAGCTGAGGATGAGATCGAATGATCTTGAAAACGTTTCAATTATACAAGTGAAGTTTGAGTGTAAACATAGTGACTCATAAATCAAACTCAAATATGAAGAATACTTCACTGTTAATAATGTTTCTGCTTTTAATATTTATTCTGGGCATTTTTTCCTAAATGAGCAGATTTGTAGGAATAGTGCTGGTACAGACTGACATTCTAAGCTCCTGTTGCTCTCAGTTGATAAGAGACCTTCATGAGTGCAGCAGCAGGCATCTTGGAAATATAGCCAAAATAGATACACAACAGTATAGACTACGTGTAAGGTAAAAGGTCGCTATGAAGAACACAAGAAAAATTGCTGCTAAGAAAAAAAAGGTTGGAACTTAGCAAGTCAAAAAAACTCTGCATAAGATAATTTGGTGGTTACCCTAAAAGAAACCTCCACTAATTATGCAGAATAACGAAGATGTATGCATTAGTTTTTCGAAGTTTGCAGATTTACCTCCCGTTAATGTGCATTTCCAAGTTTAAATTCCACACAGTGTACGCACATGCACTGAGTATAAACATGTTTCTTTTGGCTACATTGCACAGGAAACAAATACCTGTTTGTTACAGCTCAATTTAATGAATTTATAGCTCAAGTGATTTGTGACCAGAATAAAAAGGATAGATATGTGTTTAAGGGTGCTCAATTGTAAAGTCATCAGTGCCCTTTAAATGCAATCACGGCAAAAGTCGGATATAAACATTAATACTAAATAAAAGAAACAGATATAAAATATAAATATAAAAAACCATGGCAGAAGCCAGATATAAATATTACTATTAAATATAAAATATAGATATAAAATATAACCATAAAATATAAACAATAACAAAAGCTAGAGATAAACATCAGTAAAAAATAACAAACAAAAAAATAAACTAAATATTAACTACAAATCATAGCAGAAACCAGAAAAAAGGGGCTGCAAGTTATTAAACCTTGCATATATTTCTCTAAATCATAAAATTAACTCTTGAGATAAATCTAAAAACCTTTTTGACCACTCTGTTATCATCGACAAAGATCTCTGCCAGGCTGACCGGCAGCTGCAGAAACTCCTGAAGGTCTGCTAGGTAAAAACACTCTAGCAAATAAAGAGGAAATATATACAATCAGGCTGTGAGACTGGATAGATCTCTTGCAAAGGATTAAGGCAGAGTATGAAGCTATTGAAGTGAGGCAGTATATACACAATCCATTGAGGTGTTACAAATGCCAGTGCTTTGGCCACACGAGTACTTCTTGTAGTGGAGTTGCTATCTGTGTTGACTGTGGAGAAGTCAAGCAGGATGATGCATGTACTTCATCTTCAACATGTGTCTACTGCAGAGGTAATCATTCATCGAACTCCAGAGAATGTCCTGATTTTATGGAGGAAAACGCAATCCCAAGAGAGAAGGTGTCCTTCTTGTAAGCCTGGAAGCTGTTGCATAGTCGTCAGCTTTCTGTCCCTAGGACCGTTACTTATAGTGCAGTTGCAGCTAAGCCGGTACCTAGACGTGAAATCGCAACACAAACTAGCGACTTAAACGAGGCAGTCATTGTGGAAAGAACAATACTTCAAGATCACAGCCACAGCAACAGACACCAGCTTAAACAACAGTGAGCACGCCTACAAAGTTCAATTCTAAGAAGAACGTTTCAGCCAACTCGCCACAGAAAGCATCTACTTCAAGAATGACATGTGAACCAGTAATATATAATGCATCGCCAAAGAAATTCAAGGCCTCATATGAAAGTACCGACTTCCTTAGGGAAAATAGTAAGACCAGTAAGAAGTCAGCTAGCCAGAGTAAAAATCCACAATCATCTCCTCCGAGAACATCTTCTGAGGAATCATCTGGAAAGGACTCAGATCGGTGACTGTCATACATAGAGGATATGGAGCACGAAGATCTCCTCACTGCCAGAATGACCATAAAAAAAAAAAGGCCGGATGAATCTGCTGAAATGAGTGTTGACCCATTGCCTAAAAATGGAACAAACTGATTCGACTACCACTGGGCATGTAGTTTTAAAATTGTTTTTTCACGCTGCTATAGAATTTATAGCTTTTCATTTTTTTCCCCTAATTGTGCATGAGTATCTTATTTGCCATTTTATTTTGATTTTTTGTAATTTATAGTTCAATTTATCTCTAGCTATTGCCATGATTTAGTTTTTTAATGGGCACTGATGACCTCGTAGTTGAGCGTCCTTATATACACATCATTATACAAAAATGTTACTTGAGTGTTATAATGAAGTAATGAAAATCATTAAAGATGAACTAAAAAATTAAAAGGTCCAGGTTTCAGACAAACTGATCCAATTTCAATCCAAACTGCCACTGTTATTGTTGGACCATTACAGCCTTTACAAAGTGAATCAAACGCATTCCTGCTTACAATAGTGTGACGAAAAGTTAACAATTGAACTACTGTAGAGTTATTTATTAATTTATTGCAGTTACTCCGTTGAGTAAATGAGTAAATTCAATATGGCAATGCATTACTTTTCATCTCAGATGTTGCAACATGCATGAAAAAGCCTGGGACAACTTTAAAAGTGATATTTCCAAATTGCTTCATATGAGCTGTGTAGCACACAGTTTTCACAAGGTTTCAGAATAGATTGTTACCAGATATTAAAATTTGATTTCTATTAAGATATTTGTGAAAGCCCTTTCAAAAATTCAGACATTTAAAGACATTACACCAGACATATCTCTGGCCCCTTGACCTATATAACACGATGGGGAACATGCATTTCAGCAGCAGTTTACTACAGTTAGCTAAGTAGGTTCTTTAACTGTAGCAGCAAAGAAACTTCTCAAAACTTTGTAAGTGAGAAATGAGTATCTTTCACTACAGTCAACTTCAGTTTCATACCACAAGTGATCTGCCAGCTTCAAATTTGCCCGCCTTGGTAGCGTGGTGGTAGCATGTCTGCCTCACGTTCAAGAGGTCCCGAGTTCGAATCTCGGTCAGGGTGAGTTACCTGGATAAGTTTTTTTCCGGGTTTTTCCCTTATCCTGTAAGACCAATGTCGGGTAACTCTAAGTTCCAAAGACCCCAGACTCATTTGAGCATCATTTCACCCATTCCATTCATCGTCCGATATGACTTAATGTTGGAGGACGTAAATTACAAAAAACTTCAAATTTAATGAAGTCAAAGAAAATTGTGGATGTTGATGTGCAAAGATTTGAGAGTCCCAGGAAAATGGGGTTCATAGTGAAAAGTGTAAAATGGTGTTTTCAAAGAATCCTAATCTTGACAAACTTAGAAATTATACAATTATACAGTTCAGTATTTGTAACAAAAAACTTCACTTATCTTAAGAAAAATGATGTCGATTTTTCTTATTAGTTGAAGTTGAAATCGATTTCACGAACCCTTGTTTGCGTCATCAGTCAGAGAAAACCAAAGGAGAAAACACATTCATTGTTAAGGAAGTTACTATGTTATGTTTTTTCAGTATTACCAAAATCTGAAAACGAAACAAACTTAAGAACAGAATCAACTGCTGGTATTTCAAAATTCATTACACGATGTTTATTCTTTAAAATAAATATCTTTTCATAAACCATTAAATCTATCGGGACATTTTCTACGTAAACTTAGAAATATTTAAACAATTTTACAAGGTGACATTCTATTGCAAAAAAATTGACCGTGCAATAGTTCAATGTTTCAGATTTGTTTCAATTTCCTCTGTAAATTTGGAAAGGTATCACTTTCTTAGATGAAAGGTGTATTATTTGACAGGAGGCTCAATATGACTCCACAAAATTTAAAAAGCATTTGGTCGTCATGTACAGTTTACCACAACAAAGAAAGTCTCCGGGGGATGAGGCGCAGGGGGGTTTAAGAAAGTTCCCACACCTTCCCTATATAGGTTTATGACACCCCATGTTAGTTCAGTTACACACCATTCAAAAACATTCTGACAGCTTCTACTTTTGTGAATCTTCTCGGTTTCAGTGTATAGAGTGAGCAGGGCACATGTTTTTTTTAATGGTTCTACTCCTTGTGTAGCATGCATTCTCTGTCACATACATTCACTGTACTTATCCCACTGTGTAAGGGTGGCATTGGGTGGCACATACTCAGGGACTTACTTTGGTTGGTGGACAGTACAATCAATAAGCTGATTCAGCATTGTAATGCATAGGGTTTCAAGAAAATGTTTCCATTTTTCTCTCAAGTAAAATTAGCATTTTGATTAAAACTTTAAAGCTAGCTTAAAAATATGCTATGTAATTGAATAATGCAATCTAATAAATAAGCATCATATAAAATTGTTGAATATTACCTTTTATTACTTGTATTAACCATATATAATGCCTAAACTTCTGGTCTCTGGTGATTAAAATGGTTTGCATTTACTGTGTGATTATGGAAGAAAGAATGAAAGTAATAAAAGAAAGAGAGAGAAAGAATATTGCGTATTCAGCAGTACGGGTATAACATTTTAACTTTCTTGGTCATTGAAACATAACCCAAATTGATGTTAGTTATTAGTCACAGCGACTTGAAAAGTCAGAGAAATTGTCAGTTATGCCTGATAATTTATACTGATGAAAAACTATGTATTACAGAGGATTACAACTTTCTTCCTATTTAGAATCCTCTCCCAACCCTTGAAGTAATAAGTTTCAAATTAAATGTAGAACTGATATATGCTTTCACATATATTATAAAGATAAGGTTATTCAACTTTTGTGAACTGCAGTTTTGGATTATTTACTCCATAAGACTTTGTTGCAATCTACTGCGTTTTCATGCCCTTTGTAGACGTGGAGGGGATGGTGGCCCAGAAAAGTAGCTTTCAACCATCAGTGGCTGTATTATTCCTTGATTCAGAGTTTGTAGAATGGCTTGATAATGTACTACACAATAAATTTGAAGACTGCTGTAAAGTGTGCAGAAAGAAGGCAAAACTCAACCATTTTTGGACAGCAAACTCACTTTTGGTTTTTATAGAAAACCAACACACACAGATAGTTATATTAAGAACAACAGTTTCAACCCAAAACACCAACATGCCATTTTCAACAGTTTAATCTTTCGGATGATCAACTTCACACTAAACAGAGAAGATTTTCAAAAACAATACCCACACATAAAAAAGGTAGCTATGTCCAACGGTTTCAACCCAAATTTAGTGGACAAAAAAATTAACAAAACTCAACAAAGCCAAGGAAATAAAAGAAACCACCACCCTGAAACCTAGAGGAGCAAAAGACAACAAAATTTTTAAGAAATTTACCTTCCACTCATCTGTCCATAATAAATTCCAAAAATATCTTCAACACACAACATAGATCTTGCTTCTCAAAATAGATTCAATATCAAGAATTTAACAGGTCCCCCCAAAAATTCAATTACCACAAAAGAAAAACCAGGAATCTATGAGATCAAATGTGAAACTTGCCCTAAAATTTATGTAGGAAAAACAAAAAGGAATATAGACATCAGAACGAAAGAACATATAAGAAAAATAAAAAACGGTGAGATAGAAAAATCAGCAGTGGCTTTTAATTTTTTTGAATACCAAACATGACATTAATTTGGAGACAACTTTAATAAAACAAGTTAATCATCCCATAGATCTTTCTATATGGGGAAAAATCTTCATTAACAAAAACCATCATAGTATTATGAACTTTGAAACTCTACCACCGGACATCTTTGACAAATACATCAGGCCATCTATTGACGATACGGAGAAAGAGGAAACCACTACAACCTCCACTAGTCGAGAACCAGCTGATGATGGGAGCAGCTCTTGAAACATGTCCTGTGAAAAACAATGTTAATGAAGCAGTGTGTTAATATCTTCTTGATTCACTTTTATTTTAACTGTGCTTCGCTGTTTCTACGATTCTTTCAATTTTTATACTTTGAACACTCTACATACTGAATTTATAGAATAAAAAGTATGCAGTAGTATGAACGATTTTAATTACTTTCTAAAGTGATGAATCTTGGTGATTTCTTTAATATTCTGTGGCCATATGTTAAATAATTTAATACCCATATTTTTTACATTATTTTTAGCTATATTGGTTCTACAGAACTGAAAATGCAAGACATTCTTTTGTCTAGTGTTGTGTTGGAGATTTGGATTTGTTTCAAGCTCATTGTACATTTTCTTTATATGGGTTAATGTCTGCAGTATAAATACAAAGACAAAAGGCAATATCTTTAGCTCTTTGAAAAGAACTCTGCAGGAGGATAGACTGTCCTCATCACTTATTATTCTTATGGCCCTTTTCTGCAGTTTAAATATTTGCTCACTTTCATAACCTGTTCCCCAAAATATTATGTGATAGGAAATTAGGAAATTTGCATGATATACATTTCTTTGGAATTTCAAGTTTACTTCATGTTTAATAGCTCTTAGTAACAAGCTGAACTCAACTTAAAAACTAATTTTTCAATGTGGTTCTTCCATTTTAGATTCTTGTTTAGAATAATTCCCAAAAACTTTATATCTTTCTTATACTTTATGTTGAGGGTGTTATAATAAATTTCCAGTGTATGATGTGCTTTATTCTGATAGGTGTGAAATGATGTAGAGGTAGTTTTACTTACATTTATTACTAGCCTGTTAGCTTGAAACCAAGAGTATAATTCAGCCATTGCCTGATTTGCTGTTTTTTTGTAGATCCTGTTGATTGTTAAGCTTTATCAACACATTGGTATCATCAGCAAAAAGAGTCATATCTGCTTGTTTGACAGATAATGGCATATCATTTATATAAATGAAAAACAATGGACCCAGGGTTGAGCCTTTTGGCATTCCTATATCAATTACACTGTCATTTGACCTATACCTGTTCATTTTATTACCTTAAACAAATTTCAGTTCTACAGTTTGTTTTCTCTTTGTTGGATATGAATTTATCAAATCACTGATTTTTCCACGAAATCCATATTTTTCTAATTTGGATAACAATATATTGTGGTCCAAAACATCATAAGCTTTGGATAAACCAGAGAAAACCCCAATACTCGACAGTTTCCTGTCAAAAGACTTTTCTACTATGTCTAACAACTGAAAAATTATTAATTCTGTTTACCTGTTTTGTCTAAAACCAAACTATGGCTCTGAAAGTATATGTTTGGAAAGAAAAGAGACCATATGTCTACATATTAACCGCTCAAAAATTTGAGAAAGTTGATAATGATACAGGTATGTAATTTTCCATGTCTAGCTTATCCCCTTTCTTGTTGAAAACATTGCACGAAGCTCGCAGAGTAACAGAAAATGTAGCTGTTACGACTAAAACACAATATGTTTCTGTGTGCCGTAAGGCAAAGGTAGCTTTGGAAATCAATTTCAAAGAATACCTCTCAGCATCTGGTGAGGTGAGATTAGGCATTTTCTTTGCAGCGTTTTGGCAGAAAACAAAAGGATATTCTATACTGAGACAAGCAACAAGGTGTCATGTTATACTGTAAGGGAAATGTTACAGTGGAGAAAGCCTTGTGTGTAAATAAATCAATTCTGGTAAAAAGCATACATGAAGAGTCAATGATTACACAAAGACAAGTGCATGATACCATTATGTACTGAAGATCTCAGACATGTATCAATTAATCAGATAATGTTATTGTCTATGAGAAGTGTTTGTAAAAAAACAGCAGGATTATTTGAAGAAATATCATGGCTGAAGAAAACAAAAAAACTGAGAAACAAAAAGTGCAAAAATAATAAATTTAGAAGATGTAAAAATGATAAAAAGAATTCGTTCACATGCTTTTGAAGCCAGTTTTGAAGAAAATATTTGCCTTGAATGAAAAAATTATATGCAATTCTTTTGTGTATGTTGTGTATTTTTTCAATGTTACAACAATGAATGTTCATTAGTGATTTCAAGTACCATAGTATTTACATTGTTTATATACAAATAACATCTATTATTGTTATGTTCTGGCCTTATGAACCCTGAAAGGTATGTGTTCACTACAGACACACACGTATAGGTAAGGTGACGTAATGATATACAAGTCGCACACAGATAGAAACGTTGGAAAGATAACATGCAGCCTACTTATTACACAAGCGGCAGCCCGTTGTGTTGCTTGTGACACTGGGTATGAATATTGTTTTTTCAAAGCTTCTTCATCACATTTATCTATAACGCTACTCATAATTTCACGCCCTTCCGAATGCACAACCTTAAATTGCTTAAGATCTTCAGACATGGTGTGAAGATTAGTAAATCTTACTGCACTGAACTAGTTTTGCATCTTGCTCTGCAAGTAGGCTATGTGACTTTCTGCAGGTGATTGTTGAATGTTTACTGTATTTCTCACTCGCTGCGTAACCGGTCAACGGTTCCCCTCTTCCCCACACCTCATCCCGCAGAGGTCATGAGTCCAGAACACAATTATAAGCATGAATGATCAGCATCATTTATTTATTTCACATTCTACTATGTAACTATGTTTGGTAACTGGAAGTATATTTTGCCGAAAAATTTGAATTTCACGGTTAATATTTTTTATGCCTTCCTGAACCCCCCCCCCCCTCAAAAAAAAAAAACTGCAGTTTTAGTAAAAGGTGCATTGCTTGCATGTGTATATGGGAACATAACTCAACATAAAAAAGTTAGTTAAAAACCAAACTATGTATGCAGCTGCAGCATCATCCAAGGATGCACCACAAAGATTTTCAAAAAAAGTTTCCCCATTTCCAATTACACTTTACATGGAGCACTTTTTGGAAATTTTGATTTTCTGAACAATGGCTCTAATAATTTTCAATAAAAACCCAGCTTAACTTAAGAGAGTGATTTCTTGCTGTTCACTGTTTTGCATTTTAAAATATTTCTACTTTTCTCAAATGGGAATACAGTGCTGACTTTTCTTCTTCTTTTGCCATACAAAAAGAGCATGATTTCAAAGCCATTACACAGCAACCCATTATTAAAAGAGCAATATCTGCAAATGCTTATCTTTATTAACATGAAGAAGATGGAAGAATAAGTGTAATAATAGTTTATAAATTGTGCTGCTTGAATGGTTACCATGGATTTATCTTTGGTAATAGATACCTCTGTTATAACATACTGATTACTCCACGTGGAGTGAACATCTATCATTTGTAATTCCTGCAAATTCCATTGGCTGAAGTGATGCATTCATTGGGGCTTAGCACAGATCCGAGAACTGCGGCAGTTCCCCCCACTCTTTCAAGAATCATCAGCACGTTATCTGAGAGATTTCTATTAACAAAGATAAAGCTATGGTAACACTTTGAGAAGCATAATACAAGAGAGTAGAGAAAGAATGTCATGTGAGCATAACACATTTTTATACATATAATTTTCCTAAAGAGCTATAAATTTTCATATTATTTTGCATCTTAAATGTTTCCCCTTGAACAATTTTTTATTTCATATTTACAGTCTTGAAAACCACCAGTATATAGAAAGAGAAAGCACAAAGTAGAGAAAAGATATCAAATATAAACTTTTATATTCTTATAAAGTTCTTAAAGGCTTGTAAGAAAAATAAAGTACGCCCAAACTTCGTTATAAAATATGTGAAAATGAACCGAAACAAAAAACAGCAAACGGCAGCTGAAAAGAAAATAATACAATTATAAATCTCAAAACACTATAGTAAATTATCAAAATTATATTTGAACCTCTACGAATTACATTTGAAATTGTGCAAAACATTAGGAAACATCGTTTGGGACAACTTAGAAAACTGTGCTTTTACGCATATTAAAGCTCGCGTAAACAAAAAAGCACGAAAACAAAATAGAAAAATATAGGGTCTAATCTTGCGGAGAGCAAACTACACGGAATGTCAACCTACAAACAAACATAATCAAAATGAGGTAATTAATGTCTCTCATGAAACTTTCACACATGCAGAAACAGCGTTCTTAAATAAAGGGTTAAAAATGTGCGTAGATTTCTCCGATAACGTAGAAGATTATATAGTTGACATTGAAATAGCTACCGAGGGTCTAAATACTGGGCAGAAATCAGCAATTAGAAGCGAATGTGGAAAAATCTTAGAAAAAACAGAAAGGGAAAGTGGTAAACCCAAACCATATGTGAAAATACTTAAATCTCTGAATAAAAAGGATGTTGTTTATACGAAAGCAGACAAAGGAAATAAGAAATTGAAATTGAGATGGCGACGTGTAGTTATGGCACGCGAAGTCATTGAAAATCAGTGAAAAGAATGGTATTAATGGCAATAAAGCAAAAAGAGATTACAGCAACAACAATTTCAATGACGGAGAAAGCCACAGAAATGAAGACAAGACTGGGGAGGAACCCTTAATAGAATTAAAGAAACAAAATCAACAAGTTGAAGAACCGCCATCTCGGAATGGAACAACACGTGAAGCGGAGGTAATAGCGTCGCTTCAAATCATCGTGAACTTATTGAACAAAGACTTAAAACAGGCTCATGAAGAAATAAAAACCTTAAAGACTGAAAACAACGAACTCAAAACGGAAAATCATCTCCTGAAGGAAAAAGCTCAACACAGAGATGACTCAAATAAAATTGTGATGAAAATGAAGGAGCCTATTCCTACAAGCAACAGGTTTACTTTGCTATCGTCATTCGATAGTGAATCTCAGCTTTCCGTTGATGAAGGACTCACTGCAAATACTGGTCTGCAGAAAAAGAAGAAAGAAACAGCAGTAAGCTCCAAATTCAAGTGGATTAACCCTAACCTCAAAATCAGGAAACGTGAAGGGGAAGGAACGGACAAGCCGGAAACGGAAAAATGCAAAGTGTTAAGTGCTTGGGGATTCTATTATTAAACATGTAAATGTGGATGGGGTTAAGTTGAGGTCTCTAAGTGGAATAAATGTGCAGCAAATGTGTGGTAAACTCAATGATCCCAGCATCACTGGAAGACCAGAAGATACCGAAGTGGTTGTGCTACATGTTGGTACAAACAATCTAAAAAACTCGCGGAATGCCGAAGAGATTCTGGGTAACATGTACAATCTTATATGTGCGACCAAGAAGAAATTTTCAAATGCTAAACTAGTAGTGAACAGTATAGTGAGAAGGCGTGACTTAGGTGATAGGTATGTAAATAGTGTTAATGAAAATATTAGATGGGCATGCCATGCTCTAAGAGCTATTTATGTGGACCTAGACAAGAAGCTGGACTACTCGTGCCTTGGCAAGGATGGTCTACATCTAAACAGAAAAGGGTCGTTTACACTGAGTGAAGCTATAAAAGATGTAATAGGTGTAGTATGTAAAAGTCGGGTAAATTAGAAACTTATGAAGAAGGTGAAAAGCATGTAGGCTTTGATAGCAATCCTCCTGAGAAAACAAATACTGGTGTAAATACTAGCTGTAAAATTAGTAACAATAGTAAATTCAACCTATCAATCTTCCACCAAAACATCCAAAGCTTAAGGAACAAAAAGTGTAATATTGAAGTACTATTAACATCTGCTTTAAAAAAACTCTACAGCAATTTGTTTAACGGAACATTGGTTGGGAGAAGATGAAACTGAGTATTTTAATATACCTAACTATGTGCTAGCATCTTCCTTCTGTAGGTCAAACAAGAAAAATGGTGGATCATGTATATATGTAAATGAATCAGTTAAATTTAGGGAGATTGTTATGTTTAAATACTTAAACCAGGAGGAACATTTTGAAGCTAGCATGTGTGAACTATTAAACAGCAAACTAATTCTTATTTGTGTGTACCGAAATCCCACAAGCAATACCAAAATTTTCCTTCAAAATTTAGAAATCATTTTACACTTCTTTAAAAAGACAAAAAAATATGTAATTATCGTAGGGGACGTGAATATAAACTATTTAACAGAAAACGCAAATAAAAAGGAGCTGCAAAATGTCTTTAATATGTATGGAATGGAAAACATAGTTAAATTACCAACCCGTGTTTCGAATTCGTCTTATTCTGTGATTGACCAAGTAGTGCTGAATATAAATAAGTGGAAATATGAAATTCAGATTTTTGACACAGCCCTGTCAGATCATTACGCACAAATGTTAAAATTAGTTGTCCCAGTAGATCAGCATAACCTAAAACAGAATGCAAAAAAAATATTCAAAAAGGTTAGACTTGCTAATGATGACAATCTAAGCTATCTAAATTTTCTATTAAGTAAAGAATCTTGGGAAAGCGTGTACACTGAGCGAAATCTAAACGATGCCATGAATGCATTTTTGGACACATTTGATTTTCACTTTGTAACAGCCATACCAATGGTTAAAGTAGCAATGAACAAGCTAGGTAATAAGTGGATCACAACAGGAATCCGCAAATCTGGTGATAGATTAAAATTCTTGAGCAAATTCATGAAGGAAAACAAGACTACACCGGATTTTAAGGCCTATTATGTAAAATATCGAAATATATATAATAAAGTTATAAGAGCAGCCAAAAAGTTACATAACAATGAAACAATAAAAAAAGCAGTTAATAAAACTAAATCCATATGGCAAGTAATTAAGCACGAAATAAAAAATGGACCCAAATTGAAAGAAAATTACCATCTAGAAATTAATGGCCAAAAAGTAAGTGATCCTAAACAAATTTCGGAATTATTCAACCAGTTTTATTCAACTGTAGCGGAGAAACTGTTAAATACTCATTCTCTAGGAAAGAAGGAAAGATTAAGTGTAAAGAAAAATGAACATAGCATGTTTTTAATTCCAGTAACATTTGAGGAAGTTAAAGATGTTATAAAAAAATTGAAGAATAAGAAATCAGTAGGAATAGACGGTTACTCTAACTGCGTCATAAAGCGTTGCTCCTTATTCCTAATTGAACCACTAACGTACTTGATAAATCTTTCACTTTCAAGTGGGACGTTCCCCAACAGGTTAAAAAAAGGTAAAGTGAAACCCATCTTTAAAAAAGGTAACAAAGGGGAGGTAGGAAATTACAGGCCAATTTCCATAATTTCAACTTTTGCAAAGATCTTCGAACAAATAATGTATAAAAGAGTAACAAGCTTTTTGGAAAAATTTAAAGTAATTAATGACAATCAAAATGGTTTTCGAAAAAATAAATCAACAAGTTCTGAACTGATGAATTTCATTGAACAAGTGTATGAAACACTAGATAGTAAACAACTAGGGATAGGCATTTTTTTAGATCTTACAAAGGCGTTTGACCTGGTTGATCACAAACTTTTATTAGAAAAATTATCCTCAACGAGTGAAGTTAAAACTCAGATTTCAAGTAGCGCTATAATGAAATATGGGGTCCCTCAAGGTTTGGTGCTTGGACCTCTTATTTATAGTGTACATCAATGATTTGGCAGATAATGTAGAAAACAGAACCAATATAAATGTTACACTTTTTGCAGATGATACAAATATTTTTATCAAAGGGGTGAATAAGGAAGGGGCAGATGTACATATTGAAAATAATCTAAAATATATTCAAAAATGGTTTAGTGCCAATATGTTAATATTGAGTAAGGAGAAAACAGCAGCCCTAAGCTTCTATAATAAAATGAGTGGAAGTCAATTGTATCCAAAATTAATGCTGGGACAAGACCAAATACATTACGTACAAACTATCAAATTTCTGGGACTAATACTAGATGAAAATTTAAATTGGGAAACTCACATAGAGGCATTGACGAAAAAGCTTAGTAAAATGTGTTTCTTAATGAGGGCGATTACAGGCATGTCAAGCTTGAAAGTTCGGAGAATAGTGTACTTTTCATATATACACAGTTTGTTGGCATATGGTATAATTTTTTGGGGAAATTCTAAAGACAGTATAAAAGTATTCAGATACCAAAAGAAAATAATCAGAATCATAGCAGATGTCTCAAGCACAACTAGTTGTAAGCCATACTTCAGTAAATTAGGTATCTTGCCACTGCCAAGTATATACATATATGAAACTCTTGTACATATGAAAGCAAGCCTAAGTTTATTCAAAACAAATTCTGAAATTCATATACACAACACTAGAACAAAGAATAATTTATTTGTGAAGTCACACAAAACAAAGATATATGAAAATAGTTTCACATATGCTGGCTTACATCTTTACAATAAGCTACCTGAATCTATAAAAAAGATTGAATCACAACATCAATTTAAGAAATTGTTATTAAACTTCCTTAGAGCCAATAGCTTCTACAGCGTGGATGAATTTTTAAATTTGTAAATATTTAGTTAGCTACCTTAATTATAAATATTGTACTTAGTTTTTAGTTCTTAGTTTTTAATTTGACGTGTCCTATAACATGTACATGTTTTAATGGATGAATCAATAAATCAAATCAAATCAAATCAAGACAGTCATCATGGACAAACAGGACTACATCTCTAGAATGACAGATTTATTGGCAAGTGATGAATTCCAGGAAATAAAGTCTGACCCTTTAAATATGTGTGTAAAACAGTTAAATGAAACAATGAAGGATAAAACAATCATACCAAAAGAAATTAAACAAAGTTTAAAACCAGACAACCCTACAGTAGCTAACATATATGGATTACCCAAAATTCATAAAACAGGAAATAAGATGCGCCCAATCATTAACAACATAAACACACCCTGCTACAAGCTATCCAAATGGTTAAACAAAAAATTTAAGCAGCTACCAAAATTCAAAAGCCACAGTATTAAAAATTCGTTGGAATTCATCAACAAAACTAAAAATCTACAATTTTCTCCCACGGACCGAATGGTATCCTTTGATGTAATCTCCTTGTTCCCAAGTGTTCCGAGAGACAAACTCATAGAGTACATGCAAACATGGCTTCAGTCCCTACAAATAGACCAAAACGTCATAGAGGAATACCTTCAATTAACCAATATTTGCATTTAACAGTCCTTTTTTACATTCAATAAAAAAATTTTCAAACAAAAATCAGGACTATCTATGGGCAACCCATTGTCCCCATTTTTGGCAGACCTCTTCATGAGCTTTTTGGAAACGCACATCACAAAGGCATTCCCACTAATTTTTAAGCATTGGTACAGATATGTGGATGACATTTGGGCAATAATAAATGAGAAACAAGTGGATGATGCATTAAAACTACTTAATTTACAAAATCCTGCAATAAAATTCTCCATAGAAAACGAGACAAACAATGAAATCCCTTTCTTAGATTTGAAACTTACCAGAAAACATAATAAACTTGAATTTGGCATACACAGAAAGGAAACACACACAGAAAATCAGATGGATATAACCCAAGACAACACGAGCATGCTGTTATCAACAGTTTAACTTACAGGCTGGTTAATGTACCTTTAAACAAGATAGAATATAACAAAGAGTACAATAACATCATTCACATTGCAGAATACAATGGATACAGTGCTGAATTGGTCAACAAGAAAATAGATAAATTCAAAAGACAACTAAGATGCAAACAAGTAACTACTCTCTCCCCAATTAGCAATGAAACCTCATACAGAAAATTTACGTATCATCCCAGAGCTACACACCTTTTCCAAAAAGTCTTCAAAGAACACAATATTACTTTGGCCCCACAGAACAAATTTAGTGTACAACACCTTTTGAAATCACATAATACAAAGGAGATACCCACAGGCAAAAAATCAGGAGTGTACCGGATAAATTGCAAGGACTGTGACAAATTCTACATTGGAAAAACAAAAAGGAACGTGAACATTAGGCTTTAAGAGCACTTTAGGAACATCAGGAATAAAGAAATAGATAAATCGGCGGTAACATACCATTTTTGGAAGGAAAATCATGACATAGAACGAGAAATTCACTTACTAAAAAGTGTCCAAGGTCCAGCTGCATTAACCACGTGAGAAAAAATCTTTATAAAAAAATATGAAAGTAAATTGTTTAATTTTGATACTACCTTTGAAGAAATCCAAAATTTCAAGTTCATCAAGATACCGACAGAGACGCACCTATCAACTCCGAGGAGTTCACTGAACCGGCATCCATTAGTCGACAACAGTTGATGATGTTAGGAAGATCCTAATGAAATGCGTTCTAGGTAAATACTAGCAATAAATGGAGCATTGAGTATTAGTTCGACTCAAAATTGTATTAGTAAACATATAAATAACTTATTCTATCTATGTTTGCCTAGTTTATACAGGTCGTGCATTTGTTCTTGACGAATGAAAATGTTATATGAAAGGTTGGGTACGAGTCCCTGCTCGCTCACCTATTGCAGAAATACTGATAGAGAGGTACAGTCTGCAGTGTCTGCAGTCTGATGTGGTCTACGTACATGGTTCTGAGCTGTTTGGTCTCTTCCTTCATATACTCATAAATATTAGCAATAATCTCACGACTTTGATTTGTAGAGAGTTTCCTTTTATTTTTGACATTGTAGGAGGCATTGTCACATTAGTAACTGACACATAACCAACTAGCACTCAAACACCTGCATGCATACATCTGTATCGCACAAAACTTTTGCACTCTACAGTATACACAAATGCAATAGAGAAACAAAGAGCTGTTTGTTACTGTAACAACCTATTTGCTGACCTGTTTATTAAGGGTAGGCCAGCTCAATGGATTTCTGTTGAAGGTCATTTGTCAAGAACGAATGTGCAACCTATAGATAGATTATTGTACATGAGTACTATGATATAAGACACGTCAAATTGTGAATTTACAGTGCAATTAACTATACTTGTAAATTAACAAGTCACATGCAATAAGGACAAGTCAGTGTTTGTACAAAATAATGTTTTATAAAGATATCTCAAGAATTTTATAATATACACAATTAATTCAGAAATGTAACAATATTATAAACTTTCCATAAATTCACTAACAGAATAAAAACAGTGGTCTAGCAAGTATGCCTAAACTGACTTTATAAATGCTGAAAAATTGCAAGTGGTTTTATTGGCTATAGACAGTTTATTAAAAAAAAAGGTATTCCTAGGTTTATTACACTGTTTTGATGAGCTATTGTGTGTAGCTCTTGTGTTGATATTCACATGAATATCCATTCTCTGTCTAGTATTATGATTATGAACTGTGTCATTAAAGGTACAGTGGCCATATCCTTTCATTAAATTTGTCTTTGTAAATTTTAAAATTTCAAAAATGAAAATACATGGGAGAGGTAAGATTTTAAATTTTTTAAATAATGGTCCGCACGTAGATGTTGATTTAACTCCTCCAAATATTCTTAGAATCCATTTTTGCATTATGAATAATGATTCACAATATATAACATATTTACAATATATAACATTTATTATATCATAATCTAATATATACTGAGTTCAAATGTGCAGAAGTATTACTTGCATTTACTACATATTATTTCAGTAGGAGTTTTATCTTTTTAATGTTTCCTTTCTTTCACATTTACTTTTAAATAATTGTTAACATATCATTAACATTACTGAAGAGCAGCTCTATTCTTATTTGCACTTCATACACTAATACTCTTTCTTCAATACTGATTATTTTTTATTCAATTATGCTGATCAGGGAGACCGGTCTCACTAAACTTTTATCTTAATTCACCATACTGACGAAGGGTTAAAGGTGTGGTTTAGACCAACAGGTTTAAAGAATTGAAAAACCTATTTGTAGTCGGCTTTGACACTGTCACCTACATTTTATATTTTTGAGGGAGTAGTTTCGGAAGCCATCGCCCCCATTATCACCCTCTTTCCAACAGTCTTTTGCCATTTGCTCTCCTCTCTCTGGCAGTGGAACTATGAACTTCTTTGTCAAACTATCTACTGGCAATATTTTGAAGTTCAGTAGATAGTTTGACAAAGAAGTTCATAGTTCTACTGCCAGAGAGGAGAGCAGACAGTTGGAAAGAAGTTAATAATGGAGGCCATGACTTCTGAAACTAGTCCCTCAAAAATATAAAATGTAAGTGACAATGTGTCAAAAAAAACCAACTACAAATACTTTAATACAATTTTGAGTCAAACTAATACTCAATGCTCCATTTATTGCTAGTATTTACCTAGAACGCGTTTCGTTAGGACTTCCTAACATCATCAGCTGTTGTCGACTGATGGATGCCGGTTCAGTGAACTCCTCGGAGGTGATAGGTGCGTTTCTGTCGGTATCTTGATGAACTTGAAATTGGGGTTGTCTTCAAAGGTAGTATCGAAATTAAACAATTTACTTTGATATTTCTTTATAAAGATTTTTTCCCACGTGGTTAATGCAGCTGGACCTTGGACACATTTTAGTAAGTGAATTTCTCGTTCTATGTCATGATTTTCCTTCCAAAAATGGTACGCTACCGCCGATTTATCTATTTCTTTATTCCTTATGTTCCTAAAGTGCTCTTTAAGCCTAAGAATACAAATACTTTTTTCAATTAATTTTGACATCACTGTTACTAAATTCCTCCAGTAACGTATAAAGTTTAAAGAAGGTTGATAAAAAGTGTATACATACTGTCACCCAATTATCGGGAAGCACCACAAACAACAGCTGAGAAGGGACCGGAGGCCACGCCACGCCCACTCATTTGTCTCCTGTCACTAACTGAAGGGATGGTTAGGGGAGGGATGTCGGGCCCCTGAGCCGTCTCTTTACCCTTCTCCTAGGTTCTGGAAACTCGGGACATTCAATTTAATCGAGAACCTTCTAGATCGGCAAGCAGACCCTATATAAGCAACACGTCGTGCCAGGGGAGTCAGTCAGTATTTGACGTGCTAGCGAACGAGCGCCGTGTTAAGGAACGAGAAGACTGTGTACGTGCATCGGAGTATTGTCCGTAATTACTAGTGCAAGTGAAATTGTAACGGACGAACTGGTGAATTGTAATTGTGTGCAGCACGTAATTCTGTGTAATTGGCAAGTGTTAAACTGTAAGTCGGTAGAAATAAAGAACATTGTTGAGTTTGTGTAATTGGACTTTTCATTTCACGAACCCACAAAGTCACAATTGGTGTCAGAAGTGCGACATAACACAATGGAGGCAGCATTAGAAAAGATTTTAGCGGAACTGAAAGAAATGAAGACGGGCAACGACAACATCACCGCGGAACTGAAACAAATGAAGACGGCCAACGACAACATCACCGAGAAGATGGAAGAAATGAAGGCCGAGTTAACCACAGAAATGAGAGCAGCGAACGGCAGTCTGGCCACGGAAATGAAGGCGGCGAACGAGGCTCTCACCGCAAAGTTTGAAGAACAGTTGGCCGGCGTAAAAGAGGACGTCACAGAGTTAGGCGAGCGCGTCGAAGACCTGGCGAGCCGCGTTAATGAGCTGGAAGGAAAAGCCGACAGCAGCGTGAAGTACCTGAACGCCATGGTGGAGGACGTCGTCGGCAGGAAGCTGAAGGATTTAAAGGCCGACGCGCCGGGACGCGACACAACATCTGCGCGCGTCAAACCTCCCAAGTATGACGGCGCGTCAACGTTTGAGGTCTTCCGCCGCCAGTTCGACACAGTGGCCAGGCACAACGGATGGTCACTGGAGGAGGAGGCCACACAGTTAATAGCCAGCCTCCAGGGAAGAGCCGCGGAAGTCCTAAACGCGGTGCAGACGACGGCGGCGCCCAAGGACATCTGGGAAGCCCTGGAGAATCGCTTCGGGAACCACCGCTTAGCCGCAGCATACCGCAGTCAGCTAAAGGCAAGGTCACAGCAGCCGGGGGAGACGCTGCAGGAGTTTGCCATTGCGATCGAGCAGCTGGCTAGCAAGGCCTTGGTTGACCTGCCACTGGAGTTCGTATCCCGGGAAGCCGCCTACAATTTTGTCGACGGAGTACGGGACACGGAGATTCGTCAGCGCCTAATGCTCGGGGAATATAAAACCATCCACGAGGCGCTGACAGCGGCATTAAGGATGGAGGCGGCCAAAATAACATCCATCCCGACGTCGAGAACGAGGAGTGTCCGCTACGCCGGAGACAGAAGACCAGCTGAGGGACGCCGGCGAACACCTAGTGGCCTGTGTTGGGGGTGTGGACAGCCCGGACACCTGCAGAGAGACTGCCCACAACAGGAACAGCTGCCGGAAAACGAGTAAGGGCCGTCGTGGAGAGGGGCACGTCGGCGCCATCACCACCATCCCCTCGAGTGACACTGCGCGCCGTCAGCCGGCGTATGGATGACAGCCTCATCGCGGACGGTTGGGTAAGAGGGAAGCCGTGCCGCGTGCTGGTGGACACCGGGGCGGCCGTGACCATCATCAGACCTGACGTGGCGAAGGGTTTGCCGGCAAGGAAGCCAAGCCGGCTATACCAGCTTGTCACGGCATCGGGCGACACCTTGCCTGTGGAGAAGGAGGCCCTGCTGGAGCTGAACCTGGGACGGAGTGCCGTGCGTCTGTGGGTGTTCGTCGCGAAGGTGGCTGAGGAGGTGATCCTGGGACTGGATGCCCTCAGGAGCCATGAGGCGACGGTCGACGTCGGCAAGAAGGTCCTGCGGCTTAACGGAGAAGAGGTTATACTCCGTCAACCCGAAGAGCGCCTCGGAATGTGCAGGGTCGTCTTGGACGAAGACGTGGTTGTCCCCGCGAGGAGCGAGGTGGTGGTGACGGCGCGACTGGAGGGCCAGAGAACCAGGAACATGATGCTGGACCAGAAGACGCCTGTAAACGGACTGTGTGTAGCCAGGGCATTGCTGCCGTGCCGAGAGGAGGTGCCCGTGAGACTGCTAAATCCTACGGACGCCGATCACGACGTCCAGGCCGGGACGGAGTTGGGAATGTGTGAGCCCGTGGTGAGCGTAACAGCTATCGACGAGACCCAGGTGCCGGCGCTGAAGCAGCACCTGGGGCCCCGGCTAGAAAGCTTGGTGGAGAGGGCGGCCGACCACCTGACCACAGAACAGCTGGAGAAGGTTCGACAACTGCTAAGGCGGTATCAGCGTGTCTTCAGCCAAGGTGATAGTGACTACGGCCGCACGGACAAAGTGCTTCACCGCATCGACACCGGGGACGCCCGGCCTATTCGGCAACCACATAGACGTGTTCCGCTGGCGAAGCAAGGGGCGGTACGAGACATGCTGGAGGACATGAGATCCAGGGGAGTGATTGAAGAGTCTGACAGCCCTTGGTGTTCCCCTGTAGTCTTGGTGACAAAGAAGAACGGCGAGCTGCGCTTCTGCGTAGACTACAGAAAGTTGAACGCCGTCACCCGGAAGGACTGTTTTCCCTTACCCCGGATTGATGACACCCTGGACACGCTAGCTGGTGCACAGTGGTTCTCGACCCTGGACCTGAAGTCGGGCTACTGGCAGGTAGCTCTAGACCCGAGAGACAAGGAGAAGACCGCATTCTCGACGGGCCAAGGTCTTTGGCAGTTCGCGGTTATGCCCTTTGGCCTCTGCAACGCACCAGCTACCTTCCAACGCCTCATGGAGTCAGTGATGAGAGGGCTGACTTACGATGCCTGCCTGCTATACCTGGACGACATCATCGTCGGGAAGACTTTTGAAGATCACCTCGAGAATTTGAGTAAGGTACTACAGAGACTGCAGGCGACCAACTTGAAGCTGAACGCGAAGTGCCAGCTCTTCCGCAAGGAAGTTAACTACTTGGGCCACATAGTCTCAGCAGCCGGAGTGGCCACAGACCCGGAGAAGACAAAGGCTGTGAGAGATTGGCCTCGCCCAAAGGATAAGAAAGAATTGCGCAGTTTCCTGGGGCTGTGCAGTTATTACAGGCGCTTCATAAAGGGGTTCTCCAACATCGCAAAACCCCTCACCCGCCTGACAGAGGAACACCGGCCTTATGTGTGGACGGAGGACGCAGAAAATGCTTTCCAGCACCTAAAGGAGACCCTGTGCAGTGCTCCAATTTTGGGTTTCCCACAACCGGGTGGCGCCTTCATTGTGGACACCGACGCCAGCGACCATTGCATTGGAGGTGTCCTATCGCAGATCCAGGATGGCCATGAGCGGGTGATAGCCTATTACAGCAAGACGCTATCCAAGGCAGAGAAGAACTACTGCGTCACCCGACGGGAGTTACTGGCGGTAGTAAAGACATTGGAGCACTTCCACAAGTACCTGTACGGTCAGCCATTCCACCTGAGGACTGACCATTCCGCCCTAACCTGGTTATTGAGCTTTAAGAACCTGGAAGGCCAGACAGCACGTTGGGTCCAGAGGCTGCAGGAGTACGACTTCACCTCGGAACATCGTAGAGGGAAGAGCCACGGTAACGCAGACGCCATGTCCCGAAGACCCTGTCCAGAAGAGTGCGGCCAGTGCACAAGGGTGGAAGAGAAGGAGCGTGCCGCAGCCGTCCGAGTAGTTGTGGCAGTGCCTGCTGAAGGCTGGGATAGCGCAGGCCTGAGGAGGGAGCAGCTGGCGGACGCAGACTTGGGGCCACTCTTGAGGGAAGTGGAGGCAGGGATGAGACCAACCTGGGAGGACATCGCACCGAGGAGCGCCACCTACAAGTCGTACTGGGCCCAATGGGACTCGTTGAAGACCAGAGAGGGCGTGCTGTTCCGGGTATGGGAATCACCCGATGGGAAGACGCAGAGAGAGCAGTTGGTACTTCCCCGGAGTAAGGTCCCGGAAGTCCTGGAGGAAGTGCACGCCGGTACTTCGGGAGGACACCTGGGAGCGAACCGAACAATTGACAAACTACGGCAGCGCTACTACTGGCTGAGACTCCGAGCAGATGCTGAGAGATGGTGCCGTCAGTGTCACGTGTGCGCGGCGAGTCGTGGCCCTCAGACTAGGAGCCGGGGTCGCATGCAGCAGTACGTCGGAGCGCCATTCGAACGGATCGCCGTTGACATTGCTGGACCGTTCCCAGTTTCCGACCGAGGCAACAAGTACCTAATGGTGGTCGTGGACTACTTCACCAAGTGGCCGGAGGTGTATGCCATCCCAAACCAAGAGGCAAAGACAGTCACAGACTGCCTCGTGGAGCAAGTATTCTGTCGATTTGGGGTGCCGTTAGAGCTACACAGTGACCAGGGTACCAACTTTGAGTCCAACCTAATGAAGGAGGCACTACAAAGGCTTGGGGTGAACAAGACTCGCACTACGCCTCTACATCCCCAATCGGATGGCATGGTCGAAAGGTACATCAAGACCTTAGAGGAACACCTGAGGAAGGTCGTGGCCAGCCATCAGCGAGACTGGGACGTCAAGATGCCACTGTTCTTGCTGGCCTATCGCTCGTCTACACACGACACAACTGGGATGACGCCAGCCAGCTTAATGTTCGGCCGAGAGTTACGCCTCCCTTGTGACCTGGCTTTTGGAAGCCCTCCGGAAGCGAAACAGCCAGCGACCGAGTATGTGGAGAACTTGGTGGACCATCTCCACGACATGCACGAGATGGCTCGCCAGAACATCCAGAAGGCGAGCGACCGCATGAAGACCAGGTATGACAGGCAAGCCAACAGCCAAGGGTTCCAGCAAGGTGACCTAGTCTGGTTGTACCGTCCTACCCGGACCAAGGGACGCTGCCCGAAGCTCCAGCAGCCATGGCAAGGACCGTACCGGGTGGTGAAGAGGATTAACGACGTGGTCTACCGCATCCAGAAGGTTCCCCGAGGGAAGATTTTGGTGGTACACCTGGATCGTCTAGCCCGCTACGATGGTGCTGTTCGGGACGACCAGCTTTGAGGAGGGAGCAGTGTCACCCAATTATCGGGAAGCACCACAAACAACAGCTGAGAAGGGACCGGAGGCCACGCCACGCCCACTCATTTGTCTCCTGTCACTAACTGAAGGGATGGTTAGGGGAGGGATGTCGGGCCCCTGAGCCGTCTCTTTACCCTTCTCCTAGGTTCTGGAAACTCGGGACATTCAATTTAATCGAGAACCTTCTAGATCGGCAAGCAGACCCTATATAAGCAACACGTCGTGCCAGGGGAGTCAGTCAGTATTTGACGTGCTAGCGAACGAGCGCCGTGTTAAGGAACGAGAAGACTGTGTACGTGCATCGGAGTATTGTCCGTAATTACTAGTGCAAGTGAAATTGTAACGGACGAACTGGTGAATTGTAATTGTGTGCAGCACGTAATTCTGTGTAATTGGCAAGTGTTAAACTGTAAGTCGGTACAAATAAAGAACATTGTTGAGTTTGTGTAATTGGACTTTTCATTTCACGAACCCACAAAGTCACAATACTAAACAGGTCAGGGCAACCAGATTAGCATTTTTGCCATGACCCTGGTAGAAGAGAAATATAGAACCAACTTACAAATTAGTTTGAACCAAATATACTGTATAACCATATTACAAATTACTATGAATCAAATAATATCCTGATTGCATCCAAGTTAGGGTTCAGAAGAGTGCTGTTAATGAAAGAAGGCACATTATGCTTGAACAAAAAGGAACTCCTATGTATTTTAAAAATAAGAATGAAAAAAAAATAACTCCCTCAGGGGATATGTACAAGCTGAGACTTTCATGGCGAGTATCTTGCAGATTAAACATATTTCTTGAAATCGTAATTCGTGGTCTAGTTGAAACTAGAGGACAGAAACAAAAGCAGTTCATAGGATAGCCCAGCAACTGATGCAGACCAAACAGGGCGTAATACCAGACAGGCTCTGTCAACCGGCCATATAAAAGAGCACATTCTGCACTGAAAACTGATTCGAGCTCTGACCTGCTACCAGAATTTCCTTCTGGGAATGTTTTTATACATAAAAGGCCATTTGACAATATTAACCATAAATTGCTTTTACAGAACTTGCAATTCTGTGGCCCGGATAAGTTAGATATTAATATGGTTTGATTCATAGTTAAATAAGAGAGCTCAAAAACCTATAATTAGTAGTTGTGAACCACCGCTAGATATTGTTAAATGACCATATACTCTTTATTGCTTTTAATCTTTATAAATTATTTTTCAGATTGTCTTATATGAATCAAATGTTTTTCTTTTGACTGCATCATTCATTCTGGCAGGTTGCTTGGACAGTTTCACACTTGGCTTGAAGGTCTAAGTATGTGGTTAATAGCAAATCAGCTAATTGAATTACAAAAATCAACTTTTATTCAACCGAAAAACAAGCATACTGAAGACACAGTAATCACATTAAAGGGACATTCCTCATACAGAGATCTTCAGTCTGGAGATTGAAGAACTTTATTGGGAAAAGGATATAGATATTTCAGTTCTGAAACTTAGTTTGGCATGTTATGGATAAAGGAACCTGAATAAAGCTCTGAACTCAAATGCATTAAAAACTACTTTGCTTCATTTTGTGAAGGTAGAGTTTGTCTATTGGCTTCCATTGCAGTAAAGCTTAGACACTCAACACACCATACAATTATGGATCATGAATCGTGACTATATTCTACTATACTATTTTAATCTGTATCCTTTAATGAGATTAGACCAACTCTGGGATGTAGATCATGTCAGGAATAACATTTATTGTATATCTGATGGTAGTATGGATTATTTACATTTTAACTTGAAGTTTTCATAGGAGTCAGTTTTACACAACATACAATTAATTACAAGAATAAAGCAAACATGCATCCTTAGAATATTTATATCATACATTTACAATGTAAATTAATAATTACAAGTGGTTTTGCAAGAATGAAATTCTCTTCAGTATAGAAGGTGTGAGAAATGAGATCACTTTAATACTGACGAATTGATTCTTGTTTGTACATAATTCTTTATATATAGTGGAAGTGAATTACATAAGACCAGGCATATTACTGTAATAAATCCCTTTTTGGAATAATTATAAATTATCAGTTGGCCTTTGTAAATCCTGTCTGTATTTGATCTCTTATGTGAATAGCTACACTTTTTTTTTTTGCAAACTTTGAGTTGCTGACTAGAAATAACAATACAGCTAAAATATACTTGCAAGCAAGTGTAAGAGCTCTATCATCCTGAACAGTGGTTTAGAGTGAGTCAGTCGTCTTACTCCTGACATTCTTATTATTATTAATAACGTTAATAATACTAATTAATGAATGCTTTTTTTTTTTCTCTTTTGCATCTACCAAATGTTCCTAAAATGTTACTTCATAGGTCATTAATGAATGAAAATAAGCATAATAAACTGTTCTGGGGTTTTAAATAGGTTTTATTTTCATTTGTTCTGAAGTTGCTTTTGTTGGTTTGACAATACAGTTTTTTCCTGCTCCATCTTGCATTATGTAACAAAAAAAAAATCTTTTTGCATCTGCCACATTTTCCCAAAACCTTTCTTCCAAGGTCATTTAATGAATGAAAATAAGTATAATAAACCGTTCTGAGGTTGCTTTTGTTGTTTTGACTGATAAATTAATATACAGAGGTATTTTTTCGAGGTAGCGCATGACCTCGCTTGGATATGTGCAAGTGATATTCAAATCAATTGCGTGGGTAACATCTCTGCTTTCACTGGCAGACTGCTGATAAAGCTAGTGGATTAGATGACAGATGACTAACCTGACACCTCTTTTTCTTAAAAATAAACAAGTGGACTCGACTACTGCACAAAATTACATCATACACCACGTCTAAAAACTATATTTGTACCTACCACCAAGAATACTCTTTTTTTTTCCCTCCATCTTGCATTATATAACAAAAAAAGCGAAACCTGTAAACCACCACCATTTCCATGGTAAATTTCAATATGCATTTTAATAGACCAATAACACTGATATGCAAAATTTAACCTTTTCTCTGGGGTTTTTATTTTAATATGTCATTATCCCTAATTTGAGTGTGCTAAATCAGAATATGAACTTAGTTTATCTCCATCACATACCAATTTTTTACAATACAGGAAATAGTAAAATATGCATTTTTATACTAGCCTCTATTGAATTTATGTTATATTATTAAACGTAAGTTAATAAATCCATAACTGTGAACACAACACTTCAGAATTAACTAATGTTTCACATCACTTAAATTTGAACATTTAACCATTTTTTTACATACTGCCTTGAAATGAAATGAACGTTTTGTAGAGTTCTTACTATGAAAAAAATCTGATACATCTCTTTTCAGCAACCAGCAATAATTAGCTATCATATTCACATTCCACTTTCCCTGGTAGTGTCTTTCCATTTCCTTTATATCCTTTATGTCTTTCAACCTGCTCCTCACTGACACAGCTGAGATTTTCTGGAAAAAAGTTCAAATGAGAGAGCACGAAATGTACTTTCGCACTCATATTGTAGCCCAGTTTTTGAATGTTCTCAAGCATATTTTCTACAATATTTTTGTAATTTGGATCCTTGTAATTTCCCAGAAAGTTTTTGATGACACTCTTAAAACCAATCCACATCTGTTTTTCAGTATCTGTCATTGTTTCTTTGAATAAGGTATCAGAAATCAACTTCCTAATTTGTGGACCAACAAATACTCCCTCTTTAATTTTAGCATCAGATATTCCAGGGAACTTCTTGCAGATATATTTGTAGCAGTTGCCATCCATATTCAAAGCCTTCACATATTGCTTCATTAAGCCTAATTTTATGTGCAAAGGTGGTAAAAGAACATTTTTGGGGTCCACAAGACACTCATGAATTATTTTTGAGTTTGATTAATGAGTCACTATGTTTACACTCAACTTCACATAAACAGAGTGTAAACATAGTGACTCATTAATCAAACTCAAAAATGAACACTTCACTGTTAATAATGCTTCTTCTAAATTAACTTTAAAGAGAGTCGATTAAAGACACTAGACAACACTTACTTTTAAATTTTTCCGGAACTAGTTTCAGAGGCTTTGCCTCTATCATCGGCCGGCTCTCGACTGGTTCTCGTTGGTGTAGCTGACGATACCTTGTCACAGGTCTCCTCTGGTGGCGGCTCAAGGAACTTGCTGAACAAATCCTTCTGGGGGATGTCGAAATTGAATACTTTGTTCCTATTTTTTGAAATGAAGATTTGTTCCCATGTGGATAGTTCTTGTTTTCCTGATGTATGTTTCAGTAGTTTTGGTTCTGGATTTATGTTGTGGTTTTTTTCCCAAAAATGTGTGGCAACTGCTGATTTTTCTAATTGTTTATATTTTATGTTTCTAAAGTGTTCCTTTGCTCTTGTTTCTAAATTTCTTTTTGTTTTTCCAATATAAATTTGACTACAGTCATTGCATTCAATTTGATATATACCAGATTTTTTGTTTGATGGAATGGGATCTTTGATGTTTGAGCAAATTAGGTTTTTTAAGGAGAAATGGTTGACTGGTGCTAGTTGAATATTTTGTTTTTTGAAGACTTTTTTGAATTTATCATAGGCCCATGGATGGTAAGTGAATTTTTTGAAAATCATATTAGTTTCTGTAGATGAGAGAGTTGTGGTTTCCTTTAGTAGCTTCTTCTTTTTTGCTAAGCTCACTTTTTTGTCCACTAATGATTTGGGAAAGTTATTTTTTTGTGCTATTTCAATTATTTTGTTGTATTCTGTTTTGTATTCTTCTGCTGTGAGAGGGATGTTTACCAGTCTGTGTGCTAAACTATTGAAGATTGCCTGTTTGTGGGATCTTGGGTTGTAGCCATTAGCTTTTATGTAGTTATCTGTCTGTGTTGGTTTTCTGTAAATGCCAAAGTTTAGTCTGTTTTTATTCCTCATTATTTTTAGATCCAAAAATGGTAAATGCTCGTCTTTTTCTATTTCTACAGTGAATTTGATGCTTTTTTCTTGGATATTTAAAAGTTTTAGTGCATCACTGATGTGTTTTTTTGGTACTATTGCAAAGATGTCATCTACATATTATTTTGTTTGAAACTGGAAGAAATTATATTATCACCAAACTTCAGGGTTAGCAATGGGCAACCCACTATCACCCTTCCTGGCCGATCTGTACATGAGTGCATTAGAAATAAGGATCAACAAAGGTTTCCCTTGGATGTTCAAACTCTGGCAACGATATGTAGATGACATCTTTGCAATAGTACCAAAAAAACACATCAGTGATGCACTAAAACTTTTAAATATCCAAGAAAAAAGCATCAAATTCACTGTAGAAATAGAAAAAGACGAGCATTTACCATTTTTGGATCTAAAAATAATGAGGAATAAAAACAGACTAAACTTTGGCATTTACAGAAAACCAACACAGACAGATAACTACATAAAAGCTAATGGCTACAACCCAAGATCCCACAAACAGGCAATCTTCAATAGTTTAGCACACAGACTGGTAAACATCCCTCTCACAGCAGAAGAATACAAAACAGAATACAACAAAATAATTGAAATAGCACAAAAAAATAACTTTCCCAAATCATTAGTGGACAAAAAAGTGAGCTTAGCAAAAAAGAAGAAGCTACTAAAGGAAACCACAACTCTCTCATCTACAGAAACTAATATGATTTTCAAAAAATTCACTTACCATCCATGGGCCTATGATAAATTCAAAAAAGTCTTCAAAAAACAAAATATTCAACTAGCACCAGTCAACCATTTCTCCTTAAAAAACCTAATTTGCTCAAACATCAAAGATGCCATTCCAACAAACAAAAAATCTGGTATATATCAAATTGAATGCAATGACTGTAGTCAAATTTATATTGGAAAAACAAAAAGAAATTTAGAAACAAGAGCAAAGGAACACTTTAGAAACATAAAATATAAACAATTAGAAAAATCAGCAGTTGCCACACATTTTTGGGAAAAAAACCACAACATAAATCCAGAACCAAAACTACTGAAACATACATCAGGAAAACAAGAACTACCCACATGGGAACAAATCTTCATTTCAAAAAATAGGAACAAAGTATTCAATTTCGACATCCCCCAGAAGGATTTGTTCAGCAAGTTCCTTGAGCCGCCACCAGAGGAGACCTGTGACAAGGTATCGTCAGCTACACCAACGAGAACCAGTCGAGAGCCGGCCGATGATAGAGGCAAAGCCTCTGAAACTAGTTCCGGAAAAATTTAAAAGTAAGTGTTGTCTAGTGTCTTTAATCGACTCTCTTTAAAGTTAATTTATCATAACAACACTGTTTTCAACACTTCCAAGAAAAGTAATGCTTCTTCTTTTAATATTTAATCATGAATTTACCTACATTTTTCATTCCTGGCACCAGACTGTCTCTCTACTTCCAATTTTTTCTTGTCCAATGCTTGAACAACAAAATTGCCACAGATATGGCAAAATATATCAGGGTTATTTTTACACTTTCTGGAAGACAATTGCTTCACATTCTCAAAATATGTATGACATACAACTGCCTATCAGAAAAACTGATCCTCATTATTTGAAAAGCAGTTAGAGACGGAGCTAAATTTGCAAGGATTGGACTTAAAATAAGGCATGCATGTTGTCTCTTACACTGTTACATTGTTATACTGTTGTGAAGCACTTTAATTTCAACAATGAAATCAGTATTGTTTCTTCGTTTACTGGTTTCTTTTCAGTTCCATACAATGTATTTATGCACAGAACTACATTAAAACATTTTAGGTATAACTACTAATTGTGCAAAAATGGTATGTGGTAGAAAGAAAACTAATTACAGTTTTGGAATCAGCACATCAAAGTTAGTAAAGTAGACCTATTTTGGAGAAAATCCCAGAATCATGCATAATGGTGTAATGAATAGTGTATATCACCATCACATGCAATCTACCCCTTGTCTTGAATATTTACCTACTAAAAGATATATTAAAGAATTCCTCCATAGTACATGGGGAGTGAGTAGAAATGACTGAATATTTTTTGCTGGAGAGCAAAGGCCTTTTTGCAACAAGTTATTTGCTGGCCCACACAAATCGGCTCTATGCCTTGTACAACGGTCATTCACAGTAAGGTTTTGCTGGGAAGTTATCTGTAACATAGCTTAAGAAAGAGTATATGCATTCACCAGCAAGAGTAGAAACTTTTGGAGTTACAGGAATGATGGGACTCATCACCACAAATATCGCCCTGTTTTATTATATAAATGCTTTCTGTGAACTGAATTATCCCAGAAGTTAATTCCATATTGTGAGTAAAACCATGCAAACTCTTAAGATATTTTGGTTCAGCAGATGCAAAACAAGCAGAGCTAAGTTTCGGTAGCAGGATTTTTATTTTTCTCTGGCTAAGCTTAAACTTTTCGGAGCCAACGAAATCTTATATCAGATACTTCATTTATAGTATAATTGTTGCATCTGATGGTTAATTCATTTATTTGGTTATGCTTTGTTTTGAATTTATTAACGTTTGTCTCATTGTAGTTTAATAATAGCTTATTTACTTCAAACTAAATTAGCTGTTTAAATGCTTAATTGACAGAATCTTTTAATTGTTAATGTGACTTTTCAGGTATAAATACACTAGTAGCTTCTGCAATTATGGTTTGAGCCTTTGACGCATTGCTAAGATTATATGTCATTCATAAATATGAATAACAAAGGCCTAATCTTGTGGAACACTTCATCTGGTTCAGAATCATAACCATTAGCCTGGTTTCCTGAATTCTATTTGTTAAGTATGATCTAAACCATTTATAGAGATCTGACTGAACACACATTGTTGCATATTGTGTTTCCCTTTTTGTATAGAGATACTGTTGTTTAACTCCATCTGATTATATAAACTTCCTCCATTACTTCACAAAAGGTTGTCAAGAATGAGTTGTGCCTATTGTTGCATATGCTTGTGTTTCCCTTTTTGTATAGAGGCTAAACGTTTGTTTGTTTAATTTTTTATGGAAATATCCTTTATAAAAGAGAAGGATTACATGTGTTACTTAGAGGCTTACTCAACTCTAGTAATTTGGTACCTGTATCATTCCAATCATGAGAGGGTTTGCTTTTTAATAAGGTAATAATCTTTTCAATCTAACTGGAAGTTGTGGAGCACATTTCAAATTTACAATTTAATTTAAAAAGTGCCTTTGTTTAGAAGTGCTGCTGAGTTTGGGCCAGATCTGTTTTTCTTTTTGTTGCATAATGAAAATATGAGTTAAAGGCAATAGCTATGGCAAAGTAATTACTGACTTCTTTATTACCAATAGTTATGTAATATTACGGTTTGGTTTACTTCTCCTTGTTTCAGTTATTACATTCTACAGTGTTTTAAATATATTATTGGATTCATCAATATCTACAAAGTAATCCTCCTTTTCACTTCATTAATTAGTCCTTTTAGCATTTTACAGTATGTTTTTGTGCAATACTGTAAGAACAAATTTATTTGCACAGGATTTCCGTATACCTGAACTAATTCAAAGTTTGACATTCATTTCCTGTGAGGAATTTGTTTTCTTAAGCACAATTTTGGGGATTTTATCAAATTTGTCATTCACTTAAGCCATGGCATAGAAATAAGCCCATTCTTTACTCTTTAGCCCTAATTTAAATTTATGATATCATTACTAATTATTCCTCTTATAATTTTTCTTTTCCTGTTACCAGTCTATTTGCTAACTATGGCAAGCATTTAAAACACCTAAGCATTGTGATATGACTTGTCATTTCAAGCAGAAGTTACTGTGGAATTTGGAAATGATTCTAATTCTAGAAATATATTATTTATAGCTGTTGCAATGTTCTTATGAATTCTGATTAAAAAGTAAACTCAATATTCCCTGATAAAGTATGAGCAGGATGGTGAAGTTAGTCACTGTCACATATGCTTACATTAAAATATCTTCAAACTATTATTTTGGCATTTTCAGAGTAAATGTATCAGATAGTTATTTCACATCTATTTATAACCCTTGAAAGCTTTTATTGGAAGCTATAGTGCTAAAATGACATTCCTAAAAAATTCTTTTTCCATACAAAAACATGTAACATTTATGCTGGTGAACTTCTATTGTACTTTGATTATATATATTCATTCCTCCACAATTTAATCCTCTACAAAAATGGAAACAGTGTTTACTTATAGAAGTTCAGAATTTTTAGCTTTGCTTCTGTCATGTAATGCTTGTTATGTAAATTACTGTGGTGTCATAATTTAAATAAGTTTGCCTATTGTTACCTCTTTATAGGGCGACTTTCATTAGTTTTTTATAATAAAGGGAAAAAAATAGCTTAAAATGCAACAAGAGGCATATATTTCGGCAACTGGGCATTTACATGAAAAAGAGACAAAAAAGGCAGCAAAAAACTGCGGTGTTTCAATCAATGCAGATTGATTTTCAAATTGAAGAGATTTAACATTACATAAAAAAAAAACTACTACAGTTCTTAACTCTAATTATAATCTATGTTTGTCATTAGCCAAACCCACCACCGTATCAGGGTTAAATAAAACTTACGATGTTAACATAACTGAACTACCAGCTGGTACAAATGTGTCATGCAACCTCGATAAATACCCAATGAGTTACCGATTTCTCCTTTTTCCAAACAAAAAAAAATATATATAAATATATACACTTCCAGCTTATGCAACATCACTCTACATCAAAAGCAATTTTTAAAGTGTGCCATAGTGTTTATTCGAGACTGGGACGAAATAAAAATGGGAGTCTTATAGGACCGATCTATAACTATTCGTTTCAGTAGGGACATGTTGCGCACTTGCTATTGCCTTACCTACCTTCAAAGTAGTTTATTTCATTTTAATGTACAATTCTTCAATCATTCTTATTTGATTTCCTGCACAGTTTATAACACAATCTACACATAACAAATAACCTTCGCACTTTAACCCTGCAACTAAGCCGAAATAAAACCAAAACAGCACTTCAGCCACATTTCAACCTTCCACTATCGATACACAAAAAAAGCAGTTAGACCCTGTGGTACGACCCACAGATACGGAACCCGTATCAAAATACTATTGTGAACAGCTATCAAAGAATTGGCAGTTCAGCTGAAGATGTAAACAGTTAATACAGGTTAATTCTAGATAGACAGCCTCAGTTATTAAGTAATTAATTTATGGTTGCCAGAATATACTTGTAGCAGGCCCGTAGACCGAACATCCGGACACGGAGACTTGTGTAGGTTGTAAATTTTACACAGAAATTAACTACTACTACGAATCGTCTATGAATGCTGTCATTGCCTCTAACCGAACCCATAACAAACCAAATTAAAATAATAGTAATAAAAGGTTCGTTTTATAAGCCCGTAAGTGAATATTCATATTCCCTTTCACAGCATTCAGAAGATTTACTTTTAGATTCATCTGAACACAAATCTCGCCTTTTAGAGCTACATGCTGCATTATTTTGAAACGATTTGAGGCACCTGCTTTTCGAAAAACATATACTGCACCTGTGTACTGCACTTTGTAAGAATTATGTTTATCTTTCAAGATTTCATACTCTACCTATTTCAAACAGAGAACTCGTGATACATATATACAAATTATTATATTTGTACATATTTGTTTAGTTCACTGTTAATAGCTTCATATTTTTCTTACTCGTGATACAGTTTGTTTCCACATAAACTAATTTTTAATTTCTTTCCCTCTTCATCCTCTTCTCAGAAATTTTGGAGACATCAATCTAGCACGGACACATCTCCCTTCCCAATAAAGTTGTACAACTTATTATGGTAGTTTAATAATCTGTCATAAACAAGTGTGCAGTGTTTTACTTGATTATCCCTTTCGTCTTTTGTAAGGTGTTCTAAAGATATTAAAGTTAACCACTGGCGCGACAGACCTAAGAGGGCCAAGGCCTACCACGCCGACTGCCGTCCTCAAGCCCACTTATGCAGGCAGAGGTGGGCGATCATCCAACCGATATGGGGAGGAGATGTGGTCAGCATCTCGGCATCCTCCAGCCGGAATGTTGGTTTTCGTGACCAGGGCCGCTTACCTAGCGTAAGCTCCTCACTTTCCTCACGATGCTGAGTGGACACCGGTCCTATACCCGCGACCTAAAATCCGCATCCCATGGTGCGGATGGATCGAACCCGGGCCGCTTTCCGTGGCCAGGGACCAAGGCATGCTGCCTTAGCCCGCTACGCTACGGTGCTGGACGTTCTAAAGATCTATAAATTTCAAATATCCATCTATTTTCTTAGATAAAAAATAAACATTTTATTTAATGATTTTACTTCATCTAAGTTCTTGCAACAAACAATAAAATCCTAAGTATAAGATAAGACAAAAAATTATGTAAAAGTGGAAACACGACCTAACATTTCAAAAACGAAAAACCGGACAGAAAAATGCTTAGTGAAAGCATTACTTTTATAATTACAATTTCGTACCTCCCTTATTCGTCCGCAGTGATGGCAGATTTATGCACAGCCTGAATGTATTTGACAAGTGCGGGACCAAACCCGGGCGCATATTTTATTGGCAGGATGCCAGGGCACGGATCAAAAAAGGAAAGTGAAATAGTTAATTTTGAAATCATCATTTTAACTTTTATTTTGAACTGTATGAAATAGATACTGCGCCGATAGAAAGGCGAGAAGATATACTCACTTTACAAGGTTTACAATGTTTCCTTGCCCGCCTTGGTAGCGTAGATGGTAGCATGTCTGCCGCACGTTCATGAGGTGCCGAGTTCGAATCTCGGTCAGGGTGAGTTACCTGGGTAAGGTTTCTTCCGGGATTTTCCCTTATCCTGTAAGACGAATGTCGGGTAACTTTAAGTTCCAAGGACCCTGGGCTCATTTGAGCATCATTTCAGCCATTCCATTCATCGTCCGATATGACCTAAAGTTGGAGGACGTAAATTACAAAATAATAATAATGATGATGATGATGATGATGATGATGATGATGATGATAATAATAATAATAATAATAATAATAATAATAATAATAATAATAATAATAATAATAATAATAATAATAATAATAATAATAATAATAATAATAATAATAATAATAATAATAATAATAATAATAATAATAATAATAATAATAATAATAATAATAATAATAATAATAATAATAATAATAATAATAATAATAATAATAATAATAATAATAATAATAATAATAATAATAATAATAATAATAATAATAATAATAATAATAATAATAATAATAATAATAATAATAATAATAATAATAATAATAATAATAATAATAATAATAATAATAATAATAATAATAATAATAATAATAATAATAATAATGACGATGATAAATAACACCTTATTGTTTTTTTCAAATTTGAGGTTATTTAAAAATGGAGACTTTTTGAAGGGCCTTTGCCAAGTTAATAGCATTATTTCTCACTATCCTGTCCATAGCAATCTGTAGTCAAATTAATGTTGTAATATTGCTTAATGGGTGAGAAATATACATACAAATCCTGATATTTTTCATTTTCTTTGAAAATGCTTTCATAGATAGTATATATCTATTTCAATAACTTCTGCTATCCATTTAAGGTTTATAAAGCACATTGAATACGCATACTTTAGGGAGAGACTTGTATGGGTTTGTCTTGTACACTTAATGCTTTTAAGTTACCCCAGAGAAGCAAATAGTAGGGGGTTAGTTCGGGTGACAGAAAGGGCCACAAATCTCTATTAATATTCTGTCCTGAAACACATCTTTAATTGTTCTCATTAAAAGATTGACTGCATAGGCTGTTGAAGAGTCTTGCTGAAAAAAGGCAAAATCACGCACCCTGTCAATTAATTCTGTCTCACTCTAAAAAAACAAAAGTGTACTCAAGTATCTACGGGCGTCAATTGTTGACTCGAAATAAATTTGAACTGTAACACTTTTCCATCAGTGGAGGAATGTGAGCATTTCTCAAGGTGAATTAGGACGAGTAATGGATGGATACTTTCTTAAGAGGTGCCAAACATGTATGTACAACGGCGGCGGGCAGTAGCAGCATTTCCTTTAACATTATGGGTAAGCAAAGCCTTTAAAGTAGTTTTAAAAATGTCGCATGGTTTCATCCGCAAATTTCTATGGCAGCGGCCGAAGGCAGAGCTCCGAAGGCGCGGATAGGCAGAACACCGTGCAACCGGTTCGGATGTTTTTGGGTGTCTTAGTGTAATGTACGTCCAGTTTCTCAAAACACTTATTTCCAAGAAGTAAAGATTTGATTTCCCATTCCACTCCACACTCCCTCGTGCAATGCCATTAGTGAGTATAACAGAACTATGCGTTTCACAAGTTTTTCACACAAATTGTAATGTCGCAAAAAATACTAGTTTTACTTCAGTTTTGTATTCCTAGTAAATGTAGTTGAGATGTCTCTCTTTCGACCAATTGATAAATAGTTAGAGTTTGAGAGTATTAATAACGAGAATGGAGAAATTAAGGAAGGTCGTGCGAATTTTGTCAGCATTATTTTGATAAATATTTTAGCTATTGAAGATAATAGTATCTCAATACAATCGTCAGCTAGGACTCCAAACAAGAAAAAAAGGCGTTATACGGAGAAGGAGCAAGATCAGAAAGAGAACGCAAATAGTGAATTTTAGAAATTCTCTGAAAACTATAAGTGAAAATGAGGGTTTATTGTCATCGAGAAATTCTAAATCATTAACTGCTGATGGGGCTGCTGTGGGAATTACAACAGTCAGAAAAATTGCACCAATTGACATCACTAGCTGCAGAACTCCCTCTGAAAGTAAATTAAATAAAACTAGATCCACGACTTTAAACATGATTTATTACGTTGTTCATACGAATGCTACGCAAAAGATTAATTTTCCACTGTGCACCAAATAACGGAAACTATGCTTGAGAAGAGAGCTGGAAGTAATTGTGTTTCCGCATAGTAAAGGTATAGCATATAGCCTCTTAATATCTTTGGGCTTTGCACACGGTGCTCCGAAACGGAAATATATTATATGTGAATAGAATTAAATCGTTGTGTGGGGGTATAAATATTGGAGTCAAATCAATTATCTTGCTGCACACGTTACTACATATATTTAGATGAAACGCTGTTTGACATAATTTCTGCCGTATGAAAAACTGTTCTGACGAAGGTGAGAATTGCTTTATAACTACAACCTTCAATAAAGGTAAGAGAATTGTCAATATGCATTGTGGTGGAAGGTTGGCCTTTGTGAATGATGCTTTTTTTGTGAAGCATAAAAGTATGGCAAATGAACCTGCCGATTATCATGGTTCAACAAGTGCACAATTTGTCGATAATCGGTTTCAACGTTGTACTTTGCCGAGACTAGAAGACTGTATTCGATAAAAGCTATCAGAGTGGTGTCCTAAATTCGAAACCTACAAACTTTTATAAAAATAGCAAATTTCTCGAATGCATGGAAAAAATAGCATCCTTATTCCGAATCGCGCTCCTATCACACTGTTTCTGATTGAAATAATTCAACCAACGGTTATCACCACATGATAGGCTTAGGTACGTATTTGACGAGACTTCGTATGGAAATATTTTGGTAAGGTTACCCCCTCACTGAATTTTAAATTCGAAAGAAATGATCTTCCTCTTTCTTCCAAGGTTTAGACCAATGATCTGTACCGAGGCTAATTTTGTATCAGTTGTGTTGGTCACTCCATCGTCTTCTTGGTCGTCCTATGACTCTTGTTCCCTTAGGTCTGTAATACACTGCTAGGCTAGGTAATTATCGCGTTCAATAATTACATATTTCACGAACTATATCTTCAACACCTAAATACGTTCTTATATCCTGGTTTCTAATCCTTCTCCTCTAGTCTTGCCCACCAAATAGCGCATACAATGTATTTGTGCTGCTTCTAACCGCCTTTTATCTTGACTTCTCAACGTCCAGGGTTTACATCCATATTTTAAGGTTGGCTTATATACTACATTATATAGTCTATTTCATTTCCGTTCTCACTTTTTGTCCTAAATATTTCTTAATACATCCGCTCAGTTTGTTACACTTTACTATATTCTTCTCCAAATCTTCATTCATTTGTTCCGTACTTATCTGATATCCCAAATAACACTGTTCTGTGACGCTTTGCCGCTTTTGATGAAAACATACCTCTTATATGCAAACAAGCACGCTGATTTCGTAAATGAAGACAGTTTTCACATACCACGTACCGTTTTTACTGAACTCATATTTTAATACATTAGACAAGACATAACATTCCACCACCATAACACTGCTATTATATGCGCATATAAAAGTGCAGCTAAAAGTGAATGACTGTGTAACATTTTGCATCCTCACGCTAAATAAGCAGACGTGTACTATAGGGGCTTATATACCTTAACATCCAGAACTTTAAATGCTGTCTATAACTCGCAGTGACCGGTAATGCGTTTCCGTAAAACAGTTATTCTCATTTTTTATTTTTAGTATTATAGTGTAGCAATACTTTGTTCACAATGGCGTTCACCTTTTGTAGAAGAAAATGTTTGAAAAATTCAATTAATATTTGTTACATATGTGGTTCTTTCTTGTTGCGCAGACAGAAAACTAACATTACACAGTTTTTGAAGAAAGTGTCTTTTGCATGTTTTAAGGTTAAGCTTGGAGATCAAATTCTAACATGGGCTCCGCATACATTTTTTAAAGCATGCAGTGGGCTTAGCTAGTGGTACACTAGAATACAAAAATCAATGGGGTTCGGGATTCTAGAGATATGGTTTGAACAAAAGTATCACTGTGACGATTTATAATTTTCCATGTATAAATTATCAGGGCACAATAACACAAATAAAGAAACATTAAATATCCAGATGACCTTGCTTCAGCTATAAGACCTGTGCCCCATGAAGCCAAAGTTCCTATTCCTATTCGACTATTCGAACTGCAGGATCACTGCGAGTTCAGTCTCTGGGTCTACAGAAAATCAAATCAATTCAATGCAATTTATTTTGTCCTTTTGATCATACACTGATATCAAACACGTCATAATATAAAAGTTACATTAATGGCTATTGTCATTATTAACAATCACTTAAAGCTAATTAACATTTTAAAACTCATTTAAAACATAAAATGACTGTTGCAATAAAAGGAGTTTTATTCCCTTTCTAAAATGATAAGGCTCTTCATTTGTTTAATATTTTCTGGTAGTCGTTTGTATAATCTTTTACATTTATTAATAGCACTAGACCTGAAGATTTCCATTCTACAACTTTGAATGTGAAAGTCATGCTTGACACAAAATGTTTCTGGGTGCGCACAATTCCACGTTGTGGACGCCAATTTGAAGCAATAATTTAATGGCGAGCAAATAAGTCGGCGAGCAATGAGGTTTCTCTCAGGGTATGCGTGGATGGGTGTCAGAAGGAGATTTTAATAACAGTGGAATGCCCGTCTCCAAATTATTTATTCACTGCTTCTTCTTTTAAAACATCGAAATGAAAGTTGCCGACCAAGGGTTACGAATCTCGGTTTAGAGTTCCTGAATGCAGAATGTTTATTACTCGATAAATTTATTCGTTCCTCATATATACGAACAGACAATTATCAAACACAGAACAGGTTGACCGCCCTAATAGGCTTCACGCCTCGGACTGCTCTCATCGGCCTGACGCCGAAGACTTTTAATGGCTTCCTAGCCACGAACTGGCCACATCGGCTCCATGCCGAAGACTGATTGAATGGCCACAGCTGCGCGAGTGTATATAGGGAACTTTCACTCTCAAAACTCCTTTTCAACAAAAGTCCCTTTGTGGCTGTTTTGTCGCCATTGTAAATGATCCAAAGAATTTCCTATTCATACAAGTCAAGTGAGCCCCTTTAGACACCTTTAAGGACGCTGTTTCTTACATTGCTTTTGTTATAACACTTTCCCCCAACTCAACTGGCCTTGCCCTTGTCGTAACAAAGAACCAACATTCCTTTGACATCTTATCATGATTCTTTACTTCTGGCAAACCTTAATTTCGGTATCATGCTTCTGACGTGTATTGTATTTGTGAATATCTGCATTTTTCTAATTTTGTATTTGTAGATTATTTTGTTTTACATGGATCACTAATTCCAAAATAAACATACATGCTAGAGGTAATATTTGATGTTTATTGAATAATTACCTGCAAGATGTCCGGTTATCCACCCTACATAGTATCCTTATCACTCTTTTTTAATTTTAAAGACTCTATCTTCCTTTTACTCCAGAACACTATTTCATACTGTAGCTGGCTGTGAAAATAAGCATAATATATATTTCTTAATGCTGCTAAATTTGTTAAGCTTTTTAAATGTTTAAGCAAATAAAAAATGGAACTCAGTTTACTTATTAAATGTTGAACATGTGTGGTCCATTTCATGTTCTCATTTATATGTAATCCCAGAAAATTTGTTCCAATATTGTTGCTAAAGGTTGTTTTTATCAAATACTATTGGAGGTTTGACCACATTTCTATTTTGGCAAGTATGAAATGAAATGGCAGTAGTGTTATCCTTATTTATAATTAGTTCATTTGTCTGAAACCACGTGTGCAGTTTACCTAAAGCATCAATGAGTTTGGTATGTACGCTTTCTTGATTGTCTCCTTTTATTCGGATGTTAGTGTCATCTGCAAATAAAATAACGTCTGTGGAATTAATGTCAATTGGCAAATCATTTATGTACAGCAAAAATAACAAGGGGCCCAGAACTGATCCCTGTGGAACGCCTCGCCTAATTTCTCACTTTGGACAGAACTGCATTTCATTTTCCTTTATTTTCAAACTGAAGTTCTACAAATTGTTTTCTATCCTTTAAATAGGGTATAACCCTATTATTGACAATACCCCTTAAATCATATTTATTTAATTTCTCGAGTAATATTTCATGATCTAAAACGTCGTAAGTCTAAAAATAAACTCACAACTGCTATGTTTTATCAATAGCTTCTTGAATTTTATTTATTAAACTATTCATGGCTGTTATGGTAGATCTGTCTTTTCTAAACCCGTTTTGAGCCTCTGAAAGAATATTGTACTTTGAGATGAATGTTATCATTCTATTATGAACCAGTTTTTCAAATGTTTTAGAAAATGATGATAAGATTTATATTAGTCTGTAATTTTCTCTTTTACTTCTCTCCCCTTTATTTATGAAGTGGCTTAATTTTTGATACTTTTTATTTATCTGAAAACACACCCGATTGTAATGATGTATTATAGAGACTGACTAGTTGTTTAGCTACTGAATGTATAACTTTTTTAACGATTACATCTGGTACTTCATCAGCTACAGATAAACAGATTTGGCCTTCAGACCCTGGATTACACCCTCTAATTCCAATTCTGTAACAGGCAATATAAAAATTGATTGACTAGATTGCTTTATGTTGTCACCATCCTCCTGACACCCTATATTGTTAATATTGTGAGCTACTAAGCTTTCTGCAATGACTGTAAAATAAGCATTAAAAGACGCCGCAATATCCTCTGGATTAGTGATACTATTATTGTTAGATTAGATTGATTTGCACTCAGTTGGTTTACTTGTAGACAGAAAAGGCTGTGAACATTGAACATGTCCAGAGGCATAAAGTTTAATAATATGTACTTGAAAAGTTAACATAAGACATATATTATAGTCTATAGGCAATATGAACAACATTATGGAAAACAAATCAGGGATAATTATATATGATACAAAATCAAACACTTTTTAAATCAGCTTTCACTTCGCTTATGCCAGTATGTCTCAAACTTTTTGCACTGGATACCATTTATTGTAATTTGTTAAATACATATGCATTAAAAATAAACTTTCAACATGCATAAAATATTTATTGGTAATGATTTGTCATTGGAACAGTTAGATACTACTTACGGAGATACAGAAGCATTATCAGGATAATTTGTCATTCAGATAATCTTGTACAGAATAAAAAGATTTTGAGCAAAGGTACCCTCTAACAGCATTTTTAAAAGCACCGAAATTATCCATTTTTTTCTTTAAGAAAATTAGGAAGTGCGCCAAATATTTTGATAGTTTCATAATGCACCACTTTCTGGAAGCAAGAAAGTTTAGCACAAGGATAATGGAAATTATACTTTTGTCTAGTGTTTATTATGTGAATTACATTATTTGTTGCAAATAACGCACGACTGCATACAAAGAATATTAGGATCGAGAATATATACATGCAAGGAAGCGTTAAAATCTTCAATCTTATAAAAAGATTTTTACAGGAGCATCTGTTGTGGATGTTAGTAATGATTCTTATAAGCTTCTTTTGCATAAGAAATATATATTTTTTACTTTCTACTGAGTTGCCCCAAAATAATATTCCGTATTCCATGATAGAGTTAAAGTATGTATAATACACTAATTTAAGTGTGTCAATAGAACTCACATTAACCAGCTCTCGGATAGCATAACTGGCATAGCTGAGTTTAGGTAAGATATAATTTATGCGAGCTTTTCAATTTAAATATCTGTCCACTTGAAGGTCCAGAAACTTTATGCTGTCTAGATTCATAGATAATTTGTTCGCTTTAAACCAGCATGACATACAGTTCAAAACATAATTCATTTTAATTATGCACTCGTTTAAATTTGCACTGGTCACCAGGACACTAGTGTCATCAGCGAAAAGAGCTGTACTTGCAATGTCCTTTATATAAAGTGAGAGGTCATTTATATAGATCAGAAATAATAAAGGCCCTAACACGGAACCTTGGGATACTCCATGAGTTACTACTTTGACAGTTCGAAGTTTGTTTTTCATAACCAATATCACTGACAGCGACTTCAGCACTCTGTTTTCCTTCATTTATATATGACACAAACCATCTTAATATGTTCACTTTTATCCCATAGAATCCAATTTTGCTATAAGAATATCATGATTAACACAATCAAAAGCCATTGCTAGATTACAAAATATTCCACCTATATGTCTTATCATTTAAGGCAGTCAACACTTCATGTGTAAGTTTGTAAGTTGCATTATTAGTCGATATTCCCTTTCCGAATCCAAACTGATCACTGACAAGTATGTTGTTATATTCAATGTGTTTATATAGTGTGGTGAACATTACTTTTTCAAGAACTTTTGAAAAAAATTGGCAAGAGAGATATTGGTCTATAATTTGAAACATTATTGCGTTCGCTTGTTTTAAAAAGAGGTTTAACAATTGAGTATTTTATTCTATTAGGGAAAATTCCAGTCTTTAGAGGCTCATTGCATAAATAAATAAGGTGAATGCTAATTTGTGATGAACAGAATTTAAAATTTTTGTAGTTATTTCATCATAACCGGAAGAATTCTGCTTTCTTAAAGAGTAAATAATTTTATTTATTTCGGAAGGTATATTTAAACTGACTTTAAATGTAGGCACAAAGTTTGTGAAACTTGATCTCAGGAATTCTAGTGCTGCATCTCTACTTCCATAATTAATATTTAAGTTTTCGTTACATTCAAAAACAATTTATTAAACAATTCTGCAACTTCAAGAGGTTTGGGAATTTCATGATTGTCAACATTGAGGGTTATTGGGCAATTTTCTGATGAGTGCTTACGTGTCACCTTTTTATTATGTTCCATGTGGTTTTTATTTTATTGTCTGAGTTCTGAATTAGTTATTTATAATGCAATACTTTAGCTGCTATTATCACCTTCTTTAGAAGTTTACAATATTTTTTGTAGTAGTTTTTTAAATATAAATTGTTATTGATTCTAACTTGCTGATATAGTTCTCTATTACGCCTGCATGAGGTTCTAGTTCCTAAAGTTATCCAGGAATTGCCTTATTTGAAGTTAAATGTTTTTTTATACTTAGATGGGAAGCAAAACTCAAAGTGAGTTTTAAAGTATTAAGAAAGCTATTATATTTATTGTTGGTTCCAATAATCTCATAAGTTTGTTTCCAAGATTCAAGTTTAAGGTTCTTATGAAATCCGTTCAGAGTATTTTCTTTTATTTCCCTATATTTCATATATGTGTATTTAGGTTTGAGTTTTAAATTTATCTTATTAATCCTTAGAATTTGTGCATCATGATCCGATAGTCCATTAGTTTTTTTATGAAACAGCAAAATTTAGTTATATCTGAATTTACAAATATATTATTAATAGCTGTGAATGAATGATTTTGGATTCTTGTTGGAAAGGTAACTGTATGTGTCATGTGGTAAATAAAGAGCTAAGCTGTTCCCTTTGAAAACTCGATTTCAGATAATCCACATTTTTGTCACTACAAATGATTATTTCTTTTTTGTTTTAAATAGAAAGTTCAGAGCATATTCTAATTGCTTTTTAAAAATATGAAAATTTTCTAAGGGAGATCGATAAATGGCTGCTATGACTAAGTTCAAATGACTTCCAGTTAACTGTACTGCACAGAGTTCGAGGTCTTTCTCATAACAAAATCTGGATAAATCTAAAGCTTTAAAGATCAGATCATTTCTAACATATATACAAACTCCACCGTTATGTAATTTTTTCTAATATATTGTGCTCCTACAGAGTAACCTTGCAATGAAATTTATTTAAATTCCTGCTGTGTCAAGTGATGTTCAGAAATGCATAAAATGTGTGGTAGTTGAATTTCAGTATGAAGATTAATAGCGAGTTCATGTACTTTGGTTCTTAGCCACTTATGTTATGTTATTGATATATAATTCATTAATATTGATTTTTGTGGCAGATCTTCCATTTTCTTGGTTAACTTATGTCCAGAGGGCCATTGTTTTATTGTAAGAGTTTAGTATGAATCTTTCATGTTCCCTTCTTTGGCTTCAGTTATAATGGTTTTATAGATCTTTCGGTACTTACTGATATACTTTTTGGTCTCATTATTTGCTTGTCCATGTTTTTCTAGCCTGGACAAAAACCGTAGCCTATTGGTGGATATAATTATTCCCATTGTTATCCACCCCTTCTTTTTGTGATTTAAAGCATTTCTTTTTTAAAGTAAAAGCTATATCAAATCAATACAAAAATGTGTTTAGGAAGTTCTCGCATTTTAAGTCAACATCAATTTCATCAAAGACATGTTTACTTTTCCAATAAAATATTAACCAAAGCAAAACCATTTTTACTAAAGGCTATTTTTTGAAATAGTAATGGGTCTGTTCATTCTTTTAAATACCGGAGTCTTAGTTTGTAGTATTTGTGCCCAGTGATCAGAAAAACCTAGATTTGTGACAGTAGCTTGCTTTACAAATTTTGTTTTGTTCATAATTATTACATCCAATAACGACGTTGATCTAGTGGTCGAGTTTACTGTGGTAGTCAAGTTATAAATAGCGAGAAAATCTTTAAGATTAGTTATTTTAGCAGTTTCGTGCACGAAATTAATATTCCAGTCACCACATAATATTACAGTTCTGGTTTTATGTAGTAAACTATTAAGCATTGTGTCCAACTTAGCTAAAAGTGTTTCAAAATGACCATCAGGGGATCTATAAATACAAACAATAACTATACTATGATCACTGGTCTCTATTATAGAGATCTCAAATTCTTTGTCTTCTTTAAGTTATTAAATTTAGTTATATTCCCAGTTTTCAAATGTGATTTAAGATATATATATATATATATATGACCCCCCATGCCCAGCTTTTCCCTACAATATACATCTATTAATATAAAGTCATTGATTTTAATTATTGCTTACTGTGATGATGGCATCTAATGTTCAGTAAAGCACAATATATCATCTTTAAAATCCCCACCCAATAATACCTCTAACTGTATCAATTTATTATTTAAACTCTAGACGTTCTGATGCAAAAGATGCAAGATATTTTCGTTACTAACCTTTTACTGCACCATTCAAATGAATTTTCCATTTTAATGAACATATTATTTGATCTTTCCCTATAATCCAGTTGACTCTTGTCCTCTGAGGTACCTACTTCAGTGATATCCACTATTTTGTTCCCTAGTTTTCCTTCAAAACTTAGAAAATTGCATTGTTCATTAGTTGGTCAAATTTGAACGATCCGCTGCGATTTAAATGATTTCCGTGTCTACCAAAGTTATTATCATGCAACCAGTGGTTTCCATCCACCATTAAACAGTTTCCCTCGTGACACAACTTGTCCAGTTCTTGATTGATTCTTCTAACTTTTGTGTTAGTCACATCCTGCCTGCGGAGAACGCCACTAATTATTATTTTTGCGTCACTTGTTTGCGATCAAATTTCATGTACCAAATTTCTTGCTTCTTCTATATGTTCTGCTCTGACTCCTATTCGAATATTATTTGTGCCCGCGTGTACAAGCACAACTTTCGGCTGTTCGTTCTTGAGGTTTATTATTTCCACTTTGTTTTGTAGTACACTAAGCGTTATGACCGGAAAGCAATGCACCCCATACCCTTTTCCTTTGCACTCTTCCCCGGAAAAGTCCAAGAGGGAATCGCCCATCACCAAAACCCGAGATTTCATTTTATTTGCACACTTTCCAGATAATTTTGCACCACATTTCCACTACTGCAACTATCACCTACTATACCGCTTTCAATAAGGGATCGAAACTGTTTTTGTCAGCGATAGATTCCGTTGGACTTCCCGCCATCTTATTTTTCGTCAATCTTTACCTTTTCATTACTGTGGCAAATGACTCTTCTTCACTTTCTTGAAGCGCGATTTTCAGGCTGTCATTTTCAGATTTTAGATTGCTAAGTTCTTTCTGCGCTTCCGTAGGATTCCTTGTTAGTAAGTTTAGCAGCATATGAAGCGACGCTATCGTTTCCGCGTCCCGTGTTTCTGAATTCTCCGTCGGCGTTCCAGAAGCATTTGACCGTTCAGACTTTCCGCCATTTCTTGCTTCCCTAGAGTTATCTTTATTTACACTTCTTCCTTCGTCGTTTTTATGTCGCTGTGCCATATCTTGAAACTCACTTGCACCTTCTTCTCCGTCAATTACGCTCGAAAATTGCTGGCCTGATCGCGTAGTTATTCCCATCCGCCCATCTTGGAAAACTTACAAATGAAGATTTTTCAGCGCAGACTGTTGAAGGCAAGTGATCGGAAGTTTAGTCAAGAAGATTTTAACGACTTAGCTACTACCATTACTTAGCTATTACCAAAGACAATAAGAAATTACTTGGATCAAAGTTGAAAGAGAAGAATATGCTGCCTACACACTCCAGATTTTTCTGGCATAGGAGACAAAAAAGACTTGCCAAGTTCTTTAAGATGGAAGATCAACTAGCATTTTGTTATGATTAGGGAGCCGATTTTGACCTATTTGTCTATTTTATTCCTTTGTTCAGATACGTAGGCTTTTAAGTTATAAGCACGTTTCCTACAATTATTAGGCTAATTTATTATTTATATAGTGCCTATAAATGCCTACTTCATACGCTTGTACCTATTCTGCTTATAAGTGCCTAGTACTACATTTTTAGCCAATTTCTGCTGCTTGTAATTTGTGATGACAGCTTTTGCATTTGTTGGGTTCAACGTGAAGTTTTAGGGAAAGAGAAATATCTTACTGCTACACACTGGATATACAAAAAGGGGTTTAGCCAGTTAGGTATCTGTCTTAGCCTTACAGACGTGTTACAATGCGCTAATGTCGTCACGAAAAAAATCTTAGAATTCGCTCAAGGACGAGTAGCAAAGACCAGCTGAATATTTCAATGGATTTACCAATGACCACTCTATGTGAGGAATGAATAGCCCGTTCTGTAAGCAGTGTTTCAAGTGCACACATAGATCAGTTTCCTACGCATACATGCCAAAAGAGAGAAGCAACAGAAATGTACTTCTTAAACAGTGGATAAAAGGGGATCCATCCTTCTGCACACATGGGAAAGTAATTTTTTCCAGCCTTGTGTGAAACAGGTGAGTTCAATCATTCATGTTTGTATTAATACTATATTATCCTAGTTTTAAAAACCTTGTAAAAGTCAGCCCCTGTAGCAACATTATGCCGAACACAAATTAGTATTTTGAGGAGAGCCGAAAGAAGAGAAATTGAAGGCTTTCAGTTTTCAAAAGTAAAGCTATAATTTGCCTAATGTGAAAGTTTTCATCACGTGACTTTACTTTGAAATGAAATGTGTAGTGTTTAACGCCCGCTTTTACTACATATGGCACAGCAGGCGATTACACTGATGATACACGAGATGAAGATGGAGCACCGGTGGAATGAGATTGTGGGGGAAACCGGAGATCCCGGAGAAAACCCGCCCCAGCGCCGTGTTTTCCACCACAAATCTCACTTTGCAGTCGCTTGGGATTGAACCCGGGCCGCCTTGGTGAGAGCCAAGCGGTCTAACCACTGAGCCACGGCGCGGCCTCGACTTTGCTTTGAGATTCAGCTCACGCCTGTCTAATGCATTTCATCTTTATTAGAATATTATTAATTTTGAGCTTATAGGTATTGCTTTGCAAACCCACTGTATTGGATTTCACAATTTTATTAACATTATCTTTAGCCAGTTTCAACGCAGTAGTAAGATATTTTTGTGCTGCTGTAAAGGCCTATTTCTTCAGCTAATAGTAATACTTGGGCGAGGGACTATTAATTCAATTATTGATGGTGTGAAATTATAGTTAACAATCTTATCAGATCACAATCAGTACTGCTGCTAAGCAAGAATTTACTCCCGTAAGATTTCTTTTGCATGTGTGTAAATCTACTGACGCAAAGCTTTTTGATTTGCGCAATCTTAAAATCACCACTCTGGACTCTCTTCAGGTTGCAGCTTAAACTTCTAAAGCCAGCGCTTAATTAGCTTGACTACACAAACTAAGATTATATATATGAAAAAATTCCGATTTTCTCATGCTTACGTTTTTCTACACGTATCTCAAGGAATCATGAAATCTATTCCTTGGAGACATTGAAAATGAAACGGCAGACCAATAAACCTTAATGCACTCTGTTAAATTTTACAGAAATGCCTTTATAAAAGTAGATACAGAATTCTTTTCACCATACCGTAATTGCTGTAATTCTGTTTGAATGAACGGGAAAGGCTTACTCAAAAGCTGTGCTTTATTGTTCTTAGTCCACAATGGGGCATTTAGGGTTTTTATTACAAAAACTGGGTTTCTGTAGCTTTAGCTTTTAATTAATTTTTGTTCTGTGCTTTGTATCTTTCTGACACATCGTGACATTTTAAGTGATATTAAGATTGCTGTGATGATCTTTGAATTTCTTATCTTTCCAACAATCGTGTCTATTAAGGAGACACATGTGTGCAAATTGGTCCAAAACTTACAGCAATTCCAAATTTAGCTTTTTGTCTTTAAATTAATATAGACATATTTCAATAATATAAAGCTTGGTTTCTAGCAGCACTACAGAAAACGTCACATGGCCATTTGAATAACCCTAAACCTGCATCGTAGCTACTATTACTTAATTTTAACCTCCGATTTCTCAGATTCCATATGTTCTACATTTTCCTAACTTCAAAATGTTTAACAGCATGCAGTTTTATATTAATCTGTATTAAATTCTAAACATGCATATTAAGTGTACCCATTTACATTTGTTGTGTTTTTGTTATTTGTATTGCTAAGGATTTTACTGAAAACGCTTAGGAAAATAAAAATTGTTAAATAGGTATACTTATTGTTTCCATTCGGTGATAAGGCGAAGACAAATATTTAACATAGGCACACGTCAATAATAGGTTAAAGTGGGTGCAAAAACTTATACCCCAAGCATTAATTTTTAAAATTACAATATGCGGAACATTCTGAATATCGCCTGTAATTTAGACATAAACTGTCAATTCCTCAGAAACTATTGTAACTGGAAAGCTGAAACTTGGTATTATTCAATTCTTGATCGATCACAAAAGTAGATTGTATAAATTTGAAAAAATCTAACAAAAGCTTCAGATATTTTAATTTTCACGCTTAAGCCTCCCCACAAAACCATGTTTTTTGACATAGTTAATTACTTCACACCTTTCTGCACATTATGCTTCTTACTTAGAGACGTGGATTTATACGTATTTTAGAAATGTTTTTGCAGCATATGTTGCGATGGCTTTCATTTTGTATTCTGTACGGTCGCTATTTAAGGTCGTTGTTCAATTGTTTGATTCTTGGACGACGGTAACGTAAAGCTGCTTTTATCAAAAGCTATTTTTTTACCAAATTTTTGCTCCATTTTCTCAGGAGCTACTTGAGTTAACAATATGAAACTTCCACAGCTTTACTCACCAACTGTGAATCTACAAAAGCAAGTGTTTTGCTTTATGAGGAGAACGTTAATGCTGATTTTCTATTAACAATCAAGGGAAAAATAATGAATAAAATGAAAACTATAAGTTATTTTGAACTGGAAATAATAGCATAGTAATTTGGACTATTAGCTATAGGGCATTTTAAGAGCCATTTTACTAAAATTGTGTAATTCCAAGTGCTTAGTTAGCAAATTTTAGTGCCTATTTAAGTGCCTGTTTTACCCATTTTTATTGCCTTTTTGCCTGCCCATTTCACACATTTTTAGTGGCTATAAATCCGCTCCATAAATAGCAGGTTTAACTGAACAACTGGGAAGACGAACACACGTTAGTACCGACGGTGTTATTCACTGACTCTTCGAAAAGAAGTCTAAAAATCGTTTTATTGCACAGTAGAAGCAAATTCATCTCAATACCAGTTGCATATTCTGTGTTTCTAAAAGAGTCCTATGAAAATCGTGAAACCATTTTAGAATTAATTACAGAGAACATCAGTGGCTATTGTGCGTATATACTCAGTATCTTAGTAGGACAGGAAGGAGAAATGAAATGTGTTTACTGCCCGCTTTTACTTCATGCGTTACTGCAGGCGGGGCAGCAAGGAGGCCACAGAAGATACACAAAGACTTTTTGTATGAATGGAAAGGTAGAAACAGTGTTAAACACTGGAGAGTCACAGAATTGTCAAAGAGAAAATGTTTAGCGCCAGGAGCAAAAAACGTTATTTGTATCCGACTAGTTAATCCCCCCGCCCCCAAAAGAAGTTATTGCCCCCATTTGCATATAAAACTAGGTATTATGAAAGAGTTCGTAAAGGCACCGGAAGAGAATGACCTGACCCGTAAATGTTCTGTCATATCTGAAGCTAAGATAGAAGAGGATATATTTAATGGATCTCGATAAGATAGCTAATGAAGAGAGTGCACTTTTTGAAACCATGAATGATAGAGAACCGCAACCGGAGGATCTCTATAAAACGTAGCCAACAAGTTTCTTGGAAATATAGAGGATCTCCGATACGAAAATATTATGAGAAATGTACTACAAAGGCTACGAGCATCTGGGCGAAATTTGACTTTAAAGCTTCACTTCTTGTACGTTAACCCATGGTGCAAGAGTCTCTGCTGGGTCAAGGCCAGCCAACCCGGCTGCCGGCCTCACCCCCACATACAAAAGTTAGAGGTGGGCGATCATCCAACCGGTGTGGGAGGAGATATGGTCAGCATCTTGGCAGCCCCAGCCGGAAAGTTGGCTTTCTATACCTGGGTTCGCTATGTATCGTAGCTCCTCAATTTCCTCACGATGCTGAGTGGGCACCAGTCCTATACCCGGGACTTAAAATGTGCACCCTCCAGGGAAGGGATCGATCTCGGGCGCCTTCCGTAGCAAGCAAACAATTCAAGATGTCTGAGCCCACTATGCCAAGGCGCAAGACACCCTTCTAGTACTCTCATCTAAATTATTTATCTTGTAATTTAGAGTACCTTAGAGTTCCGCAGGGTGAATTCCTTCAGCAAGATATCGAGGAAATCGTGAGGAAATATTAGAATTGGACGAACATTGCGCATATACATGCATTTCTATTGACTTTTACTCAGATAGCAAACCGGCCAACAAAGTTATGTTTTGTCTATTGCTAGTTTTACCCATCCTCTAATTTTCTAATACATAGCCATCGATTTAGTTTTGTTGGATGATACTTTTATATGGTATTGTCACCTAATAATCGGAAGGCACGTCCAGCTGGAGCTGGGTAGGGGACAGGAGGCATTAAGCCTACGCCCACCCATTTATCTTATAGCGCTAACATAGGGGATGGTTAGGAAAGTGTCACCAGTCACTGTCCGTCTCTTTCCCCTTCCCTTGACCTCTCGAACAATCGGGATGATGTTCTGAGCCACGAAACTTCCAAACACAGCGATCTGCGTATATAAGGGGTGTAGTGGACGAGTCAGTTCAGTTCTTGGCGAGCAGCCGTGGTGACCGCAGTGCTAGCGAACGGACTGGAAGACTTCAAACGTGTATCAGAGGAGTTGTACGTAATTGTGAGCGTGGAGTGGACCTGTGACAGACGAACGGGTGGATTGTAATTGTGTGCGCTACATAATTCTATTTAATCGGCAAGTGTTCCAACTGTATTTCGGAGGAAATAAAGAACATTTTGAGTGTGTGTAATTGTACTTTTAATTCTACGAACCCACAAAGTCACAACTGGTGTCAGGAAGCGGGATATTACCACCATGGACACGGCATTGGAAAAGATTCTGTAGAAGATGGTGGAAATGAAAGCCGAACTGATCTCGGAAATGAAAGCGGCAAATAATAGCCTGGCCGCGGAACTAACAGCGAAGACAGAAATGGCAAACAACAACCTGGCAGCGGAACTGAAATAAATAAAGACGGCGAATGATAACCACGATGCGAGGCCGGAAGCTGCAAATAGCAACTTGGCCACGACAATGACCGCGAAGATGGCCGAACTGACTACGGAAATAAAGGTGGCGAACGAGGCTCTCGCCGCCAAATTTGAAGAACAGTTGGCCGGCGTGAGGGATGACGTGACGGAGCTGGGCAAGCGGATGGGCCAAGTAGACGAGCTCGTCGAAGACCTGGCGAACCGCTTCAATGACCTAGAGGAAAAGGCCGACAGTAACGGCAAATCCATGAACGCCATGGTGGAAGACGTCGAAGACCTTGTAAACCACGTAAACAACCTGGAGGGAAAGGCCGACAGCAACACAAAGTCCCTGAACGCCCTGGCAGAAGACTTCGTCGGCAGCAGGTTGAAAGACTTCAAGGCCGACGCACCCGGACGCGTAAGAAACAATGGTGCGCGTCAAAATCCTCCAAATACGACGGCGCTTCAACTTTCGAGGTCTTGCGCCGCCATTTCGACACGGTGGCCAGGCATAACAAGTGGTCACCGGAGGAAGAGGCCGCACAGCTAATAACCAGCCTCCAAGGACGAGCCGCAGAAGTCCTAATAGCGGTTCAGACAACCGTGGTTCCCAAGGATGTCTGGGACGCCCTGGAGAACCGTTTCGGGAACCACCGCCTAGCCGCAGCCTACCACAGTCAGCTGTATGCAAGGTCGCAGCAGCCAGGACACGCTGGAGTTCGCCCTGGCGATTGAGCAGTTGGCTAGCAAGGCCTTGGTTGACCTTCCGCCGGAGTTCGTATCCCGGGAAGCCGCCTGCGCCTTTGTCGACGGGATGTGAGATACCGAGATACGTTAGCGCCTGATGCTCGGCGACTACACAACCATCCACGAGGCACTGACGGCAGCATTGAGGATGGAGGCGGCCAAGGTGGCGGTTACCCCGTCGTCGAGGACGAGGAGTGTGCGCTACACCGGAAACAGAAGACCAGACGAGGGACGCCGACGAAGACCTAGTGGCCTTTGTTGGGGATGTGGATAGCCGGGATACCTGAAGAGAGACTGCCCACACCAGGGAGAGCAGCCGCGAGACGAGTAAGGGCCATCGTGCCGAGAAGCACGTCAGCGCCAACACCACCATCCCCTCTAGTGACACTGCGCGCAGTCAGCCGGCGGATGGGTGACAGCCTCATCGCGAATGGTTGGGTGAAAGGGAAGCCGTGCCGCATGCTGGTGGACACCGGGGCAGAATTAACCATCATCAGACCCGACATAGCAAAGGGTTTGCCATCCAAGAAGGCGAGCCGACCATACCAGCTGATGACGGCATCAAGCGACACCCTACCTGTGGAGAAGGAGGTCCTGCTGAAGCGTACCTTGGGACGGAGTGCCGTGCGTCTGTGGGTGTTCGTCGCGAACGTGGCTGAGGAGGTGATTCTGGGACTGGATGCCCTCAGGAGCCACGAGGCGACGGTCGACGTCGGCAGGAAGGTCCTGCGGCTCAACGGAGAAGAGGTTATACTCCGAAGCGCGCCTTGGAATTTGCAGGGTCGTCTTGAACGAAGACCGGTTGTACCCGCGAGGAGCAAGGTGGTGGTGACGGCTCGACTGGAAGGCCAGAGGAAAATGAACATGATGTTGGACCAGAAGACGCTTGTGCACGGACTATGTGTAGCCAGGACATTGCTGCCGTGACGAAAGGAGGTGCTAGTGAGGCTGCTAAGTCCAACGGACGTCGATCACGACGTCCAAGCTGGAACGGAGTTGGGAACGCGCGAGCCCTTGGTAAGCGTAACAGCAATCGACAAGACACAGGAGCCGGTGCCGACGCAGCACCTGGGACCCCGGCTAGAAGGACTACTGGAGAGGGCGGCCGACCACCTGATCGCAGAGCAGCTGGAGAAAGTTCGACAATTGCTGAGGCGATAACAGCGCGTCTTCAGCCATGGTAGCACGGACAAAAAGCTTCATCGCATCGACACCGGGAACGCCCGGCCTATTCGGCAACCACCTAGACGCGTTCCGCTGGCGAAGCAAGGGGCGGTACGAGACATGCTGGAGGACATGAGATCCAGGGGAGTGATTGAAGAGCCTGACAGCCCTTGGTGTTCCCCTGTAGTCTTGGTGACGAAGAAGAACGGCGAGCTACGCTTCTGCGTGGACTACAGGAAGCTGAGTTCTGTCACCAGGAAGGACTGTTTCCCCTTACCCCGGATTGACGACACCCTGGGCACGCTAGCTGGTGTACAGTGGTTCTCGACCCTGGACCTGAAGTCGGGCTAATGGCAGGTAGCTTTGGACTCAAGGGACAATGAGAATACTGCATTCTCGACAGGCCAAGGACTTTGGCAGTTCACAGTTATGCCCTTTGGCCTCTGCAATGCACCAGCGACCTTCCAACGCCTCATGGAGTCAGTGATGAGAGGAACTACTTACGACGCCTGCCTGTTATACCTGGACGACATCTTCGTCGGTAAGACTTTTGAAGACCATCTCGAGTATCTGAGTAAGGTGTTACAGAGGTTGCCGGCGACCAAGTTGAAGCTGAACGCAAAGTGCCAGCTCTTTCGCAAGGAAGTGAACTACTTGGGCCACATAGTCTCAACAACCCGAGTGGCCATAGACCCGGAGAATATACAGGCTGTGAGAGGGTGGCCTCGCCCAAAGGATAAGAAAGAGTTGCGCAGTTTCCTGGGGATATGCAAGTATTACCGACGCATCATAAAGGCGTTCTCCAAGATCGACAACCCGCCTGACAGAGGAACATCAACCTTATGTTTGGACGGATGACGCCGAAGACGCTTTCCAGCGCCTGAAGAAGACACTGCGCAGTGCTTCTATTCTGGGGTTTCCACAACCAGGCGGTGCCTTCATTGTAGAAACCGACGCCAGCGACCACTGTCTTGGAGGCATCCTATCCCACATCCAGGACGGCCACGAGCGGGTGATAGCCTACTACAAGAAGACGCTATCCACGTCAGAAATGAAATGTGTAGCGTTTAACGCCCGCTTTTACTACATACGGCACCGTAGGCGAATCCAAGCCAGAGAAGAAGTACTGCGTCATCCGGCGATAATTATTGGCCGTAGTAAAGACCTTGGAGCACTTCCACAAGTACCTGTGTGGTCAGGTAATCCACCTGAGGAATGACCTTTCCTCCCTAACCTGGCTATTGAGCTTTAAGAACCTGGAAGGCCAGGCAGCACGTTGGGTCCAGAGGCTGCAGGAGTAGAACTTCACCTCATAACATCGCGGAGGGAAGACCCACGGTAACGCAGACGCTATGTCCCGAAGACGCTGTCCAGAAGAGTGCGGCCAGTGCACAAGAGCGAAAGAGAAGGAGCGTGCCGCAGCAGTCCGAGTAGTCACGGCAGTGCCTGTGGACGGCTGGGATAGCGCAGGCCTGAGGAGGAAGAAGCTGGCGGACGCAGACTTGGGGTCACTCTTGAGGGAAGTGGAGGCAGTGACAAGACCAACCTGGGAGAACATCGCACCGAGGAGCGCCACCTACAAGTCGTACTGGGCCCAATGGGACTCGATGAAGACCAGAGAGTTCGTACTGTTCCGGGTATGGGAATTACGCGATGGGAAGACGCAGAGAGAACAGTTGCTACTTCCCCGGAGTTTGGTCCCGGAAGTCTTGGAGGAAGTGCACGCCGGTACTTCAGGACACCTGGGTGCGAACGGAACGATTGACAAACTTCGGCAGCACTACTACTGGCTGAGGCTCCGAGCAGACGCTGAGAGATGGTGCCGCCAAAGTAATGTGTGCGCGGTGAGTCGCGGCCTCCAGACTAGGAGCCGGGTCACATGCAGCAGTACAACGTCGGAGCGCCATTCGAACGGATCGCTGTCGACATAGCTGGACCATTCCCGGTGTCCGACCGAGGCAATAAGTACCTAATGGTGGTCGTGGACTACTTCACCAAGTGGCCGGAGGTGTATGCCATCCCGAACCAAGCGGCAAAGACAATCACAGACTGCCTCGTGGAGCAAGTATTCTGCCGATTTGGGGTGCCGTTAGAGCTGCAGTGACCAGGGTACTAATTTTGAGTCCAACCTAATGAAGGAGGTACTGCAAAGGCTTGGGGTGAACAAGACCCGCATGACGCCTCTACATTCCAAGTCGGATGGCATGGTCGAAAGGTACATCAAGACCTTAGAGGAACACCTCAGGAAGGTCGTGGCCGGCCTTAAGCGAGACTTGGACGTCAAGGTGCCACTGTTCCTGGTTGCCTACCACTCGTCAACACACGACACCACGGGGATGACGCCAGCCAGCTTAATGTTTGGCCTAAATTACGCCTCCCTTGTGACCTGGCTTTTGGAAGCCCTCCGGAAGCGAAACAGCCAGCGGCCGAGTATGTGGAGAACCTGGTGGACCACCTCCACAACATGCACGAGATGACCCGCCAGAACATCCAGAAGGCGAGCGACCGCATGAAGACCCGATACGACAGGCAAGCCAACAGCCAAGGGTTGCAGCAAGTTGACCTAGTCTGGTTGTACCGTCCTACCGGACCAAGGGACGCTGCCCGAAGCTCCAGCAGCCATGGCAAGGACCGTACCGGGTGATGAAGAGGATTTACGACGTGGTCTACCGCATCCAGAAGGTTCCCCGAGGGAAGATGTTGGTGGTACACCTGGATCGCCTGGCACGCTACGATGGTACTGTTCGGGACGACCAGCTTTGAGGAGGGAGCAGTGTCACCCGAACGTCGGAACTGCCGATAAAACCGGCCGGCAGTAGGGCCAGACGGGAAGCGTTCAGGCCTCGCCTACCCATTTGTCTCGTGTCACTAACTGAAGGAATGATTAGGAGAGCGACACGAGCCCTGTACCGTCTCTTTGCTCTCCCACCAGACGTCTGGAAACCTCGGGATAATTGTGCGCGCCGCGAACCTTCCAGAACCACGATCTTCCCTATATAAGACCTGCAGTTTGCGAGCAGCCGTGAGGAGCGCCGATTGAGCGGAAAGAGTGGAAAACGGTGTACGTGCATCAGAGGAGTTGTGCGTAATTGGGAGTGCAGAGTGGACCTGTGACAGACGAACTGGTGATTTGGAATTGTGTGCGTTACGTAATTCTGTGTAATCGGCAAGTGCTCCAACTGTAATTCGGTGGAAATAAAGAACATTTTGAGTTTGTGCAATTGGACTTTTAATTTCACGAACCCACAAAGTCACAATAATTATCCCTGCTTTCTATTCCATATATTTGTTCATATTGCCTGTATACTATATGTATCTTATGTTAACTTTTGTACATACATATATGCTATTAAACGTTATACCTCTGGACATGTTCACAGTTTTTCCTGGCTACAAGTGAACCTACTGAACGGAAATCAATCTAGTCTTATCCAGTACCTTTATATCTTAAAAGTGCTAACGTCAATTTCTATGTTTCTCTTAGGCACGGTTGCATAAAAATCGCTAACTGTAGTTCTTTTATAATCGTCTTAGATCAGGTGGATCAGGTGAACGCTGTTCACTGCTAATCTGAGATTACAAAAGCGGATACAGCAACACCGCCAAACATGTTGCAACTTTCGTATTGTGTCGAAAGGATTCGAGAATTATCGGAACTGATCGGAACTATTCTACTCTGTATTATACTAGTGCACAGGGTAACCAATTTAGACGTAACAAAATCTAAATAAATCTTCCGCTGTATGGTTATTAGTCCTATAAGTAGTGTTCTTTTATATGAGTATAACAATTTACTCCATATTGAGACAGTTTTTATCAAAAGTTAATCATTTCGCTTACTTTATCTCTATTATATGTCTAATGTACATAATTTTCATTTTCGTCTGTTTACAACTCTGTGAGTTGGAAAAAAAAAAAAATGGAAGTTCAAGCAAAGAAGACACATTCTGCCAATTTTAAAAGTGAAGAAAAAACTATGTTGGTGGACATAGTCCTCCAACATAAAGATGTAATAGAAAATAATAATAATAAAAAAAAAAAAAAAAAAAAAACGGACAGCAATACGACAAAGAAAAAGGAACAGTCGTGGAAGGAAATAACAGCAGAATTTAATTCTAGAAGTTGCGTTGCACGTGAGCAGAAAGCATTAAAACTATGTTACGAGATTATTAAAAAGCGGACAAAACAAATGGACGCTGATGACAAAGTTCAGACACATAAAACAGGTGGAGGTATGTTTGTGCCTTAGACGAAACTGGACACAACCTAATTGCAGCACTGAAGCCGCAATTTCATCCCATTAGCTGCGACTTTGACGACGACATGGGTTTCCACACTGAGGAAGTTGGAGAAGTGGCTGTGGAGGTCGTGGACGTCTGCAGGTCCGAGAAACTAAGAATGAAAGTATTACAGTTGCAAGTAGAGGTAGAGCAGAAAAAATTAAATTGAAAGCAGTGACAGGTAAGGTTATGTAAATTAAAAATAGTGATTACCTGAATGTGTTGTTAATTAGTGGAGTTCTCAGTGCTGTGTTTTCCCTTCTGTCTCTTTGATTTAAATCAGGTATAGGCAGTTCTTGGTACACTTTCCTTCCCCTGTAAACAGCATCGTCTACGTCAGGAATGTCATCAACTGCATTAATGGCCAAGGTATGTAATACAAATGTTGCTACTATTATGGGAGGAACTCCAAGTAATGTCATTCTTAAGCATGGGAATGTTGTTTTGACAACACCGAAACACCTTTCAATAACTGATCTTGTTATATGCTCGTTCTGCAGGAGTTTCTTCGTGCAATGTAGGTGTAAGGAAGTAATGACAGCAGCAGCCTAGGAGCACCCCTCGGGGAAATTCTTCAGCTTCAAACTGTGCATGAATTCTAGAATTTCTAAAAATATTGCTATCATGTGCTGAACCTGGCCACTTAGCAACAACATTCAGGAATCGAAGTTTTGAGTCACAGGTAGCTTGAACATTCAAAGAAAACCAACCATGGCGATTTCTGTAAATCTCGGCATTATTCCCACCAGGTGATATAATTGGTATATGTGTGCAGTCTATTGCACCTAAAACTCCTGGGAAATTACTTACATTATGGAAATCTCGCATAACCCTTCTTATTTCACCCTCTTCCACAGGCATCCTGATGAAATGAGGTCTTAAAGCTGCAATCTCCCTTGTAACTCTATGGATTATTCTACACGCTGTTCCTTTATTTATATTGAATATATCCCCAATCACCATTTGGAAGCTTCCAGTTGCATAGAACCGTAATGTGAGCAGGATCATAAATATTGGATTGAGTGCATAATTCCTAAGGGTTTGTTTTCTTAGCTGTGCATGTAGCCTATGCTACAGTTCTTCAACTACATGCTTTGATAGTCGAAATCTCATTTTGAATTCTCTGTCATTAAGTTCTATGATTGGATTTCCTTTATGTTGGAAAACACGAGGAGGCCTTTCAAATTGAAAATTCTCATCATCAGAGATATCAGAGTAATCTGAAATCTGAAAATAATAAAAATGTATAGGTTATGAACACAAACAAGGCATCATTAACAGACATTTGTGAAATAAAAGGATAATTATTTATCCAAGTAACCACAAAAAATGCATTACTTACCATTTTATTTAAAGCTGCACTACTTATTTCTTCTCAGGAACTATTGTGTAAATTCTGCAGTTCTTGCTGATCTAAGTTCAACCAAGTTAACTGGAGAAAATTCACCAGTTAGATTTGATCCTAGATCAAGAGGCCATGAACTTAGATCAATTTTTATACAACCAAAATTCTAAGTTCAGCTTGACTGAAGATAGTTTTCGTATGCTTGAACTTAGATTATCTTTCATGCTACCAGGCCTTAATTTAATAGAAATAGCATGTAGTTTGAGAGGCCTAATGGGTGATCCGCTGTTTAAACATTTAACTGTAGGTACATCTGCATCGAAAATGTAGTCAAACAAGCTCAATGCATTTTATCTTAAATATGAAGTACATAAAAAACATCTCTTTGGGAAAGAGTGGGTTAAGGAAGTGATTTGTATACTCAGCATTAAGTTAATATTAAAATACTACGTGAGATGATTATTTTAGTTATACTGATTTCTTGCTAGGAGAGAAATTTTGGTTGGAAGCTGTGAAGCTGCCAAACACGCACGTTACTGTACAGATATGGCTCTAAATGTAATACTCTATTCGGCGGAACAATACTTACAATTATTTAAAAACCTTTATTGTTACAGAATGTGGTTATATTCATTAGATGTAGATCTAATTGCCTACATCAAAGTAAACAATAGCTAGAGTGGAAATTATCATTTCTTCCACACTAGCCGTGTGTAGGCTAAGGTTTGGATGAGTAGAGCCAGACTGAAAAATTAATTCAATATCATAGCCCGGAATTGAACCACGGATCTCCTGCTCTCTGTGTGCGGTTGCTCTAAACCACTGAGCTACTATAGTGAACATGCTGACATGACAAATTCTCCAACTGACTGTATGTTTCTCGGTAGACCACTAGGAGTTTTCACATGCTATGAGACACGCAACGTTTGTGGCGACATACTATGCTGTAAGTACCCATACTTACTACCGGGTACTTTCTACTACTGCTACCCTTATGCTTGGAATCATAAGTTGGAAAATTTAAATAAGCATAACAAAAAGGACTTGAATTTTAACGATGGCTATGTCCCACACCTCATTATATGCTTACAACGATGAAAAGTGTTCTATTCTATCGGAATTAACAAACAGAACCTTTATAAATCTACAGAACGAATTCCTTTGTCCAAGGCCAGAAAAGCTCTTTCACAAAGTCCATTGTGGATTTCCTTGTCATAAATTTGCTTCAAATCATTGTGCATGCAGACATGCTTATGCCCTGTTCAGATGGTTAAAACATCTACAATTTAAAAAAGAAAATGCAAGTGGTCATTCAGATTCTAATGCTAGACATGATGCATTCTTCCTTGCAGCTGTATAAAAAGGAGCAGCCCTAGCTCTACGTCTACATTTCTTCGCAGAATAGGGAAAGGTAAACTCATCTCGAGAAGAAGACCTGTAAAGGCGCTGCCACACCCAGAAGCTGTACTATATCGACGCACCTATTTCCTCAACCCACAGCACTCAAAATGCATCAGTCTGGGACTTTTTCCTGCAAAAAACTATGAAGCTCATGCTCATGAGGAAACTGGAGGAGCCAAAATGCAAGGAGTGGTTCTGTCTCATTATTTTAGCTCCTTGCTAAATCATCTAAACTGGCGCAGCACATGTGCAACGACCAATCCTACAAGTGTGTGGAGGAGAAGTTTCGTCTTAAGTGTAACGCACATAAATATGCAAAATTACATGTACAAGATTCACATATTAATTTAGGGCTCTGTGAAATTAATTATCTATTATGTAATGATAACATGTTGCAATATCAATTGGACAAATTTAATGTGGCAACAGATGATGTTAAACAATACGTACAATATCTTCTAATTCTAATACATTTGTTATACCTAAAGAAAACTCATGTTTTGTCCTGTACGATGTAATCAGTGACGGACTGAATTCTACATTACTTGAAAATAAAACAAATAAAATAAATGTTTGTTATTTCTTCCCTTCACAACCTTTTCCTACTTCCTGGACATGCAATAGTCATTAATGTAACGCGGGCGTTGGAACACCCTATGAAAGCAGCTGAGAGCGGGAGACGAGGGAGGTCAATGTTAGCTACGCCCTCCCCTCGTTTGTCTTATAGTGGTGACAGGGACGACTGGGGAAAGAAACATAATTGTGCGGTCTGTTTCTCTTCCACCTGGTTCCAGAAATTACGGGATCTTTCATCATCTGGAAACGTCTAGAAGACGGCGAGATGCCTATAAAGAGGGCTACAGACGGACAGAGTTGTTGGTCAATCAGTTGGTTAGTGTGTGTGAGTGAGGACAGTTCTTGGTGTAAGAAGGCAATGTTAGTCAGTGACGTGTTAATGTACGAGAAGATTGTGCAACGGAAGACTGTACGTAACTGTGAAGGTGTACCGGAGTTTATGTAATCGCGAGTACAAGTGAAGTTGTAACGGACGAACTGGTAAATTGTAATTGTGTGCAGCAAGTAATTTTGTGTAATTGGCAAGTGTTAAACTGTAAGTCGGTGGAAATAAAGAACATTGTTGAGTGGTGTAATTGGACTTTTCATTTCACGAACCCACAAAGTCACAACTGGTGTCAGAAGTGGGATAACAACATAACATCACCGAACATTACAACCATGGAGGCGGCATTGGAAAAGATTTTGGAGAAAATGATGGAAATGAAGACGGCCAACGACAACCTCACCGCCGAGTTGAAACAAATGAAGACGGCAAATGAAAACCTCGCTGCAAAAATAGAAACGGCTAACAACAACTTGGCCACGACAATGACCTCAAAGATGGCCGAACTGACCACGGAAATGAAGGTGGCGAACGAGGTTCTCGCCGCCAAATTTCAAGAACAGTTGGCCGGCGTGAGGGATGACGTGACGGAGCTGGGCAAGCAGATGGGCGAAGTAGACGACCGCCTTAATGATTTAGAGGAAAAGGCCGACAACATCGCAAAACCCCTCACCCGCCTGACGGAGGAAAACCGGCCTTATGTGTGGACGGAGGACGCCGGAGACGCTTTCCAGCACCCGAAGGGGACCCTGTGCAGTGCTCCAATTTTGGGTTTCCCACAACCGGGTGGCGCCTTCATTGTGGACACCGACGCTAGCGACCATTACATTGGAGGTGTTCTATCGCAGATCCAGGACGGCCATGAGCGCACAAGAGTGGAACAGAAGGAGCGTGCCGCAGCAGTCCGAGTAGTTGTGGCAGTGCCTGCTGAAGGCTGGGATAGCGCAGGCCCGAGGAGGGAGCAGCTGGCGGACGCAGACTTGGGGCCACTCTTGAGGGAAGTGGACGCAGGGACGAGACCAACCTGGGAGGACATCGCACCGAGGAGCGCCACCTACAAGTCGCACTGGGCCCAATGGGACTCGTTGAAGACCAGAGTGGGCGTGCTGTTCCAGGTATGGGAGTCACCCGATGGGAAGGCGCAGAGAGGACAGTTGGTACTTCCCCGGAGTAAGGTCCCGGAAGTCTTGGAGGAAGTGCACGCCGGTACTTCAGGAGGACACCTGGGAGCGAACCGAATGATTCACAAACTACGGCAGCGCTACTTCTGGCTGAGACTCCGAGCAGATGCTGGTGGTACACCTGGACCGCCTCGCCCGCTACGATGGGGCTGTTCGGGGCGAACAGCTTTGAGGAGGGAGCAGTGTAACGCGGGCGTTGGAACACCCTATGAAAGCAGCTGAGAGCGGGAGACGAGGGAGGTCAATGTTAGCTACGCCCTCCCCTCGTTTGTCTTATAGTGGTGACAGGGACGACTGGGGAAAGAAGCATAATTGTGCGGTCTGTTTCTCTTCCACCTGGTTCCAGAAATTACGGGATCTTTCATCATCTGGAAACGTCTAGAAGACGGCGAGATGCCTATAAAGAGGGCTACAGACGGACAGAGTTGTTGGTCAATCAGTTGGTTAGTGTGTGTGAGTGAGGACAGTTCTTGGTGTAAGAAGGCAATGTTAGTCAGTGACGTGTTAATGTACGAGAAGATTGTGCAACGGAAGACTGTACGTAACTGTGAAGGTTTACCGGAGTTTATGTAATCGCGAGTACAAGTGAAGTTGTAACGGACGAACTGGTAAATTGTAATTGTGTGCAGCAAGTAATTTTGTGTAATTGGCAAGTGTTAAACTGTAAGTCGGTGGAAATAAAGAACATTGTTGAGTGGTGTAATTGGACTTTTCATTTCACGAACCCACAAAGTCACATTAAGGTCGTAAACTTGTAACCTTGTACTATTGCACAAGGCATGTGCAGAAGTGTCTCATTATTATTCACATCGTGCAGCAGGTGATTGATATCACTTGCGAAACACTCCTTGGCAAAGACATATTAGGAATCCTTTCATGGAAGTGTTGAAAACAGTGTTGTATAAATTAAATTAATTGGGAGTCGAACGCGGTTGGGTGATCAGTCCGATAACCAAGGAAAAGAAAGGCCTGATATTTAATGGCAATGAAATGGATAAAACGAAAGGCGAAGGATCCGTTGTTGGAATGAATGGCATGGGAAATTGGAGAACTTGGGGAAAACCTACCTGATGCTGCTTTGATCACCATAAATCTAATACAGTCCTTGCAATTGATTCCAGGCTGTCCTGGTGAGAGGCAAGCAATCTAACCACTTGACCATGATGCTGCCAATATCTGTTAGGTCATTAATGGTAACTGTTCTTTGATAGATAAATCATGTGTAGAACAAGCTAAAAATATAGAATCAGACTGAAAAACTCCATGGCACTGTTGCAATGCTTATGCTTTAATGTAAGGAAAATGTTACTCGGAGAATAAAATGGTATATCAATGTTTTAGTTAATTGATGGAAATTAATCATTTCTTCACAATAGCTGTATAAAGGCTAAGGTTTTTATAGATAGGCTATATACAGCTAGTGTGAAGAAATGATTAATTTCCATCAATTAACTAAAATAATAAGAGTTAAATGATGAAGCCTGGGATTCAAGTACTTATGATAGTAAGTCGCCACAAACGGTGTATCTTGAATGCGAGAGCCCCTAGTGTTCTATCGGGCAAGTATATGAGTCAAATGGAGAATTTAATGTCATGACAGCAATTGGCCATGGTAGCTCAATGGATTAGAGCAACTGGATTGAAACCAGGAGATCTGTGGTTCAAATCCCAGCCATGGCATTGAATTTTTCATGTTGACTCCATCTATGGTATACCAATGTGTTTCCATGGTAGTTAGTTCATTTGGTTAGCTGCAGCAACTGCATGGAAAGCGGAAGATTCACTGATACCACTGATAGGCATGAATGTTTCATAAATATTAAAAGCAGAAGCATTATTAACAGTGAAGTATTCTTCACCAAACAGCTGAGGATGAGATCGAATGATCTTGAAAACGTTTCAGTTATACAACAAAAAGTAAGTGAAGTTTGAGTGTAAACATAGTGACTCACAAAAATGAATGTTTCAGTCTGATTCTGCATTTCCAACCTTGTTCTTATCATGGCCTATGTGAAAGAACGGTTAATTATGAATAACACATTAGAATGAATGATGCATTAACACTGTTATACTATTTTAATGTAACAGAAATAAAAATGTTCCTATTAAGGTATTTAGAGTAATCAGATTACCAATTAGAAACATGACACAGATGCTTCCAGTATTTAAGCTTATTTTTAGTTTGAATGTTTTAATTATTATTCGTAAAATGTGTAAACCTTATTTCAATTTTGATGTCCAGTTCTAGAAAACTTTGTTTTTTTTCCTGTTACACAGTACTCTGGGTTCTGCAAACTTTTGTAAAATGTTTTACATTTAGATAACTCAAGGGTTAGTTATATAGCTATTCTGTACAGAAAATATGTTTGCAATATAGAATTCATCATAAACAGAATTCATCAAAGGTTTGGTTACAAATACATCATCACACCTTATCATTTACTTTTGCAATTAGGATAATGAGGTAGAGATACAAAAGATGGTTGTTTGCTTCTTTTCCATGTGTTGCAAAAATGATTCGTTTGGCCATAAAAAGGTATGAAAGGACTGGTTCCTTTATTGCAATAAAGTTGTGGGCTCAGGCTTGGCAACTTCACAACACTGGGGTGCGTTTAGACTGGAATGTCAAGAATGTAAACAGCAAACCTACCTGCCAAAGTACTTAGCAGGTTCTGTCAGTGCTTCAAATGCATCTAATGTATTCAGAAATATGGCAGTCTTTACAAATCAAGAGAATGTTTCTTGCTTATGGCAAAGCCGATCTCTCATGGACTCTCCATGAAGGTTTTAATGCTTTAGTTAAGTTTCCCAATAAGAGAATTCCAAACCCAAAGGTTATAACAAACAGTCCAACAGAGCACATTCTGAGCATCTAGACTTTCTCCCATTGTGGGTGTGAACGCATGTCTGAAATCAAAAACTAAAATGTTTAGTTCTGGAATCCTACTCTTTCACCACACTGTGCAGATAAAGTATTCAGTAATACTAAATTATTTTTTTTCCTCCCCAAGATATATGAAAATGTAATGGGACTTCATTATTCATCATATTTGTATCTTCTAGCTAGCAAAATGTGCGCACTCATAGCCCTAACATCCTGCATACCAAATTTAACATAGTATAACGGACATCACGTGGTTTTGGACATATCTTCTGATTTATTTTCTCAAATGAATAGACAATGGAAATTATATACATAAAGATCTTACAGCAGCTCATTACTTAAAATTTGACATTTCTACTAAAATCCATAGTATCTCCCATTCATTCATCAAAATATTATCTCATAAGAAAGAAAAAAAAATCTATATTTACATTACCTACAAATGTTTGAAGTTCACTGGATTAGGAAAAGAAGTTTTAATAGATTCAGATACAGATAGGTAATGCATCCATTTATTTTTCAACAAAAAATACATATTAAACAGCACTGACTGTAACAAACTTTTTAAAAAAATGTATCATTTTCTTTGGTAATGAAACTTCTGTGAATTATTAAAATTTCATTTGGTATAGTAACTTGAAGCAGCAACACTTTATAAATTTTGTATGCCAAGATCTCATTATTTATTCTTTCAATCTCAGCCACCAACACCCCTTGCTCCAATGGTTTTATGTATCCTGCTGTTACCTTGAAGACTTCAAAGATTCCAATGATTTATAATTATCTGAAGACACAGGATAAGTGTCATCTTCCTTTGCACATTCTATGTGAACTATAGTATTGTTTGGATAACGAAGAAAATTCCCATCTAGAAATGGCTTTTTGCACATGTAGCAATTGCTATAAAAAGGAAATATAAAAGAATTATAAATAACTACACAAAAGCAGTACTGAAGCTAACAAATGATTAGTATAAAAGCAATATGTCCAAGGTTTTCATATGATCGGAAACTAGAAATGCAATATTCAACAATTCAGGCAAGTTAAAATTGCTGACATGCAGAACGTCATCATTAGGAAACAGAATTATTAGGTAAATACTTTTTTCTCCTTGCAGTTACATGCAAGAACTAAGTATTAATGTTGAACATGAGTAGCTATCACAAATACAATATTTTATCTTACATAAAAGTACAGAATTTTGTAACAAAAATATGTGATTACAATTTTAAATAATTGCATTATTTTTTGTTAGAAATAAATTTTATTTTCAATTACTGTATTTTGCTTATTGCATATGTGACAAACATCTCATTTGTCCGAGAAGAAACTGTGCAACCTTATATCAGATTGCATGTCAACACATAATGGTATCTCCTTCAATTATACTGTATTATAAACATAGATCCATGGAGGAGAGATTTAACAAGTCAGAGAATTGCATCATGCACTTAAATGGGATTCTTGTTTCAATTTGTTATTGTTCTTGTTCTTTTAGTTGAGAGACCCTGGTAATGCCTGACATGTGTGTTAAGTGATTCACATATTATTGTTCTTGCCAAAATGCCAAACTAAAATATAGTGAAAGCTTTTGGTTGCAGCAGCTTATTCAAGATTTCTCAGGTAGATTTAGCACATATGAAAACATTCATGTCAGCCTTGTGGAAAGTTTATAAAAGCAGATCAATGCTTCTAAGTAACACAACTTTTTATGTGACAACAAACATCTCATTGCGGCTTCTCATTCTACTAAGTAGGTGCTTTTACATGAAATAGGATCTTAATGAATTTTATTCAGATTTATGAAGATCTTTTGTTTTGACAAATATTCCTGTATTTAAAATGTACAATCCAGGAAAAGCATCAAACAGACACTGAGAATGCAAAAGCTAATGTTGTGCCTCTTATGAAATATGCAGAAGTAACTTCACGTGACAAAGAATGATCATTCTGCAAATAGTAGGCAGTACTTTGTGACAATTAACTGAGATTTCTAACAATCAACTTAGGGAAGGTTTATGTTGTACACTGTTAATTCTAAAGAATTTTCAATAATTTAAAGATAGTATATGTGAATGATTTACTGATACATCACTTACATTTTCGTAAAATGGACATGTTTCAAAAGCGCAATTGCTCACATCATCAACCTGATGCCAACTGCTGGAGCAATATGTCCTTGTAAAGGAGACTGTTGCACTGTCCTTTGGTGACTTTTCAAGGAATTTCTTGCTGAGACTGTCAGCTGGAAGTAACTTAAGTTGAAATCCCGACCATGTTTTTCAAAATAAAAATGCTCTCCCACATTTTTAGTTCTTTTAAGTTTGAGATGCTTTTTAAAAATATATATGGATGAATTTTATGATGACCTATTCAAAAATGCACTTTGTTTTTCTTAATAAAAATGTTGATACAGATTTGCAGTTAAATATGTATTATGTCTCTGAAAATAAGTGGGAATAATTTATTACCACAATCTTAAGAATTGTTAGAATGGTGGTGTTTCACACCATGATAAAGTCAAAATTAATTCCATTGCAGTAATTTTGTCATCTTCTGCAGAAAACTTTTTTGATAGGAATTTAAAGAAAGATTGATTTTTCTTTTTTGTGATATTTGCTTTCATTCTTTTTATTGTAAATGCTTATTCACGACCTTCACACCATTATATTTAACAGTAAATGAGATACTGCATATTCTACACTTACATAACACCTATCAATATCAACTTTTTATGATCATGCGTGATTAGAGGAATTTAGTAGCAGTAACATGATACACCAAAATAAACTGACAACATGGGAGAACATATTCATATGGAAAAATAAGGACCGTGTAATGAACTTTGAAATCCCACCTGTAGATAATTTGATAAAGAAGTTCATAGTTCCACCACCAGAGAGAGAGAGAGAGAGAGAGAGAGAGAGAGAGAGAGAGAGAGAGAGAGAGAGAGAGAGAGAGAGAGAGAGAGAGAGAGAGAGAGAGAGAGAGAGAGAGAGGAGAGGAGAGGAGATGACAACAGATGCTAGTTGGAGAGAGGGTGAAAATGGAGGCAATGGCTTCTGAAACTAGTCCCTCGATAATATAAAAACATAAGTGACGAAGTGTCAATAAACTGACAACAAATAGTTTTTCCAATTTTTATGATCACTTTATAATTCTAATTCTGCAACCATTCTTGACAAACTTAGATATCATCTCTTCATTTCAGTTATTGCTCAATATTGTGAATTCTGAAAGCTAGTCTATAAATGCACAATCCAAGTGTTTGTAATAGTCCATTAACTGATAACTGACAATGAACGAATGAACACAAAAAATAGATGTTGCCAGTTGACATATTGCCAAGACTTGCCAGTGTTTCTTTAATGTGTCACCGAAAATTACTGATGCAACAATTAATCACTGTCAACAAGAATACGATGTAGCATTTTCTTACAATAACATATTAATATTCGGACAAAATTATTCAAAATGATCAAAGATTAAGGCCACATTTAATTATGTAGATTAAAACTGTTGGCCCATATACCTAGAAAATGCATTCCATTGCCGAGCACTACGAATGGAGCTCAGAGATTTGGCAACAATCCAACAAAGAAAGTTAAGGAAATACACAGAGAATGACACATTTATTCCTCTTGTCATCCAATGTTAAGCACAGTATAAGGAAGAAGGGAATATTCTGGCTTATCTCCAGGCATTAAGCTTTAATATAGCAGGAAACGTTTAATTAAAACTGTCTGAATATCACTTTTTAATTTTTCTGTATTTAGAAGTGACCTGTGACCAATTCACATATTGACGAATGCAGACCTGTGTTGAATGTAAGTCTGTAGTAAATAGCACAAATTAGCTTCCCTACGCTTCTTTCAAGTTTATACTTTGACTGTAGTAAATAACTTCTTTAATGAATATAAATGTATTAATGACTCTTGCGAACCGTTATAACAGACGAAAAAAGGTAACGAAGTCCCCTAAACCCAAGGAGGTTTTACTTTCTCTATTCATATTCTTTCTTTGCTGTTGTGGTCTCTGGTATTAAGAAGTAGGTAGCATATAATGTAATCAAGATTAATGCTGAATTTATTTTCAATGAACAATTCATGCCTGCCATGTCTGACTTACAGCACGTATCAGATTAAATGACTCTGCAGTAGTGTAGCTCATATTTCTGTAAAGGGTAACAGGATTTACAGATCAGTTAACATTGTTTGGCCTGAATAATACTGAAATAACATTAGGTAAAGCTGTATATCAGCTGTTTATACTGCAGAACAGTATGTATGAACAAGTGGATTGTCAGCTTGAATTTTGTAAAGAAATTCGCAGGTGTCACTGTTCCTCAAAAAATCCACAATGTGATAGAAAAATTAAAACAGCTTGGCTAAACTTACACAAAAGAAACTTAAGATATACTTAGGTCTAATGGAGGAAAAATTAAGATAATGCAGGGGCAGTGAGTAAAGAAGTCCAAGATTGTTGCTACTTTGTATAACATGTTTTTGATAATATACAAAGTGTTACAAAAAGAATATACATATTACAAAGTATTATGTTGTCCAAACTGTCAATCGCTGTGCCATGGCTTGGTTATTGCAGAAATGAACACTAGATGTCTATCATTGTCTGTTTTACTTGGTTACTTCAACATGTTTTACTTGGTTACTATCACATGTTTTACTTCAATGTCGAATAGCTACTTCACAACAGAAATAATTTTGTGCTCTTGAGTTTGCAAATGTAATTCTATGATTACAGTTCACAGACACTTCAGATCTAGAAGTACCAAAACGATCTTTCCTGTAGATGGAACATTTGCAGATGATATCAACATTTGTAGATCAGGATGTGTGTATGAAGGGAAAAGACCTAGTCACCCTCCATGTTTCTGAAGACTATTGCACAAATTCTAATTGCTTTCTAATGAAATCCTACAAAATCAACTTGTTGTGCCAGTCAGGAGTTACAACTGCCTACGACAATAATTTGGCATGTTTTGAGACATTGGCTGGTTATGAGCCATACAAGTTACAGCTGTTACTGGCTCTGCATCATAATGACAAGTGCAAACATTTGGCATTTTGTAACAGGATTCATACTGCTATTGACCGTAACACTTTCACAAAGTATGTCGTGTTAACGGATGAACTTATCATCTTAGGGGAAAGCGAACAAGCACAATGTTTGAATTTAGGGCTTTAAGAACCTACATGCACACACTGAACATGTGCCAGATTCATTCAAAGTCAATGTGTTTCGTGCAATATCCCATTCATCTGTTTACAGGTAACTCTTCTTTGATGGAAATATGATTAACTATCAGCAGTATCTTGCTATGTTACAAAACTGGTTGTTTCTCGCTGCATGTGCACAACTTCATTTAGTAAAAAGATGGGGCTTCCCCTCACTGGAGTCACCAAGTGCATGAATATCTGAATGATACTCTACCAAACTTACAGCCCTGGATTTTTTTTTAATGGGGGCTTCACTAAGGGACAGTGTTTATGTACAACTAGCACAGATACTAAAGAGTCCAACCGAATTTGTAATGCCATAACATCAGTGATGACTGACATACTTATCTTAGTATGAAGGAATTTGAATATCAATTGATATTGTTGGTGCTGCTGGTGGAAGACACATTGAACATCTGTAATATAACTTGAGAGTTGCATATGTGTACCAAATTTCATAGCGTTCAAAAATATGAATATACTTTTTGAAGCACTATGTAATTAACTTCTTTCAGAATCAGCTCCAGGATTACCTAAAGAGGGCAAAAGGACATATCATTGCAGTAAAACAATGCTAAGACCAGTAGTTGGTGCATTTTACCTTCGTGGTGATGAAGTTTCCAAAGTTTATTTCTAGGTATCTACTATAGAATAGAAATTGCTAATTAGGTGTAATGCAGGTATTGATTATTTTGTAAAAACTGAAGCTACTGACAGTGAAGCAATACTTATATTACAACTATAATATTTGTGACAAACTTCACTCATCAGAAAAGAAAAGAAATCATGTGACGAATTTTGAAAAACAAGCAGTAAGAAGGCTGATGATATGATTGATGAATTGCAAAACCAGTCCTGAAGGAATAAGTAAAATATGAAGCTATTAACAGTGAAGCAAACAAATATATACAAATATAACAATTTGTAACTTAAAACTTCACTTATAAGAAATGATGACACTTTTTTTATAAATTGTTCGGGATCGCGATTTCATGGAAATTCTAAGAAAAATTTATAAAGAAAACTGTCATCATTTCTTATAAGTGAAGTTTTAAGTTACAAATTGTTATATTTGTATATACAGTTCTGAAGAATTTATAATTTTTCAAACAGATAAATGAAGTAATAAAATTATAAATACGAAGTATTTATGAACAGTGGAGCTTCATCAATAAAATCTTTTTAAACATTTTTCGAACTATAAAAAACTTTAGCTCCACTTACATTTAAACTTAGGACATGTTTCAAGGAACCAGCTGAAGAACTAGTCGAACATCAGATGATGAGGATGCAGGGTCCTTGAAACAT